>JAODJX010000109.1:1554480-1577107 GCA_026776945.1 Isichthys henryi | reverse complement strand
TCCTTTGAGCTTCTCCTCTCAGACACGAAATTACCGTGTCATGCGATAAAACGCAGGGGTCACTGTCACACACCTTGCTGGGGGGGGGGGGTAGCTCGGAGAAAACTGGGACGGGGAGGTTCACACTTGAAAGCGAGTTGAAAGACGTGCTTTTAAATAACATTTGATTTTGCACGCTAGACAAAAGAAACCTCGGAGGGAGGAAAGTTTCTCACTATATAACTTATTGTGAGCAAATCTAATAAAATTCCACCAAAAAAAGAAAGAAAACCTCGCATTCTGGGTGAGTATTTCTTCCACTTTGAATTAGTGCAGTACACAAACAAGCCTGTTCCACATTAATTGTATTATGGGGTTTATGTTCAGGCACCCGAGCAGGAGCCCTCATTCACACACAGGACTGGGGGGGGGGGGAGAGAGACCCCATCGGAGGGCCTTTAACGGGACGCTTAAAGCGACAAACGGAGGCACCGCTTATCCTGCACAATTGCTGCTAGATGGAGCAGAAAGGGCACAAATTTTCTATGACACTCGGGTAATGAGGTTTTATATTGACCCGGATTTAAGTGGCTGGGGGCGGCCGGCCTGCGTCTGGTGGGTCTGCGGCTCCTACCTGCGCTGGCCGGTCTCTCTCCCAGGCTCTCTGTGGCTCCTACCTGCACTGGCCACTCTCTTTCCCAGGCTCTCTGTGGCTCCTACCTGCGCTGGCCGCTCTCTCTCCCAGGCTCTCTGTGGTTCCTACCTGCGCTGGCCGCTCTCTCTCCCAGGCTCTCTGTGGTTCCTACCTGCGCTGGCCGCTCTCTCTCTCAGGCTCTCTGTGGCTCCTACCTGGGCTGGCCGGTCTCTCTCCCCGGCTCTCTGTGGCTCCTACCTGCGCTGGCCGCTCTCTCTCCCAGGCTCGCCTGGCACAGACCCCCTGCCCCGCCCCCCCCAAGCCAGGTAATGAAGAGGCGGACAGAGGACCTGAACCCCAGTGATTGGGTTTAGGTCCATTTCACTATTTACTTGTTTTTAATTGGGCCCCGAGGACAGGCACAGAAATACAGAAATGGATGCACAAGGTCATTACGAAAACCATACAGTCGTGGTACTGTTACGCCATAGTGAAATACAGATATATAAGAGCCACTGGGACTCAGTAAATATTGAATCTTACTTGACAAAATTCCAAGAAAAATATACAGAATCGAATTCTAATTTCTCAGCTCTTCCTTATTAAAATAAATAAATAAAGCAGGAGATTATATAATATATGAGACGGCGATTCCCTGAGCTGGGTAGGCCAGTGCCGTCCGCATCTGAGGCATGGACGAGTCGAGACCCGTCCCATTAAACTTAAAGTTCTTACTCCCTCGCCTAACAGCATCTAGACACATCCCTGCGAAGGCCAGAATCCATCGCAGTGCTCGACTTTAAATGTTAGATTTGCATTTCGACACGGCGTGGTTGACCCAGCAGACCTATATATCAATCCCGGACTACTTGGGGGCGCACGGCGCTCCGAGATGGGCAGGTTTATGTCTCCCCGGTGCAGCTCTCAAAGGTCACCCATGGATGTTTGTCAGAAGGTGAAAACGTTCAGATCTGCTGGTGCTCTTTGAACGTTTAATGCATTCACAGGCCTTCTGTTGGGAACATTTATATTCTGGCCACAAATGGTATTCTGCTACAGGCCATGATTGATACCGCACCTTTCCGAGCCTGGCAGAAATGTACCGTTGAGCATGTCACAGCTCAGCCCCCCCTCCCCCACCAGTCCCGAAATGTCCTGTCAGGTCGGTGTCATGGTGATATTTTAATTTGCATCATGCATTAGAGCTGTGCAATAATAATTAGTAACATTAACAAAAATGAGCTTCAGTCTGTAACATCCAGCTTAGTCTGCAATTTTTTTAAAAATTAAAAATGAATGTTGACTGCATAGGATAATGGTCTTTTTTTCTGAAGCCCACTATAAGTATTTTCTTAGGGCTTCATTATCTTAAGTGAAGTAGTCATTTTATACGCTTTCCATGCATGCAAATCATTTTTTGTCCAATAATAGTTTCCTACAACTTTCACTCATTTACTTGTTACTCTACGGAAGACAGATTTGAGCCGCCCGGCCTACTCTAATGACTGTAGTCCTATCACTCATACACCCTGTTAGTTTTAAGATTACATGTAGCTAAATTTAGTTAGCATTACCATTTTAATTCAAGAGCAGGATATTTTACTGGAACTTTGACCAAGGGTATTACAGCAAGGGCCACTCCAGGGACTTGAACCAGCAACCCACGGCCTTCAGCCTTAACCTCCGTTCCATCTGCAGATGTCACATTTAATTCATTCCCTCTTCCCAACCTTTTCCTCAGACCTGCCTTGAATCTGCTCTCCAATAAGCGCAACACTGAAGCAGGTATGACATTAAGGAGATCCCCAAAGCAAGCACGTTTCAGCTTTCCTGCTGCCACAGGCTCCTTCATAACCCCCCCCCCCCCAAGTATGCTGATGGGGACCATGCCAGCCCCTGCAGGACTCATGAAGGAGGGCCCCCCAGGACGGCACCAGATTTACGCCAGGCCACGGGAGAGCTGTCTGCCATTTTGCACAGAAAAGCAAGAATAAAACAAACATCCTCTTAGGTTTTGAAGCTTCAATCTGATCCTGGCAGAAAAACAAAACAAAAAAAAAAACAACTAATAATGCTGTTAACAAAAAACATGATGCATCACATCATGCCTTGGCCTGTTCATTAGGAGGTTAAATACTGCAAGATCTGCAAGGGTTACTGCGCCCCCCATGCTGCTTTCGCTTTGCGTCACCTTCCACTTCTTCCTAGTGCCCCAATGCCACACCATCCATCAGGCTTGAAAGGTCACCATGACAACAGTTGGTTGATTAGAGGCAAGTGGGCAGCACACCTGAGGTAGGCAGAGCCTCTTCTTTTACATAAAAAAAAGTGCCTTGAATCAAGGCACAGAATGGAGGCGGGGTGCTGGTTATTAATCACAGGCCACACGTGTGTGGAACATACGTAGCTTGCTTTCTTATCGCCCTCTTGTGGTGTCGCGCGGGACCACCTAGGCTCCGCCCCCCACGCCTCATGGCACCAGCTTCACCCGCGTGTCAACGGGCCGCAACTCCTTCATCTCCAGGTTACTAGACACTCGCCTGATTCCACTAAATGGCCTGATTAGGTTTATCGTTGATACGGAGGGACTTAAATCGTCACTGATAATGGCGACAAACAGCATTCCAGCAGCACTCTGTCCCCCGCTGTCTGATTCCCTGTTCTGAAACACATTAAAGCAAAGTGATGTGCTGTAATGTAAACGTACTAAAGGATCTATATTTGAGCTACACCTCTGTGCTAAATAAAATACAGCTGGTTTAAGCAGTTTGGACTGATTCGGTGGTGGCCGTTTTAATTTAATCTTCTCTGTGGTCAAAATAATGCTTTTTGTGCAGTTTGCACATGAAATCCGCCACAAAGAAACCCTTGCGAATGTTTTGTATATAAAACGTCAATAATCCGCAAACAGCAGAAAACAAATGGAATGCAGAAAAAAAATTCTCACATAAATGCTTTATCTCTACTTATTAAAGCCACTGTGTGCTGGGGATTTTTAAGGTAATGGAGCATTAAAAAAACCATACTTTGTGCAACTAGCTGAAGTGAGGGAACCACCAACGTGTAACACATTAGGCAAGGTATATAAAGGCCTCCCTTACACTGTTTTCCTTCTCTAATTGGGAGAGTCATGTGACTTGCCACAATGCCTTTCATACATATTCATGCCTGCCCCCTTAAAGTCCTGGAGAAGTACCAATCAGTGTTGGGTTATTAAATATCCCAAACTTTGAACATCCCCTGCAGCACCGTTATATCCATTATTAATAAATGGAAAGGATATGGGGAAACTGCAGCTATGCGTAGAGAAGGATATCGAGCAGAGTGACAGTTTAAGGAGAGGATTAGCCAGAGAAGCAACCAAGGGGCTAATGGTAATACTGAAGAATTCGGCGAGGTGGCTGAAGCCACCCGTGGGTCAACTGTAACCTGGAAACTTCACCGTACTGGCCCTCATGGAAGAGTGGTGAGAAGAACACCATTACTGGAAAAAACATAAGAAATCCCACTTAGAATTTGTCAAACAGCACGTGGGAGACAGCAAAGGTGGCGAAAGGTTCTCTGATCTGACACCGAAATGTAACTTTTTGGGCTTGGTGCAAATCACTACAGGCAACAGTGTCCATCATCCTGAGAACTCCATGATGGAGGTGGCATGGGGTGGGGATGCTCTTCAACCGCAGGGACTGAAAATCTGGCTTGGATTGGGGGACAGATGGATGGAGCCAAATACAGGGCAGTTCTAGAGGGAAAGGAAAATGACCCTAAATACAGCCAAAGCAACTCTAGTGTGACTTAAAACCAAGAATATGAATAAATTTCTGGATGTCCTAGAATGGCCCAGTCAAAACTCAGACCTCAATCCATTTGAGAATCTGTGGAAAGTCTTGAAAATAGCTGTTTACCTGCAGTCCCCAACCAATCTGACAGAGCTTGAGCAATTTTAGAAGAATGGGTGAAAATTGCAGGATCCAGATGTGCAAAGCTAGTAAAGACTTATGATTGTAATTGCAGTCGAATGTGGTTCTACCAAGTACTGACTCATGGGGGGTAACACTTATGCAACCAACAAATGTCTACGTTTTCTTTAATTAACTTTAGAGTCACAAACAAGAAATATTTTGAACTTCAAAGTGTTAAGTGTGTTGTGTAAATCAAATGAGGAAAATCCCAGTTAAATTAATTTTAATTCCAGGTTATAATGCTAAAACATGTGGAGAAGTCCTAGGGGGTGAATACTTATGCAATGCTGCACTGTACTGGAATTGATTTGGCCTGGAAATATCTTTGGTGTATGTGCAAATAGGAAATATGTACCTTGCCAAAACATGTGTTTTTGAACGACTGATATGAAATCAAACTGATATACAACAGCACTGGTAATCATAAGGGTTCTGGTCTTATAGTTTGAGTTCTGATTATAAGAGTCATTCAACATTTAAGAAAGCCCTCCAGTCCAAGATCTAACAGAAAGGTGAGGAAATTTCTGCAACCAAATAACAGTCTATTCTTAATGAGTGGGATGGTCCCGTTGACGTGATCCCTTTCTAACCATGTTCGAGGTGATGATTGAACATGACCATCACTTCTAAAGACTACACAAGCTTAGGAAAGAAAAGAATCTTTGATGTTGGAAGATTACAGCAGCTCTGACTACTCGCCTATCTCACAAGAACAAGCCTATCACACGCGAGACAGGCTCTCTGAGAAAAATGAATATTTCATACACAACAGACCTTCTCCACTTGTGACATGGAAACAGGTTTCATTTCTGGTTAGTGACAAGCCAGCACATCTGATGCTAAAACAAACAACAGAGTTTTCCCAAGATCTTTTACTCTAATTTTAGCCTTGAAGCAGGATCATTGACTATGCTGGATTTGCATACAGGCCTGCATCCCTAAAGCCGCAGCCATGCACTCGGTGGATATCAAAGTAACTATATTCAATATCTCCAGATAATATCTGCCACACATCTCCAACCCAACACCTTACCCAAACTACCAAACCAGAATTCTGGGCTTTACCTGTCTCTTATCCTAGTGGAAGGACAGGTAAACAGGTGGGAAAGAATTATCAACAGCTATCATATATGAGGACTTATTTTCATGCTTATATTTTAGATTATATCATTAAAGAAGTGCTTCTGTATGATCCATGAATTTTTGGACACTGATTATTCCACTGACCACAGCCACCCTCTCATTCCGTCAATGACGCTGAACAGGCGTTTCCAGTAACCAGGAAACAGCTTCAGGGTCTCAGTGCACCAGGAGCTTCACCCTTGCAATTCAGTGTGAGGGACTAGCCCTCCACCACCAGCCAGTGTCCATCCCTGGATGTCAAGTCTGGCTGGGTCACTACGGCTGTGTGTAATGGGGATGAGTCAGGGCTCGGGACAGACAGTCAGGCAAGATCACAGCCAGCACATGTACACCAGCCCAGGTCCCAGGGATGCCTGGTCTCGTTTACGAGGGGAAGACCGTCAGTGAAGCACGAGTGGCATGTGCCAACAGTGCGGTCATGCAGGAGCCCAGGGAGACCGGGACTGATGTCCCCTTGTCTCCGTCTGTGACCGCTCTCCGTGCCGCAGCTGTCCCATCCTGGCGTCTACCCTGCCTCTGACTCAGCCCTCAACACCACAGCACGGACACCTAGACCCCAGGACGTCTGACCTGACTGAAAACCGGGCTCTACGCTCACCATGGCATGGAACCAAGTGTCCTTCAAGAATCTTTCAACATGTAAAACACCCCGAGGCTGATTATATGAGAGAAACTGGATAGGTCTAAAGCAGCAGGGACACCCCAGTGAGTAAGAGAATATTACTTTCCTCCTATTTTCAATCACATTTATGCAGGTGGACGGATACACACATTAATTTAAATGTGACATGCATCTACACTCATGTTCACCCTGGTGAAACACGATGATGACATCATAATGCCCGGAAGACAATCTTAGCAGGTGCTGGTGTTTGCTGGGAGCTGCACATCAGTCTACAGGGTAACTGGGTAACTTTTATTTCACTTTGCCGTTACTGTATTGATAAAACATAAGGGCAATCTTGAGTTGCTTTGGATTTAGACCTTTATACACAAACTGGCAATGGAAGCCAATCATTAACATTTGTAGCAACAAAAAAATACTTCAGATCCTGAATGCATTCTTCAGAGGAAAAGAGATCCAAATGTCTTTTGTGTATCAGTGTGGTTCACTTACCTTAAAACACAATCCGCATTGGTGTATGAGCTTAAGAACCCAAGTAGGATCTAAGAGGACCAAAAACTTGCTTTTAGTCTCTGTCTGCAGTGTTATCCATTTGAATCAGTAGTTGCTGGACTCCTAACTTCTTCACATACTGTAATTTTTCAGATCACTCCGTCAAGAGTTGATGCCATCGTAACAAAAAAACAAAAAAAAAAAAAAGCAGTGAAACGTTCGCCAGAATGTAAAAGCCAATAATGAGAGAGATGATGCTTATATGGATGTTTCAGGGCATAGAGAAAACCTTTACGTTAGCACGGGAAGGTGAAGATGCAAGGTAATAAAAAATAAACAATACAGTATTAAATGTATTTATATGGAAACACTGAATAAAGAAAAGGGACCAAGCGAAAAAGCAATAAATCCAGAACAAATATCAAAAGTAGTTTATTGGACTGAAACATGAGGGAAATGGCTGATATGGGAAAAGCTGAACATGCAGCAAAACACAAAAACAATTGAAGGCTACGATATCGGTCTCCTGCTACAAGGAGCACACTGCGCAATGTATTACAGTCATATAAACAAGATGAAGCCTTCCAACAGAATGAGCAAAAACAATGACAAAAACAAATAAATTAAAATACAGTCAAATTAAAAAAATGAAATGGTTACCAATATTATGCAGGAGGTCAGGTGTCAGAGGTCAAGCTCAACATAAACAGGAAAACCAATATGGCGGCTGCATAGTTGTCTCTGAAAAAAATGAAGCAGGGATGTGGGGTAAGTACACTTAATGGTAACCAGCGGCACACTGCAGTATGCTGTCATCATGAAGCCCATCACGTTATCTTCTCCCATAATGCTCTTCGCGCTGCATCATGTAACACGTTCTGCACTATAGATTTTTTTTTGGAACCGTTGTTATATTTTCAATATCACAAAAATAGCCACAGATGCAAACTACACAAACTATGATCCCTTTTCGACCTTTCGGCAGACATTTTTTTAAACCTAGACACCGTCTATTGTGCTAGTTTGATAAGCTACAACTCAATACCTATGACTGGGGTGTTAAAATTAAACACTTTTTTTTTCGCTCTAGTAAGGTCTTCCAGCTGCCACTCGGGCAGGCTAATGCTAATCGACTGGAATTACTCACTTTGCACCATAATCGAAAATACAGGCAGAATATAAACAATAGCCGGCAGGCAAAAAACAAGAAGGGAATGAAAACAGAATGTGCGACTGCAGAGGATGCTACCGATACAATGTTAATTTCGGGAGGACAAGGAGCTGCTGCCAGACTCAGGCTCAACTCAAAATCAGCAGCCATCCTCCATCTTGGTGCCATATCGTTGGAAATAGGTAAGTAGTTCTGGCGAGCAGACGGAGTTTCTGAGGGACCCCCATGTTACTGTGGCAGCGTACAGGGGAAAATTACATACGTCAGGCCTCAGCGGCTGGCACTGACCTGGTGCTCCCTGGTATTTTCACACTCGCTGGGTTCCGAAATTCATACACAAATACCTGTCAAGGTCTGGGTATTAGAAACCGAGCAGGAGATCAAACTTCCAGGAGGCATCAAACTCACTCATGTGCACAATGTCAGTTATACGGGGACTCTGGGTATTACAAACACGACGCTTACAGCGCCCTCTATAGGGCTACACCTGAATCTCCAATCAAGAGTCATTTATTTACAATTCAGGACAGTAGAAGTCCAGAATTTAAGGAATTTCTGCCTGATGTTGTACAGATCACATAAATCATAATTAACACCATGAGCCAGCTGTTGCTCATTTGTACGTTTATAACCAATTTCAATGTCACAGGAGTGACGGTCAGTATTTTGATGAACTAACCCTAAACTGTTATATATTGAGGCCACATAACAACTAGCCATTAACTAGACATGATATTGTTTAAGGCTTCAAAGCAAAACAACCAACATCTCTTATTTTGACTATAAGTGTTCTCCTATGCAAATAGAAGGCACTTAACAGAAAAAACATATATATCCCCATTGCGTAAATGCAACAATTTCTGCAAATTATTCCAAGGTTCAAGCGTATGCATTAGTGCCAACAAAAGCAATTTTGTAAACAAGCAAACATAATAAGATGCAAATAATTAAGTTGATGGTGAACAATGTATCTTCAAATTAAATGAGGCTGCCTCAGTTTTCTATCTTCCATGGCTCCAAGGACAATAACTGGAAGGGTGTTCTGCATCTGATATTCTTCTCTTTTAGGCAATGATTCATGCATTAGGCCAGTATCATGCACCGCAACAACAGCTGAGGGCTGGTTACTTCACAATGACTCACAGGTTTTCAAGAAATCCCCCATAAGAAAGTGTTACAGGTAGAAGGAAGACTGCGAAATCAGCCGCTGAATTCAAGCTGGGACCCACTTAATGGATCAGCTGCCTTGGCCTTTTGCATTTCTCTTCCCATTCCAACCCCTTTAGAAAGCTGCACATACCTAAAAGCTATACATCAACTCACCGTTACATGATAAGCCTTCAAAGTCTTCTGGGCTTTTTACCTCCCCACCCCCCTATTTTCCTTGGTAACCGTAGAAATGCCAAGAAAAAGTAGCCGGAGGTAATTAAAAAATGAAAATGCATCTACATAAACAGCATCCAGCATTTGGCCATTTATAGTTTGCCTCAAAACAAACACAATAAAAAGGAAGCCTACAAGTTTGAGAAAACACTTGTGTATTTGTGAAGAGATTTTGTAGGAAAACATCCAGACCTATTTAGCAGTAATTGCTATAGATCAATCAATTTCTATTTTGCCATATAACTTAATAAGGGCAGCTCTGCGTGTTTTGCAGTAGATCTGGAAGACGTATTTATTTGAAAGTTTGATAAATGCCAGGGGGGGGAAAAGCTCTCATGGTCAGGGCTGTCTTTCCTATCAGTGTGCAAAGACCAGCAACTGCCTCTGCCTCTGCCACTGCAAGGCTGTTCATGTAATGAGAAAGGTCTAGGACAGAAGATCTACAATAGATTCAAATGTTTAAATTTCAGTTTTTTTTTCTCCCTCGACTTGAGGTGTCAAGGTACAACTGAACTGCAGTTCCATAACACACAACAGAACATCGGGAAGTACATGACGGAAAGAAGCACATTCAAAAGCCTGCAAATCTTCAAAGACGTATTACTCTTCACGCAGATATGCAGGCCTAGACGCGACTGTTCATAAGACACAATCAAATCTGCTACGTTGATGTGAAGCAGAATAATGGCTTTGTGTGTTATCGCCCAATCTTCTTTCAGAGTGCATTTTAAAAGCTTAATTTTTCCCGATTACGTAAGCACTTCGCGTTCTATGGGGGAGACGTTTCCAAACACTGGCTTCAGATAAGACACTGTTATTCATCAGCAGTGATCATTTCATTATTTCTGAAAGGACACACCGTGCTTCAGCCAACGACAGAGATTTATACTACAGTACTGGGCAGCACACAATGCTCCTTTGTAACATACCACAGTCATAGAAAACACAGGCATATCATACCCCAGGGACTCTGGGATATCTAATAATCATTTTTAACACACACACACACACGTTGGGTAAACATATCTTTATGGGGACCGCTCATTCACTTCTATGGCAAACATGCTAACGCTAACTATGACAACCTTAACCTCCACCCAGCCCTAAACATAAGTAACCAAATATAAGTAACCAAAGTATACCCGCTCACGCTCACACACACACACACACACACATATTTATACAGTCCTGGGGATCCTCATCCATATGCACCTCAGGTAGTGCAAGTTTCTGCAGAAAGCAAAGACCTACGAAAAACAGCTGACACAGTTTATGGTTTCCCACTCAGGTTATGGGGCCCATCGCCGACAGACTTACTTTCAAGCCTCTTTCCATGTAATCCTGAGTAATGATAGGCCCCCGCAGTTTTCACCTCCAGTTTCCTATCACTTAGCCATCCACCAAAACGTAGCGAGGCACAACCATGCCAGCCATTGCTCTAGTGGCAAATGGCCGTACACAATGACCATATGACACATTAACACAAAACACAGTGTCCTCCATTAAATCACACGTGCTGAAAGGGTTTCATCAATAGAGCTTCACTGGTGGAATTTTCCAAAGGTCACTGAGATAAATAAGAATGTCAGTCTTACAATGCTAATGTGGCTAGAAGGGACCATGCGAGGAACATCTCCGTGTTGGTCACGCAAATAAATGCAAAAAGTGTTTTAATACTGTACTCTTGAATTCAGCTGCATAGAAAATGTGCCTGACATGCATGCATCTGCCCACACACATCCGCTCATACATATCCTGCAGCTGTCAGAGAAGAATGAAACTAACCTTAAACTCACTTGATTCACTGGAAATTAGATGAGCTGGCTGGTTTGTAAACTTAATATGGGAAAGCAGTTACTAATTGCAGTGCCAAAGCAGATCGCAATGGCAAAATTATACATGGTGCCATTTTGCAGTATGAAATATACTGCGTTAAAATAATATTCAGATATAAGGCTTTTCTTTGTCCTATATCTAACAATGTGTACTTTGGTTAAGGTCAATAATTGCCATTATCCATTTGAAATCCAGGTTGTAAAATCTAACAATTAATTCAGAAATCATTTATAAATCACTCCTTCTGTAAAACTAAATATTAAATATACTGTTTATGCAGTATTACTAATGCAAATGTGTTGCTGTTCATTGTCCCCTCAAAAGACATGTTGCAGTTATATGTGGATAATGCACATTACTCTGAGTCACACGCCGAGAGCACGTTCTCATGTATGTCAGAAATGCTCCATCACGTGTTTTGGAAACACGTTTGATCCACATGCAGAACAAGGAGCTCAGCATCACTGGTTATTTGTGGTCCAGAATGGACCACTGCTTTCACAGCTTAGCCGAACGCAAACAAAGCGGATCCGGACTGTGTTTATTCCAGCACAGATCAGATGTTTCTGAACATGTCCAAAGGAGAGTAGGGCAGCTGAGCTTCATCCTACTGTACAGCACATTGTGGGGGGGGGGGGGAGTAATTCCATATAGGGGCTGTCACATGTATGATGTTTGGGGCAAAGAGGCAGGCAGGCAATTTAAGCATTGCAGTGAGAATCGATACGCCATCATCCTGTCAGTGTGGCACATGCCATCCTTGGGACGCTGTGTAATTTATGCCTTTTTTTTTTTTTGCCCCAATGCAAACTAGACTGTGAGGAACACAAGCACATCGGCGCAAAGAGACATGGAGATTTCCCCACCCCCCTCCCGCCTTTGTAGCGTTTTTGGGAGGGACGAGGGGGTGGGGGCGTTATTCGTTAATGCCTCAGAACACTGGGGACCCAGATACCCAGCATGCATTAATTTACCCGGCACTAGAATGTTCTCCACTCTGGAGTATAGTTTCTAATATTGCCTAGAAGGGGGAATTGCTTGCTCCCGAAAGCTCTTCATCAAGCACGTCTCCCTATTTTATTATTATCATTGTTGGTTTCCTGCCAGGGCCTGTTTTAAATGGGAACAGGCACATTCTTATTCTGTTTACACTGCCTTGTCTCAGTCGTAAGCCGCTCACTGATTAGGACGGTCTTACCTTTCCCTGCACCCCAGGTCTTCTAAGATTTTCTATTCTCAAGCCTTGTGATCTTTTGCTCACATCTGCCGATGGATTGTGGCTCCGCCGTGTGCAGCTCCGGACCAAGGATGAGAGGAAGTATGTTCCCAGTTCAACCTTCAACATCTACACTTAGACCCAGAAATTAGAGTTCAAACTGTGCCTCACTGGTGAAAAAAATCCTCTGAAAGGGAACCTGTCAAACTGGTTGAGGAGATTTGAATAAAGTGCAGTGCCTATTCCTACAAGAAACAGCTTCCTACGTAAACAGCTGAAGACTGCAAGATAATTGGTCCCTGTGTATCATGCAACCCAAGCATCATAACTATTAAATCTAACCTCCTAGGAGTGGCACAGACTAGGGGGAAAAAAGGGAAAATAATAGAGATTAAGATTAGATTCTCTCTCATCAACACCACGATTTTGCATTTAATTATCTTCTTAGCGGACTTCCTTTTCTTTCCTCCAGTCATGTTCATGCTAGCACCTCCCATCGGAGCTAGCCAAATGCTAGCACCTCCCATCCGAGCTAGCCAAATGCTAGCACCTCCCATCCGAGCTAGCCAAATGCTAGCACCTCCCATCCGAGCTAACCAAATGCTAGCACCTACCATCGGAGCTAGCCAAATGCTAGCACCTCCCATCTGAGCAAGCCAAATGCTAGCACCTCCCATCTGAGCAAGCCAAATGCTAGCACCTCCCATCTGAGCTAGTCAAATGCTAGCACCTTCCATCTGAGCTAGCCAAAGGCTAGCACCTCCCATCTGAGAAGGGCAAAATTCGGCAGTGACATTCTCAATCAGCCTGACTGAAAACTGTACATTTCTACATGCCTGTATTTTTATATTGTGCAGGAAAAGGCTGATGAATACATTCACTAAAGAGACGGATGAACAACTATTATGATGACATTGACACCATGCAACCTTACTAGCCGTAAGCTTATTAGCAGTGCTGCATAAGTTTCGAGCCTCACACTTCATGTTAGAGGGGTGTATTTTCATCGAGGGCTTCGAATGAAGTGTGAGTCGGTCAGCGGTACGTTTTGCGGCTGCTCACTAGACCCCCTCCTACTGCCTTACTCCTCTGAATATCACAACCAAGCTTTAAGAGGTACTTTCAGTCTGTGCCATTCTGCTGCAACACCTTTGTATCCGAGTGTTAATCAATAAAGGAAAAAGAGGTGAAGCGGAACAGCCTGGATTTTCTCTTTAATCTCCTCAAGTGCAGAGTCAGCTCTTTACAGCGGGCTGCATCAGTGAGCACGGTGGCACCTGACGACCTCTCCTGGGAGGGCGGAGGTCAGAGTTTGGGGGTTAGGGGTTGTGAGCTCAGTGCTCGGCGTGGCAGCGCCAAGCAATCCATCTGGGACCCAGCTCTGAATCAGGGCTGGCATAGGCCAGGGTGCAGGGGGCAGAAGTATTGACTCGGAGCACTGAGCACATCTACTAAGTTACAATGGTTTCGCCTTCCTGACATACAGGTACATCCCGGACAGAAAGCTGACGCGACGGAGACAGAGATGCTGCTTCACTGAGTCATACTCACAAAAAAACACCCAAAAAGTCAGGCTGACAGGCCCACGTTGATGTTAACTTTGCCCACAGCTCTTCAGCTCTTGATGCTACTAAAGTTTACGAAGGTCACAGACCCATTCGAAATACAGCGCACAGCACAACCGAACATTTGAACAGAACTTTATCTAAAAAGAATAATAATAATAATAATAATAATCAGCTGTAAGGGCTCAGTGTTGGGAAAGGACAACCATATAAGTGAACGCAATCAGCAGTGGCAAGATGACACATCGCGGGCGGAGCAAGCCACTGCCTGGGGAAAGGTAAATAAATCTGAAAACATGAGCTTCGCAGGGTAGGGCCGCTTCGGTCAGAACCGGAATTTTAAAAGGTGCGAATCCAGCCGCCCTACAGCGAGACTTAAATCCTGACAATAAGTTTCCCCCAGCAGAAAACCATGAGTCACTGCTGGTTAAGGCAAAATAAACCATGGCATAATTCGACACAGGTGTTCAGGACTTTTAAAATTTCACCTTGAAGATTTCTGTCTAGTTTAACTGCTTTATGTCAAATCTACAAATATCTACAAAAATCCTACTTGGGAGCGGGGAAATTTATATGTATACTCTATACAGCATACGAGTTTTATATAATAAGTAAAGTAGGAATGAGACAATTTATGTTTATAACTGCCTCCCGGGATATAATTTTTTTTTTTTAAAAGTCCGGCGGTGATTTCGTTTGACGGTGATATGTAGTAAAATGCAGTAGATATTACGGAGTATTAACATACACTGGGAAACTGTGCAATGACACATACTGACTGAATTCAGCCACACATCGGATTAATAACCTCACTCATCACGTCAGGGGCAGTTAGCGGGGGCAAAAGGAAAAGGCAACACCGATGTGTGTGCTGACAATGAAGGATACATGAGCCGGAAATGTTCTAAAAGCGATAAAAGGCATGAACACTACAGCATTTCATCTGGTGGATACAAAAAAGAGAAGCAATTTGGGAAATCGTATCTGATTAGCAGTCCCGCTAAGGGAGGGGGAACAGACGCCGTTATCAAGCGGGCGGCAAGGCGGATCTCCGGCACACCAGCACGGAATGGCCCGGAAGCGAGAGAGTCATGGTGTGTGTGCGCAGCCTGGTGCCGCTGCCCGCTTGTGTCGTAAGCTGGAGGGCGGGGTCCCACGGGCCGGAAGGCGGGATCTCGTGGGCCGGAGGGCGTGGTCTCACGGGCTGGAGGGCGGGGTCTCGCGGGCCTCTCATGATTAGCCACCCGGCACTTAGGCCAGATGGTGCAGGGCCTTGTGGCACCAAGCAGGATTCCATTGGGCGCCCTGTCATCTATGCCGCCTGCTCCGCAGAACATCAAATAACAACCACAAGCACCGGCGCGGCCCTGTGATTGGCGAGGAGCCTTCGGCTTGAGGCGTTTGGTGGCCTGTGTGGCTGCTAAGACAAGCTAATTAGTCAGGACAACGAGAGAAGCGCGGCAGAAGCGGGACGACACCACCAGGTTGGGGCCACCTAGCAGATACCGCCTTCATTCACACCACCAGTCGCACGGCAATATTGGGAGGGACTGTATTGCACTGCAGACGCTAAGGATTTCACTGTCAATTAAACAGGCTCCATTTACGTCACAAAGAGCAAATATAGATATAATTTACTGACAGGTGTCTGAATATGTGTTTCTTATAGGTGATTTTACAGTTTATCTGACCCAAGACATGACAGATAGAGGTGTCAGATATCTGGCAATGTGCTGTAGTTGGTAGCATATAAATTACGATTTTTCATCTCATTTTACCTTAGATTTACAAATGTTAGGTATTATCTACCTATTCAACTCCAATGGTGTCTTTAATGGATTGTTATGTCAGGTAAAGTGACTTTCGGAAGGAAATTATGCGGTGAAATGGAAGAATATCACCTTGACTTATTATCCCTCAGATCTCAGTCTTATGACTTTGGTGGAACCTCATGATTGACCTTAATGTCCATAATGCCTTCATTCGTTACACTCTCTTTGCAAAGCATTCTGGATCTTCTTACGTGTCCAACCAGTGATGGATTTCAGGAAATGTTACAGAAGTGAGATGACCTCTTGGTGAAGCTCCCCACTCTTTTTAGATGTGGCTAAGGCAGGTAGCACTACCCTAGCACACGCCCAGGGCAGTGAATCTGAACCCAAATCTAGAGTTTCCCTGACGTTAAGACATGGGATCTTGACATGAACGTTGCTCCCCGGAGGGGCCATTGTTTAGTATCTGTTGTTACACAACATGAAATCTTAAAATATCTAAAATATCCAGATGTAGAGATGGGTTAGAAAGTCAATTAAAAACTAAATGTGTATCACTTAAGTGCCAAAAGAAATGTAGGCTCTCGATGAGCTGCAACTTTATTTTAATAAGAAAAAAAAGAACCAAGCAATGGTTTTAGGGTCAGAGAGTAACACTAACAATCGCCTTACGCAGTGCAAGTGTGGTGTACATCAGTGTTCAATCGCAAATCTTAACCAGAAGGCCATAGCAGAGTCTGGCCCATTACAGGCAAAATGTGAAGTGAAAATCATTGTATTTGATTGATGGGCCATTCCCTGCAGAAATAAGCCACCACTGCATTTAAAACAACTGGAAACAAAACTACTCCAGTGTGCACTTTAGCAGAGTATTATGTGTAATTTCTTTGAAAATCACACTTTTACATTGTGAAAAACAGCGGGCTCACACCAAGGGCACACACTGTCTGGCAGTGAGAGCAACATTGACTTTTGTGTCATTGTCTGACATCTCTTTAATAATGCAGTTGTTGTGATGAGAATTTATTGTTGTTTTTTTTCTAAAGCTTAGATTAGAAAGCATTGATTGCACTTGGAAAAGCCAAACGATGCTGGAAGTAGGCTATCATTTTAGGGAATTTTTCAAAGCTCTCAAAATATTTTGTTTATGCATGAGAGGGAGGAAAGAATTATTACGAGTTTTAGAAAAACAACAATTTCACCTTTTTGAGGATTACGGTGCACAATAAGAGGGTAAGGTGGACGCGTCAATGCGCGGGCCGACGGAATTCCTGCTGTTTAGAGATCTTTCCGGATGTCAACAGATTCCAAAAGATATATGATTCCCAGCTGTGGATGTGGAGAACTGGGCAAATATCTCATACCTTGACATAAGTATAGAAGGGTATAGGCAGAGGGGTGAGATGCTGTCTGAAAATACGTGGTCAACAGGAGGTCCCCCACACCCGTCCAAGGCAGCGGGGTCTGAGGGCCGTGCAGGGGGTCTGATTTCTGTTGGCAAAAATATGCTCAAAGGCAGCCCAATGGCCCAAACGTGGGGCCTGGTTTTACTTTTCGTACAATACAAGCCTGTAAGGTGTGAGGACAGGAGAAGGGCTGGAAAGCAAACGAATAAACGACATTCATTTTTCTCTCTCTCGCTTGTTAAAAGGCCTTTGTGTTCCATCTGACCCAAATGACACATGCTTCAGTTAAGATATTAAAGATAGGCCAAGCCGCATCCTGACATTTCCATTTAAAGATTCTTGTCTCTAATGCTGTGACACTGATTAGCAGCAGTGATGCCTCTGTTTAAACAGCAATCAATAGGAAATATATGCGGCGGTTGGCAAAGACAAGGACGGCCATCCATCGCCCCGCTGCTGCTCCGCGGGATACTGCCGGCCGTGTCACCGTGTTCTCAGAATGAAAAACAATCCTTTTCCCAAACTGTTTTCAAACAGAATTAGCGTACACGTGAGGCGAATGGATTTTCATCATGTCCGTGTGGAACGGACTGTTAATCAAGAAGCCCCTCCCCAGCCGTCGATGGCGGGTGCGAGTGCATTTTCTGGGAGGCTGATCCCATGGAAACTGGATGACAATAGTATGCATTATTACATGCGTAGGCGGTGGGGGCGCATATGAAAGACAAAAGGTGCAGAAAAGATACAAGGGAGAGATGGGATGCAGATTACAACATGTGAATGACATTTAATCGAGGGACTACCGCGCAAAAACAAACATGGCATCCTGAAAATAGTCATGCGGCAGAGAACCAGGGGCTGATGAATTAACTCTGTTCTTCTCAGTGCAAACACAGAATTAGAAGGAAACTCTTTCTGACAAGTTTATAAATGAAAAGGAGGGAAGGGAGGAGGGTGGAAATACACACATCAAGCTGCTGATCTCGGCTCAGTCGAGCAAATTCTGTTTGAATATAAGAAATGCCCAAACAAATATCGAAGAATGTGCTTTGGGTTACGGTCATTTTAAGCGTCCCACCAGTTAATAGCTTGAAGGTCACGTCAGCAATACTGTGAAAAACGCACACAGGCAGTAACTAACCACTGCTTTGTAAAGGCAACGCCTTAACGTATACAGAAAGATTTCAGGAGAACAGCGGAGGTTGGCAAAAGCATAGTCAAAAGGGATGCGAAGGATATTTACGATGTCAGTGTCACCGATCACACTGTCATTGTCACAGAACACCGTCATCAAAGGCTATTGATTTTCTAATCTGGAGCAAATGGCGATTAAGACAGATTAGCCTCCTTATCTTTCAAATCCCCCCTCTTTCAAGATGAAATTTCCCCTCATCTCTGCACTAACCTTTGGCAGGGGTGGGCATGTCCAGCACCTGGATACCGTGCATCTTAATTTATAAACCGGATGCTTTCATCTCAGGACTTAACCCTGTCCACAGCTTCAAACCTACAGCAACACACGGCTTAAATGAAATAGCTTAATATTTTCGAGCTCGCTAAGCCCTATGCTATGTGGACTCGGGCCTGTACCTTATAAACATAACCTTCACATGCACAGCACATTAAACATACAAAAACACCAGATTTCTGGCATGGATGAGGCCTTTGAACAGTGGGCCCCTCTCAGTACTACTCCTCAGTAATATTAACATACCTAACCCGTCTCACTATGACTCTACCTGGGCTCTGTACACTATCTGCGGGGATTAATTTTTAACTAGGTGTGGGCGTCTGCCTTTAGGCCCTGCAACTCAGCAACAACTCCACCTTTCCACCACTATTTAGCTGCCGCTTGCTACACAATTCATATTAAAACGACTTAGGAGGCACGGTCTTACTTTCAGCATATTTTCTCCTACGTTAACACACTGACCACTCATCCAGGCTGAGTTTCACTGCCCTTCGGCTCACGAGGGGTAGGCATGCCGGCTGTCCAGTGGCGTCCAGGGCTCTGGAAATCCCCCTCGCTTCCTCATCCAATAAAGGCTTCAAAAAGAAAATACCTCTCATTAAAAAAGAAAAAAGAATGCTATGCTTTACAGTAGATCCAAGATGAATAGGGGTCATTCTGCCACGGCGACAGGTGCTAATTATGCTGTTTTCTCAGTTACTGCTCTGAAATTCAGAATCACATTACTGCTGCCCTGACTGGTTCCAGTATGCTGCAGTGAGGACTGATACTTTCAGTGTTTCCCCTACCATTATATTAGGGGGGCACCCCCCCCCCCATAGCACCTCTCGCCCCCCCATTTAAAGGTCAAGTTAATTTAATTTAATTTCATATTCTATATAGCACCAGATCACAACAGAAGTCATTTAAGGCTACCTTTCCTATAGAACAGGTCTATACATTGTCCTTTTATTACACAAACTAAACAGCCTTATGTTATTTATCTTATTTACACAACAGCTTGTCGTTTTTGTCTCTACACGTTTGCGCGTTTACGATTGTCTTCTGCTCTCTGCATCGCGCATGGCGGAGCTCCGCCCTGATGCGTGCGCACAGAAACACGGGTGACACACTCCCACCAGTGGACACGTCAACCACCTGAAAAGCAGACAAAAATAAGCCCAGAAAGATTCACTGCAGTGATAAAAGCTGCACACTTTGTGGATAATTGTCATAAAAAGAAATGTTCTGATGTTTAGTTCGGTTGTTATATTGACTGCTGTCATTAAAAGAAACACATTTCTAACCTAGGAGAGAGAGTGACTTTATTACTGTTATTTTGATATCAATCAAAATAATTTTCTGTATTGGCATTACATCAATCCATGGCTTTGAAAGATCGTACAAAGCAAATAATATTAATCTACAGTTGGTCATCCTTTCCCATAATGATACTGTGCTGGAATGGCCCTGGCCATCCGGTCAGACTGGACATATGGAATAGCAGGCAGAAAATATTCACACCCAAATGATTATGTTCTTACTGTCCAATTCTGTAGGGTACTAAAAGGACTGGGATACTGGTCAGAAGAACTTGGCAATAAGCATGAGGAAGGAAAATTCATACACGCTGCCAGCCAAGTTCTGCATACTTGCATTAGACGTGCGATGCGTGAAAACGAGGCCACGGGTATAAATAACAAGGTTCGGTTTATGTGGTATAGACATGCCTTGTATATGATTAATTTTTTTCTTCAGGTAATGACAAACTAAACAATTCAGGGCTGCCGGAGCGGAAAACAGGCCGAGGGTATCTGTGACCCAGATCAGAGGCGACAAGCCTGGTGTTTCTGAGGGAAGTACTAATCTGAAGTTCTGCATCACTACCTGACAGTGAAGACACATTTATGAATACTCCAATGAAGAGCTGCAGGGGGTGCAGCAGTGCAGCTCAGTCAATGCGAACAACTAATTACCCGTAGGATCATAGCAGAGCCGCATCCACCGCGTGGATCAGGGCTTCCCCTTCACGGAGACCCCAGGAATTCTCCTTTTAGCTGCGCCCTCCATTAACATAGAAACAAATCAAAATGCAAAAACCCATTCTAACTTCAGAGTACAACCCGCCTTCCTCATAGCAGACGACAAACACGGGCAGCACGTTTCCAGACAAGATAAATTGGTTTTGAGCTACGGTTACGTTGGATGCTACGTTTGTTCAGCCGCGCAACTTCAGAGCATTCAAAACAATGAGGAAAGGGGCAGGGCTAATTACAGGAGGCCTTGTCCCAACACAGAGATATCTGTAGCATAATAAATGACATGGTGCATTTCGCCACGCTAGTTGGCACTTAAAGTCTCGGCTCCAGCAGGAAAGCGCATGCAGCGGTAGGTACTGATCGCTTTCGGCAATCCGCCGCGCTTGCTCACAAGGGTCACGAAGTGGCCAACGTGGTGAGATGACCGGCAGAGAGAAATCAACAGTGCAGCTCCACTGCCATGTCAAATCATTATCCTGCGAGAACACTGCACTTTGGGAGCGAATGAAAAAGCAGTTTCACCGTACGAAAGGCGGCACATTGTCACCCAATGTGCTTCGAGATTCGGGAGTAATTACTTCCATTCCCCTTCAATGGATTATCGTGTTCCGTTTCAAATACATCAATCTTCACATGATCTTCACTCCTCAATGGAATATAAATAGCTGCCATTAGTACCAGAGTTTGGATGGTAACGTAACTTAAAGAAATATTCAGTAATGTACCAAATTCACTCTGTATCAAGAGCTAACTCATGGCAATGCCACCGGGGTAAAGATGGGATTCACTGTAAATTTTAGAATAACAAACCAATTTGCTGTTAATACTGGATTCAATGACCCATAAACTTGCATGATCTTGAGCCCGAGACTGGGAGCCAGGGCTACATCGCAGAGTGGAGCAAGGGGGCACAGCACTCATCTCAGTGGGCATCTGCCCGCACAGGACACGCTCAGCCTCCAGGGTGGGCGGCTGGCGGTTGCTTCACACGGTGCCAATCAAGGATTAATCCCATTTAAAGTAACAAACACACGGGAAATACCACACGCCTGCCACCACATACTGTGGCCCGGTCTCTCGCTCAATGTGTTATTATTACATATAAAAGGGATGCTGGTAATCATTTATAAATGAGGAAAAGTTTAAACACGCCTTAATCAGTTTCTTGGCCATGGCACTGCCTGCGGAGCTGGTGCGGCTCAGAAAAGGGATGGAGGTTCCCCCACAGAAGCAAGAACATTTGGGCATGAGCCAGCCACCATGCGTGCCTGCTCCGCATGAGTGCGCGCTCACGCTTGCGGCCGGTCGAAAAGTCAAAAGATGGCGGCTCTCATGTCAGACCCTGCAGTACACACGGCACAGCGGAACGTTTACTGCTGAGTAAATACACTGGACGTGAATATAAGTGCAGCAAATAAAGCGACCTAAGCAGGTTTTCACAAAAAACCTCACCGGATGCATTATGCATTAGCGTGCGCTCTCGCTTATACATAATTTTCCATTAGAATTCTCGACGTTGCTCCGGCGCTGAAAGCTGGACAGCTTTGATCAGAATATCAAAACAATTTGCGCCTTCATTGGGTGGAGTGCAGGCTGGTAATGAGGAAAATGTGGATCAAGGTTAAGCTGAACCCTGGACTTGTCGTCCCGTCACCTTGCTTAATCAACACCGGTAATTCCTCATATCATGACCGCATATGCCGCTGTACTGAATTCTGACACAGCAAACCTCTAACGCATTATGGGAGATGGCGGAAGCTGACCACCTGGCTCTCGACATAGAGGGCAAGCATGTGGGGAGGTCCATTTGCTATCCCATATGTAAGGGATGAATGATTTCCCCTTGTGTGGGGACAGCTTGTCAAATTCCATTGTTCCTGTCACGTTACGGGGTCGAAGCGACCGGCGATCGTGCAGGGTAGCGGGTGATGAACAGGCAGGCAGGCGAAGAACT
>JAODJX010000109.1:1522159-1547862 GCA_026776945.1 Isichthys henryi | reverse complement strand
AAACAAAGCGGGGTGTGGGTGGGGGGGGGGGACTGGGGTGTGTGGGGCCCCACCATTTGTCGCTCCATGGGACACGGTGCTTGCCCGCCTCCCCCCCAGCCGTCGTCGGCCGCCTGTACGGCACTGGGCGCATTGTGGTGTGGTTGCCATGGAGATGTGGGTCAGAGTGCTGATGTGAGAGAGCCCTGCGGATTCGGGACTGGCGGCAGAGTGAAAGCAGCCCAGGCCCGAGCCGACAGAGAACTCCAGTGAATCTGGGTCACCGGGACTCTCCGGGGGGGGGGAGTGGGGGCAGGTGTAGGAAATAAAGTCGAAGGCACACAAACTGAGTTCAATTTAGAAGTTCCCATAGGAGGTAAGGTGACCTGTATCTGCTACAACAGAGGTCATATTTGAACAGGCACTTCTGTCATAAGAATTTAGCAGGGGGGTGGGGGAGGACTGTTGTCTAGGTGCTATATAATCAGGGGAGGAGGACTGAGAGTTCCTCATCTGCCACTGGAGTCCTATGGGCTCATTCTGGCAGGTATATGACAGGATCTTCACGGCAGCCTCAAAACATTAGGTAAAGGGTTTATTTCAGACCAAATGTCCCCCACCCCCTTTTACAGCACACCGGTTTTATCCCTCCGGAACGATCCATCAAGGTCATTCAATCCAGATTAATCAGCTGCCCGCTTATGCAAAACATATATTCTTGGCTGCTGATTTATGTAACAAATTGCTTATGAAAACAGAAGCGCTGCACTGTCCATCACGCCGCCGTGTCCCAGCCCGTGTCACCGTCAGCGCCCGTCCGCTGCCATCAAATGATTTCTCCTTCGTTGGCTGGAATTAACTTCCCGAAAGGTGGATCCAAATTAAAACATTTAGAATGATTTGGGCCTTCCCTGCTGAATTTTTAAGTGCATTAAAAGTCATGTTTGGGTATTTGTCAAAGAGACTGTCTTCTCTTTGGAGTATTGATTTCTATCTGAGGCATTTAGTCTAAATGACAAAACGTCTGCCAACTAAGCATAATAGATCAAATAAAAAAGTAAATAAAAGACACTATTTCTGAAAAATAATAAAATCAGCTTCAACTAAAAGCCAACCCACCATTATTTGCACTCGAAATAACATTCCTGGTTGACATTTTAACTTGCAGAAATCAACTGTGATGTAATCTATTAATTAACCATCACTGACAACAATAAGCCAGTAAACCTGAGTAAGAAGGTTAAAAAAAAAATTGAGAGGGGAAGTACAGGCATCTAGGAAATTTTTGACATTAGCCTGGCATGAGGACGGCGCAGTGTTTTACATCCCAAGGACGGTATTAATAAATAAATAAATAAATAAAAACATGACCTTTTGGTGACCCCCCGCGACCCAGTAAGGATAAGCAGTTTGGAAAATGGATGGATGGATGGACCTTTTGGTTTTGCTGAATGTCCAGAAGTACTTAACGAACACCAGTGGCACTTTCCGTTTAGAAGGAGCTATCTTAATTAACAAGTCATCCCAAGTTCAAGTCTTCTAAGACAGGTGCTCAAATGAACATCAACATTTCACCAAAACAGAGTTAAGTTCAATTAGGTAAAAAGTCCAAACTGCAAACAGAACAAAGTATTTCCACAACAGTCAACATAAAATGCTTTTTTACATTTCTTATCTACCTGACTGACTGCGATTTTGCACGGCATCTTTCAAATCCTGTTGCACTTTATGTCACTGTGTCTTGTCCTTGTTTAACTGCCCCGTGTGCCTTTAATTGCCCCTCGAGGACAAATAAAGTTATTTGAATTGAATTTGTTTAAAAATGACATGAGACACTAGGTTCTTTAGTTGGAATAACTCAATCAATCTAATCAGCATTAATCTAATCCTTAAAAATAAAAAGAAACAAAAAAATTAAAGTTGATCCAGGGAATAATCCAAATGGTTCAGCTAATTCTTGTGTAGATTTAGCGGCTTACGTAAAGTGGGCGGGGCCAGATGGCACTGAGAGTCAGAAGTTACAATGAAAAAAACTGAAGCTCTCAGACTAACGAACATACTCACCAGGGCCCAATTGTGTAGAATTGGGGGCTGATGTAGCTTTGATTACACAATATAAACAAACACAGCGTTCCAGGAAGACGCCAGTGCCCAAATGCCAAAATATAAACAAAAAAGAATAGCCAGGGAAGCAATAACACAGGCTGTGGGTGCGCCTACCCCTAAGTGGACGGTTTGGAACGATGATTTGTCAGTAAGTGATGAAAACATCCACTTACTGAGCACATTTATCAATGACAGCGTCCACATTCGGATGCGATTAAGTGCGGCGCTCTCCTGAATGCCATTACAGGTAAAGCGAACTCTCTACTCACACTGAGAGGTATGAACATGGAGAAATTAAAAGTTTAAGCCTGGGCACGTGTGCGAGCCCAGTTACACCGAAGACCTACACATTCTGACGGCTGTCAGCTTGACTCTGGATACGTGCACGTTTTGTCAACAGACATGAAGGCGCTGGGGTGGTGCCTCTTCGTTCAGACGGCTTCTCCGGCTCTCCAAGGACCACCACTTAACTAAAGCTGTTAAATGAATTTCAGATTTTCCGATTTCTTTTAGTCACCTGAAGAGGAGCCAATGAGTTGTTTTAAGTTTAGCAAACATTTAGCTGTCATATAAATAAAACAAAAACCCAAAAGGACACAGCTTTCCACAGAATGCAGCCTCCCAAAATATCCTCTGAACATCACACAGCAAAAATTCAAAAAATAACTGTGCCAGCACTGGCACAAAAAAAAAACATCTATTCTGATTTTCAAGACTGGTTCCAAAAATTGCAACAGGGTAGTTTTTCTATGAAAAGTCCCCCCTCTCTCTCTCTCTGGCTCTCTCTCTCGCTCTCTTCCTCCCATGTTATTTTATTCAAGGCTCCTTAGAATTGTGGGGGTAACTTTTGGTACACATTACAAATCACAGAATACAATTCTCCTCCAAATAATCATAGGAGACATAAAACAAGAATAAAAAAGAGGGAAAAACAAAGAAAGTCAAGCCTGTCCCCCAAGAGTCCGTTTGATGATTACCATGGCATTCACCACTATTAAGCTCGGTTTTGTTTACTCTGCGTAAATATTCAGGCAGCGTTTTCTCAGGGTAATAGCTGTCGCAGTGTTAGACTTGCTGCGGCGATATGGAGGACGTGCTTTACGGCTGCTGCAGCTCCTCGCTGCTCAGGAAGGACGGCAACGTCGCCGCCGAGAAGCGAAAGGTCAGGAGCGAAACAATGAGCCCCCTCGTAACTCTCGGTGGGAGATGCGGGCTGGACCTCCTCCAGCGAGCGGCGCTCATGGAGACTGGCTGGCCAGTGGGGCTATGGGAGGACCACATGATCGGCACCGCGGCATTCCGATAAAGCAGCACAGAGCTTTTCATGTCCTGATGATTACAGGAGGAGAAAACACACAGTCGCACAGCACTGCAGGACGTGCAAATTATACAAACGAGACACGAGATAGAATTCTGTTATAACAGCCCAATCACACACACACACACAAAGAGAGAATGACTACTATTACCTTAAAGAATAGAATAACTAGAGATTTGACATATTAATATTCCACACGTTTAATTCTTGGAATCACTTCACTAGCTCAACATTACCACTAACCCAGTGATGGCTAGTGGCTAGAAAAGCGGGTAAGAATATAATACATTTTACAATATTATAAGAGCGAATTTTTCCCAATGAAGACAGAAAATGTGTTTTAAACGACAATAAAATTTTAGTAATCAGTTACTACAAAGTCACTGGTTTCATAATGTAATGTCAAAATATTGTAGAAGGTATTACCTGCTCTACCCCTTGACCTGGCCATCTCAGATGAGAACCGCAAAGCATGACGGGCCAGTAAACTAACCCATATCAACACATGTCCAGTGCGTGACTGTGGCGACCGGCATCTGTCCCCTGTGTTTAACATTCAGCTAACTGTCAATACTCTCATTGATGGTGCCCAGACAGGAAGCTAGCTCTCTGTCCTGACCTCTGACCTCCCTGACCTGTGTCAGAGGTCAGGGCGAGCGTTGTAAAGGCCAGGGCTCACGGACTTTCAGTCGTCCACTAAACGGTGGGCTGGTACTGTGAGCAAGGTGTGTTCATGCCTGCAGGCTTCCATCTTATTCAGCTGCTCTTCACTGGACAATGGAACAACCAAGCCCTGATGTGGTAGCCTTGTTAACAATAAGGCACATTTCTACTGAGCAGCTAGTGAGCAGCGATAGCGACTCTAGTCAGGTCATCACATTAACTCAGGCACCACCATGCAGCCGTACCACACTTATGGGCTCCTATCGATTAGGAATTGAATGCCAACCATTACCATGCTCTTTATTTCAATGATTCCATTGGATTTTTAATCTGAGACCAAATCTCAGAGAAAAGCGCCTCATATTATGGGAACGCTGCAAACGGCAGAGGGCCTGGCCCCTCGGCATTATGGGACATTCGCTTCTCTAAGGGAGGTGCCAAATCCCATGAATTCAATATATTCTAGGGAAGCAAAAGAAAAGTAATTATAAATGATTACTTATTAGGCTCTGAAGTGAATGACGGAAGGCGAGTGCGTCAGTGGGAGCCGTGAGCTCCGGCAGCCACGGGGAAGATGGAGCGGAGCCCGGTATGAGCACGTACTGTGCAGGCAGAGCAGAGGAGACTGCAAATGCCCAGCTGGCCCACACTACAGAGGTGGAAGGACCAGTACAATCAGCACAGCCCCGACGGGCAACTTCAAAACACCAGAAAGTCTCTAATCGCCGCTTTCTAGTCAAGGCAGAAATTTATTGCATTTTCTTTTTCTTTTTTTTTTGCGTTTTATTTCTCGCCAACTTTTTTGCTTTTCCGTGTTGAAATGAAAATATACTGTGAGGGAGACCTTGTAGATGAAGAAAGCAAATATGGAACCATCTGGAAAAAAAAGGCGAACAGTGAAGTTGGGGTTTGGCTGGAGGTTGTTGCCTTTGAACTCTGAAGCTTTGACCACCCCCCAGATTAAAGCTACCCACGTGTTGTTTGCTTCTTGGAAAAAATGAGAGTTAAATCTCAAAATAAATGGTCAGCAAATTGCAAAGGTCACCTTAGCCAAAGCACGTTGTAGAGATGGACCCTGCTGCTTTTGACCTGAGAAGAATCTGGGGCAGCGGCCTCCTGAAGGGATCTGTGCCTTGGTTTATCGCACACACCTCACGCTCACAGACGCGCAACAAAGGCAGCGCCGTAAGCCTGTCTGCCACCTATGTCAGCTACGAGGAAACAGACAGGCACATACCTGCTCTTGTTTTCATCTAATCTCAAAGGTAACGTTGTGCACAGCCACCCAAACACTTCAAATTAATCAAAGAAGTCACGGCTGTTACCGTACTGCGGATGTTTTAAAAAAGATATTCAAAGAAAATCTCTTAATAATGCTTTTTTTTTTTTTTTTACATACTGTCATTTCTTCAGTGTTGGGAACTCAAACCTGAATAGGTCCGGTGGTGTCAACTAAATAAATGATCAGTTCATGACGATGATTTCATTCGAATCTGCCTTAGATCATCTAAAATCTGTGCGCCATGGCCCGCATGCGACAGAGCGGCCTGCATGCGACAGAGCGGCCTGCATGTGTCGGAGTGGCTCTGAGCTGCAGTCATGCCGCCTCCAGCCCCCGCCAGCACATGCATTTTCGTCACATCGGCTCGTGTCATTTTCCAGCAAATGCTCGAGATGTATTTCTGTGCACACTTCTGCCTGTGAATGCACACAAGGGCATTGGCAGAATGAGGAACACATTAAAAGATTGCCATCAGCGGTGCCTGCCCTCTGCCGCTCATCTCGAGTGACTCGGGAGCGTCAGAATCCCGGCCACGTGAGCAGGGGCCGCCACTTTGCTGCCACCCATGCCACCGTCCGCCATTGACGTACTCCACTGAAAGGTCCTGCTCGGCCATGCTTTCTTTGCCTTTGTGCAAACCTGTGGCCTTCCGGCGACCCCCCTCTCATTTTGCCATCAGGCACGGCTCGGTCGGAAACACGTTTCCGTCGCTGATGCGGTTATTAAAATGCGAGATCGGGAACTTTCCGAATCAGCGTAAATAGGCTACTTTATGCACATGCACGACAGCAGCAGGCTTCATCTTTATGTTATGCTTAAATCTCATGCGAGTATGAATTCCGAAATCTATTTGGGATTCCGCAAAGGTATCACATATTTGACTGCGCTGCAGAAAGTCATCTGACAATTACCATTTAGATTCCAAACAAAATTAACAAATGAGCTATAATGTTTGATTTTTCCAACAAAAAAAAAAAGTGTTCCAGCCTCCGAATACCTCCCGACTACGCATCCCCCCATTATCTCCCTTGACTTCAAGCCACCAGAGATCCGAGTCGACCCTAAGTCGACACTGCGATACACAAATTCAGCACTGCATGTGCTTCATCATTTTTGTGTCAGTAAAAGTAAGTATATAGATGGGAATTCTAAGACGCTGAAACGCCCCAGCATGCAGCGGCAGAGCAAGCCGCCCGCTGCCCTTCTCATCCGTTCCCTGTGAGTCACGGTAGTGTTGTGGCAAACAGAAAACGGCCCAAGTGTCAGGGGTGAGGCCACGTCCCCCCATCCGCCCCCAGGGACGTGCATCCCGGCAACTGCTGCTTGAAGGTTAATCTGTGAACAAAGGTGCCGCATGCTTAAACAACCCCTTTATTGGCTGCTGAAAATGTCTGCTTTGCTCGGAATCCCACCGCCGGTGTGACCCGCTGTCTACACACATTTATGTTCAAAACCAGTAAAAAGGAATACATCAAACACGCATCTAAAAAAAAAAAAAACGGCTTCTATATAACAAGTGGAAGAAACTATCAGTGAAAACCTCTGTTTGAAGACTCTTTTTTGGTAGTAATGTTCAAATCCATATATGGCATTTCTCCACAGAAAGCTGGTCACTACATACAAACTTTCTGACGCCGAGATCAAAGAGGGGGAATCAACAACAAACCATAGACGTACCACTGAAGTGGGACATTCCGGATTTGTCATTCCTCGGTTTCGGCAGGGGGTAACCAACACAAGTGTGACAAGTGACTTATGATGTGAGATGCACCCGCTATTTTTTATTTCCCCCCGGCCCTCTTAAAGGGATTTGTGACAGTCCTCCAGCTTTAAAGTTCCTCCCCTTTAATAAGTTTCAGAGGAGGCTGTTATTAATTAAAAGAGGAAGGAACGCCGCTAAGAAGTTAGGAATTACAAAGACGGCCGGTGCTTACTTTGTTTCCTGTCCTCTGATGATACTGTTGCCTGCCAGTTAATATGCTGAGACTTTGTGTGCTTTATTGCGAATGCTCGTATTAAAAATGCAGTGGCTTTTTCTAGAGGCTCATGAATTTCCTTGGAGAAACCTCGCCATAGCAATCATTTAAAATCCCTGCAGCTTTAAGCAGCTAAATAATATTTAGTTCCAATCGCTTGCTGCTCCCACGTGGAATGTGCTACACCGCATAACAGACCGAACGTGAATGACAAATAAAATGTGGGGATCAAGGGCCATCGTCTCATTTCCATTAAATGATAAAGTGGGTGAAATGAAACAAAGAAATGGACTCATTCGAAAGAGTCGGTCTACAGGTCAAGGACGGCTGAAACAAAGCTTCTTCTTTGTATAAGATGACACATACTGGGAAAAAAATCTACAAAAAAGCTATTTATGCAAGATGCTAGAGCTGTTGGAATCTATTGGCTTATACTTAGGTGTAATGCCCTGTTTACACTGCTCATACAATGTAATAGATGCCCAAGAACTAACTGCAGACTTTATAAATAGGTAAGTTACCCTTAAATCACCAATAAACCCATTTCCACATTTATCCCTTGCCGAGGCACGGTGAGAAATCTTCTTCCACAGATGCAAGCCAATGCTGTACCATTTTATTTAATGGCTAAAATCGCTCTTTGGTGGTTAGCTCCTAATTCCGCTATGTGGCCTTGATACATGTATATTTTTTCTGAAGGGAACATTCACTCGAGTTATGAAATGGCAGGTTAACCAGTCACCTCCTGGGACCACAAAGTGATTTATTACTCACACTCACTAACAAACAAAAACTGAAATATCTCCCAAATCGACCTTAAGGGAATAAAGGATAAAGGATATTTGATCGTGGTATTTCCACCGAGTAATGAATTCTTTGTCAGCATTCTGCTGCAGACAGATAGATCGGGATAGATGAGGTTTTAACTGTATGCTGGTTCTCTGTGGTTTTCTTTGGGATTTATGAAAGTGTCCCCCACCCCACTGAGGGAACAGGCAACGGACCCAGGACTCTTGCAGAAGAAACAGACATGTGTGCTGGGGATGAACCACGTCGGCAGAGCGGGGCTTGTAGGGGCTCCCACCACCTTCCCCTGAACTCAGAGGAGGCATCATGTGGGCGGGCTGCCTTTGCAGCTCAGCTGATAGCGCCCACTGGTGGCCCCGACCACGCAGCGCCGAAGAGCGCCCCCTACCTCATTGGTGTTCCACCGGTGGCGCTCCTTTGGCAGCGAGGAACATTTCGGCAGACATTCCAGCAGCTTCTTGGGCAGGTATATTTTCAAATGTCCGTGTTCATCTGAAACGGGAGAGACGGAATGAGACACTGATGGCAGAGCCGGCGAAAGTCGACAAGGCAGCTGTTGATGGAGTGGATTTTCTCAAGGGACGCCATGTACTGAATGCATTCCTTCACTTTATAACTACTAGCGTATATATATTGGTACGCTTAACGCCCCACATGCACACCGCCACGGGCATGCCCATGCCCACACACACACACACACACACACACAAGCTCACAGAACAATGAGAGAGATAGAAAACAGACAGTCAATCTTCTGCTGCTTTTTACTGAAAATATACAGGCATTAGTAGTGATAGACTAACCACAATACCAAAAACCTCAGGGTCAAACCTTTCAGCCAGTCTGCCTGAGACTTAATGAAAGGAAAATGAAAATCAAGTAGACAAACATAAATGCATGAAAAAAAAACAACCGTTCACACGTTTAGTGATTCCAAGTAATTCTTCATGTAGCGCTAACTGGAAGCATCTGCAGCCCCAGCTCTCACATTCCATTCCCCAACACTTTGGTACACTTGCTCTTTTCAATCCATGTTCTCTCGTTTATCTTTTCCTACGGTGAAAATGCAGAACTTATCAGGCTAACCTGCACCTACAGTGCCCGTGTCAGTTCATCCTCATTCCATAAACTGGTGTCACTGGGGCGTCCCTGATGATCTCGCCAGCGAGCACCGCCCGGCTGTATCCTCGGCCGTAAATGAAATCCAGTCTTGCCCACTTTTTATGGCGTCTTCCTGATCGCTTCTTTTCCCCTCTCGCAGTCCCCCGCAAGCGGGTTTTGCTGACGACCGCGGGATGCGGGCACATTAGTTTATGCCTTTTAATGGCTGACAGGTGCTCTTTATACAGCCCTCTCTTCTGTGCATTGGTATTATGATTTTGGTAAGAGATGTGGAACATTCTCCCAAAACATCTCATTTTCAGAGCCCTTTTTGTGAGCACTGTCAGAGCCCAGGCTTTGCATACATATAGAAATATGGAGATGACCAGGATGCACTTCAACCCGACTTGAGACCTGACAGAAATGTTTTTTTCTTTGTCATTCCAAATTGGTTTCAGTCTTGACAGCGCCGTTATCGTTTGTGAGGTTCTTGAAAGGATCTCTGGCTTGGAGCCTTCATCTCTGACAACTGACCCAAGCTATTTCTCAGCTTTGACTAATTCCAGGTTCTAACCGCTGACTTTGATCTTTGTGCTGGTGTCACTGTGTGAGGTGGTCACCTGTTTGGTCCTCTTATCTCTGTGCCCATAAAATGAAGAAGTTTCATCAAGAGACTCCACAAGATTTAAAAGTTCTTGTACTTTCACAATGCCATGTAGGCTACTGGGATTATGCAGGCCTTGATTATGCGTCCAGAGAATCAGTACCCTTTGTAGACAGACGTTAAAGGGGATGGCCGAGTACAGACAGCCCGCAGTCTTGTTCTGAATTAGTACCCTATAATACCTGTTATGAGAGCTGCTACAGTACATATACCAAATCACCTGAACCTGATTTTTTTGCTGGCCAAACTGACAGGCAAACTAAGTGAAAGTAAGTGGGAAACAAATGCACTCAGCTGTGGTTCCAGTTTCAATCCTCCAGTCATTCTCCATTTCACAGCACACAGAACCAGTTGCCCTTTTTTCCCTGTCTGGTCACATGTCTTTCCCGCTATTTTTGTCTGACCGTGTGGTCAAACCCTGAATACCAACATGGACACAAAGACGGATAAAGCCAACCTATGGTGACTGACAGCTGTCAGCACCAGTAGCTCCCGCACCTCAAAGCCGCTCGATATTCAGCCCTGGGGAGACAGCAGTTCTCTTCTGCAAAGAGGAGGAAGCCGACCCGCAGCATACCCTGCGGACGGGGGTGGCGAGCGCATTACCCCGGGGTAGATGCAGCGTCACCCACCATGCCACGCCACTGTCTGCCTCTCAAACGCTCGCCTGCAGAGAGGCGCCGCGCGTCAGGGGGACGCCCGGCCAATGGCTCTGCGCGTTGTGACTAGGAGCTACTACTTGCCTGTTGTTTTTCTGAGTAAACAGAAAGAAACTTCTCTAATCAGTGTGCAAAAAAGGAACACCTGCTGCGATGCAGTGTTATGGAGATTTGCATAGTTTCATCACATCTGCAAAAGACTCATTCTCCAATTAAAAATAAAAGCAACTCTACCCAGGTATCGACCGCTCAACATCCTGGTGAATACATCAACTGAATGAAATGCGCTAAATTACAGACACAGTGCACTGAAGCAACTGATGAAGTATTAATTTGTTATTATTCATTTCAATTCTAAATCATTTCTAAATCCTATTTTTCAAATAACATCTCATTAAAATAGTATCTCAATATCTCATTCTGTTAGCCAGTAAAAAAAAACAGATGCTAAAAAACAGACACTAAGAATGAAATAATCCCTTCCCCACACTGGTGTTCTTGGTTTGATAAATTATTAATATCTTCCATTATTTGTAATAATAATTAATGTGATGCCCTTTGGGAGCCTTACAAGTTAAGGAGGGTGGTTTTGACGAGACCATCCCCTTCCCTCCACGGTGCTCCACAATCAGCGTGTCGTTCAGCAGCCCGATTCAACAGATAGACTTTACTCATGCCGACTGGCATTTGGCATCGATCTTCATTTTATATTTTTGCATCATTTTAATTGTTTCCATAAGAGCTCTTGGTGGACTTCATAAAGGCTACGCTCCAAATCGATACGCAAAACGGCTTCTCCGCAAATGCCAGCTGGAGCCTCCGTCGAGCGCGATACATCCGCCGACACGCACGCCGTCATTGGCAGCTATTAAACAAGACAGGTAACTGGCAGTGTGAAGGGAGAAACTACAGCCAGAAGAGATAAACGAGATCAAATGCAGTGGATATGTGGAAGTTTCAGAAAGCATGTACCAGGGAACAGTGGCGACCATGATTATGCAAAGCTTGAAGAGGTCACCGGAATGTCAGCGAGATGCACTGAAGGGCTGTGGAGGACGGATCATGAAAATGTGAGGCAGAGGGAAGGGGAGGGGGTGGGGTGACGACATGAAAGCTCACATAAACCTACCCTGCAGCAAGCTGCTAACAAAGACTTCACTGCTACCTGATCCGGGAGCAAAATCTCTGTGCGACTTTTCATACTAGAGCCCAGGTGGATTTCAGAGAACAAAGCAAAGGAAGATCATGTCCACCATGCAGCTAAGAAGGGATTCGCACCACCTAAACGTTTGTTTGAGGGTCACTCAAATTGTGTGCAATTATGATCAGTCTTTGGTTCCATAGAGCATCCTGCTCACAAGCATCGGTGGGGTAATTGGCCTTCATGAGGAACAGGCCAGTGACAAGCGACCAGGGAAAAGCTGTGGCGAGCAGAGCAGAAGAGAGACAAAGATGGAAATTAAGAGGAGAAAGTGATGGATGTGGCATTTAGGTACAAGCAAAACGAAAAGCTGCAAACAGATTTGTTTTAAATGGTTACGAAGAAGGAAAAATTAATGACACAATAAGAAATAAGAAAATCTCAATACAGAGTGAAAAAGATTAATTCAAAGACTAAGAGGGGAGCGAGCTACTGGATAAACATTTATTTCTGCATAAAGTAACAGAAGCAGAGGGCAAGCAGAATACCAAAGATTTTTCCATTGCAACTTCTACACTCATAAAGCAAGACACTAATGGATAAAACATTAGAACTACGTAATGTTGGAGGAAGAACACAATTTGTCTAATTTCTTCTTCTTGAACAACTATAAAGCACATAATTTCACAACTGTTAAATAACATAACAGCTGAGCTAAGAGGAGAACCCGTACTACTTACTATATAGCTGACTGGAGCATATTTTGAAAGAAGAAAAGAAAAAAAAAAACATTTCTACCACCTGTTTGAGTGTGATCTTGTGAATTGGTCCAAGATGAGAATTTTTAGGACCTGTTTGCAGGTGCAAAGGTACTTAAGTTACTGGAAAACATAAACAGTAGTTTATATATATATATATACACACACACACACACACACACAAATCATGGGCAGCTTCACAAGCAAAAACTGGTAAGCAGACCTCTTTGTACTGAGACAATATTACATTATGCTGGATGCTGCTTAGAACATGCTAATAATGGCAACAAGTCACCAAAGTAATGAAAAATTTATGTCGGAAATGCACTTATAATGAATAGAAGTGAGATGAAAACAATAGCTTGGTAAGAGGCTTCAGCTGGACCACCGATAACTGCCGGTGACAAAACCCCTGGAAAGAGCCAGCAGACCCTGTACTTGAGTTTCATGTCTCCGATGGCCTTTGCCAAGACGTCCACTCACAGCAAATCAATCCAGCGCGGGCACTCCCACCCGCTCGCCATCTACTGTAATTGAAGAGTGCCGCTGAAACTTAAATTTTAGCGTAATTGACTCCGAACAATCTCAATGATGACATCATCCTTGGCTTGGACCTTCAGAGCAGGATTCCCTCTAGGGCTCACTTCCATTAGGCTGCTTGCGACCCAACATAAGTGCTCTAGAAAAGCCTCTTGCTTCCCCTCTCCCGTGTGCGAAAGGTTCTTGTCTGGTCACTGCTTTGTGAGTAAGAGTGGTCACTGGCTACAGAGCACAAGAATGAACCAAACTTCTTCTTCATATGTTATGGGGCCTCATTTCCAACTCCCCCATTTATGTGTTTACCCTTCATTGGTATTCAGGCTGTTCCCACAGTTTTAGCACATCCCTGATTAGTCTTCAAAGGCTCTTCCACAGATGTGGGGAGAAGCTTGTTTTTAAAACGACAGCTCAAGCACTGAGCGATGATAAATGCCAAGACAAACACGTCGGTTAGGTGGGGAACATGAAGGGATCTGATTGATTGAAGCTACGTCCTGCAAACATCTCACATGGGAATGTGATGGATGGAAGAAATAAAAAACAAAATCTGAAGTGATTCTTTATGTGACGAACTACATCCCACTACAAAAAACAGGTAGAAAGTTATCTGAAGGATATTCATCCAATGTAATGCACCACATTACATATTTCAGTTTTTAAAATCTGAACATTAGCAGACAGTCATAGGGATCTGTTTTTCCATGCAATAAAACATTTAAGACAGAAAGAAAGCCTCCCTCTCAAGCCAGATTACATGCTAATAAATTACGCCTGAAATGTTACACAGTGACAGCTCTTGCCAATCCCTGTAAAGTACAAAAAGAATATAATCCTGCAGGGATTCCTTACCTAGTGGTCAAAAACGGGTCACCACTTTCTAATTTAGTGGTAATTAACCATAAATCTGATTAACACATTATACATTATTTAGTTACCTATTTGCATTTTGACACTCTTCTCTAGTTCAGTGTTTTCCATTTTGCATTAATTATTTTGAATTATTAAGTCTCAAGCAGGAGGTTCATAAAAATTATAGTGTAAAGACATTCTCTTTGCATACTTTTGGTAGATGCAAAGTACAGTCTTTATTGAATACATTACATTATTTTATTATATATTATTTTTATAATTACCTGTTTATTATGAGGACTGGTTATTACTACTATTATGATTATTACTAATATTACTTTAAAATATGCTTCTAATGACAGGGGGTCATTTTCACTCTGGTTAAGCACTTCACTACTACCCAAGGGCTCAACAGTACAGCCCCCTATTAGAATCTGAACCAGGAACTGTTCAGTCACACGTGTCTGTTTTTTTTAAGAGAGGAACCTAAGCTGCAGCCCGCACCCTAACGTGCTCTGTAGTGCGCCGAGCTGCACCGGGACTGGGCCGATTCCAGCGAAGAGGAAGCCTCCTCTGTAGCTGGCTGCTGAAAGCGCCATCCTGCCTCCCACATGGGGGCGATCCTCTCATTAGGAGTCCAGCTCAGGGCCCGTGGAGCGCAGAGCTGCTGGGAGCGCACGCAGACAGGCGCATCCTCACTCCCGCTACGCGCCCTGCGCAGCGCTGACCTGGCCACCGGACTGTGAGGCTCCCTGGTGCACACCGGGACGCTGGAGGAGGCCAGAGCCCTGTTCTCCGCTCATCACAGAGTGTCTGTGGCTGGAAACAAACTGCTGTCTACATAGTTCTGCCAAAATTTAGTTGGGTGTTGATGTCTATTATTTTTTCATGAGTTTCTTGAAGCATATTGACTTTGGCATAAAAAAAAAACACAAATGCAGTCAAGAGTGGAAGACCAAATGTGCACCAGGAATACTAGGTTTCTCCTGCTGACTGCATTCAGGAAGACTATTTACTACTGCATCATCAGTTGTTTTATAATTGGGAGACGCAACTTTGTAGCCATGAAACAAAAAAAAAAGCAACAACTGTGGTAGCCGGGTAATGAGGTAATCACTGCACCTCATTCCCCTTTTTTCCCCAAACACAGTGCGTAGCATTGTTCTTGTAAGCCTCCCTGACACCCTTTGGGGCATTGTGATGCAGTGTAAGGTCTCTGCCTATAGCATGGCAGACTTGGAGTCACACTGGGGCTGTCCTCCACAGAGCTGCTACGTTATGGAGACCACATGAGCCAGCAATGATAAAACTGTGATAAAAATATACAGCGTAAGATCTATAAAAAAAAAAAGGAAAAAAGAACACCCTGGAATGGCAGGGGTTCGAGTTGCAGCACTGGACCGTCAGCAGCGTGAAATGAAGCCATGACTGCTTACAGGTGGGAAGCAGCCCAGAGACTGACTGCCCAACGTGCCCTAGCTACGGTCCTCTCCAAAATTAATGACATTATGAAAATATATTTCCTATACAACTGAATGTCACTTGCTTACATAGTCGATATATTATTGAATAGATGCACATATATATTAATTAAACATCACGTTAAGATTGATTAATTTAAAATTAGAGATGTGCACCATATAACTTTTCTACGCTGCAAAACTTGGGAGGTCATAGTTGAAACACACACACACGCATCTCTACTTACAAACTTTCAACTTACGAACTTTCAGACATACGAATGAAGTGGACTGTAAGTCCAAATTGTGTTCATTGGGCTCCCGTTGCCTGTCCGCAACATCAATTTTGTTTTTCTGCACGCCAACTCTGCCTAGTACGACTTCTGGCCGCTACTCCCGCCGCGCAGCAGCGTAACATGCGTACTCCCAGCATCCTAGTTCTTTGTACTTGCGTATACTCTTAAAATTATGTTGAATAATGACTAACGAACATTTCAAGTTACAAACGGCCGTTCGGAATGTAACTCATTCGTAAGTAGAGGAGCGTCTGTACTTGCTTCCAGCTCAGCATTATAAACCATAGACATTGCATGTCTGGGCGCATGGTTCAAGTAATCGCAATTCATCTCATGCTGCTTCCAGTACCTGGTAAGCAGCGTAAATTTGCACTTCGAGGACCGAAGGCTGGAGACATGGCTGGGGGCTGTGGATGATGAAGTGTGTCTGCAAGACTCTCATCATTCTTAAAATTCTCATTTATGGATGCTGAGATTAATTCTGTTGGGGTAATAATAATAATAATAATAATAATAATTTTACTGCATATTTTTAAGTAGTAATAATAAGTTATTATTGTTACTATTATTAGTATTATTATTAAGATTACAACAACTCCTTGCCCTGGGTTACTGTACAGTGCCTGCAGCGAGGGTGTCGATGTGGGGCTTTTCGCCAGTGGCTTCCATGAAGTGGAGCATTTAGACGTCCCTCACGCTGTTGGTCATGCTGGCTTGCCCAGGCATCGCCCAAGAGACGCGTGCAGGTCATAAAACTCGAGAGGGCTCACAAACAAATCTTAAAATCGATACTCTCCCTGACGCAAACCCTCTCTCCTCTGTCTGTGAACAAAGTCAAACAGCTCTATTTTAATCGCTGCCCATCAGGAAAGTTAGCCGGTAATACCGGGGTATGACACTGTTGCAGGCTACAATACTACAAGGGTCGGAAAGCATAATTGGTCATTATTATAAAAGCGCGCTTATGACAGGCAAATGGTACAATGATATCTGTTATCAGCCTGAGCAAGAATACCTGCTCGTTTCATATAAAATCAATCCACTCATACTGCAGACAAAGCGACCATGGAGGAAACAAAAAAAACACACAGTGCTGAGGCATAACAGATTACATTGTTGTTATCCAATCCAATTTATAACACAAATTCACCTGAAGTCAGTTCCAATCTTAGTTTCATATTCATTTCCACAATTGATCAATCAATTCCAATTCAATTTGAAATCTTCTTCCCTGCATGGTTAAGGGCCAAAGGGAGAAGAAAGAAAAATAATCCAATTATTACTGTTAAAACTACAACTTTTTTTTTTTACTGACTCTCCTCCCCAATCACCCACAGCACTACTATCCGCTTCCCTCTAAATGAACAAGAAGAACCCAAATCTCAGATATGCCAAGGAGGTGCTCCGCAACCTGCACCCTTAAGGCTGCATAATATGCAAGTTATCCGTGTGACACTTTAAACATTGCTTATTTATTTTCTGTCCAGGATGAATGTCACTACTATTGTTTGAAGGCACGTTGTTCCCTCTTCCCCATTGTTCTCCAGAGAACACAGGACTGGACAGCACCTCAGGGCAATAAACAACTCCAAGGACCTCCAAAACCTCCAGTCATCCAATTTAATCTAAGACTTTTCTGGAGCTTGGGGGGGGGGGGGGTGACCAGCATGCCACGTGCTTCTGAATTTGTAATGTCTAAGATCTCAAATGCCTCTTGAGGCTTTGGCCAGCAACAAGTTGGTTAGCAAATGAGCCAAGTTCAGTGGAGAAGGTGTTAACAGAGGCTCTGGATCAATTTAGGTACAGCTGAGGGCCAAGGACTTTAGATGGCTGGCACACACACACACACGCACACACACACTTTCGCCCACCCAGCACAAACACACATTCTGCTAGATAAAAGCACATACACCCACGAAAGAGCACCCAGTTAACAGCTATCGTTGCCATTGGTGGCAATCATTATTGCCTGCAAATTGTAATCCAACAATATTTCATCAGACTGTTTTTACTTTTGAGTGTGGCACTCAGCAGTTTGAGATATGCAGAGTGGTTGTGCTGGAACAAAACGCATGTAACAGCTCGCTTACAATTATAGCGCAGAGCTTTCTGACTTAGAAAATATTAATATATACATACGCACACGCATCACTTATTTACAGTGACTTACTGGCTAATAGATAATTTACATTTTCTATTACACGTTTCTCAACTTCACTTATTTTGGAATGATGCTACATTTTAATTTACAGAAACACGTCTGTGGAACATATCCTTAGACCACAACTTGAAGGCAATGCATTATAAGAAAAGTTAATTTTTTTCTCTAAAAATAACATTAAGCAGCTGCTCACATGAACTCACATAAACACACAAAACATTATCCATAAAATATGTATAGCCAAACCAAACAAACAGAAACAAACAATGAACAACAAACCAACAAGGAATCCATCATTATGCACGCATTAAAGCAAAAACAACCACACAATCAGTTTGCAGAAACATAACAAATCACATCATGCATTGCGTAAACGCGACTGTATGGTAACATAAATAAATAAATAATGACAATAAAAAAACTAAAGGTCCAATACAGGCAGACGGTCTAAATATGAGAAAGACCAGCTAATGCACGGGGAATATAAAAAAATAACTAATAAACTATTTAGAAATTCTAAGGCCTGTTTACAAAGCTGACCACAAAAACCTTAAGCTCTTCATAAAAGAATGAGTAAGCTACAAAACATAAACCCAAATCTCTCCTTCAAGTTTATCCTGCCAACCAAATAACCAAATAATATTCCATTTTTTCTCAGAAAGCTTTAATTATTAACAGAGCATCAGTGCAATACAAACCTCAGTTTATATTTAGAGCATCTGAATAATACTCTCTCAGTTCACCAATCCTAAGCCAGACCAACCTGACATTGGCAGTGAAAGAGCATGAGATCCCCCAAAAAGCCAGAGGCCACATTATCAAGCACGGAAACTCCCAAGTCAAGTTGCAGTCTCTGCACGTACATTCTGTTGCTAGGTGATCACAACCAGGACTGGAAAAATAACCACAAGTGAAGCACAACAGTAACATTGAGATTCGTCAGCCAAGATGCAATAGCTGGTTAATTAACATGCTGGCAATCAAGCATGCTATGGTATGACAGATGCATGGAGATATGGATAATCTCGCATGAGCCATTTTCAGTCCTACAGCAGGACATAGGACGAACTACGCCTCTCCACAAAAACCACATTTCTATCATAATAACCTCATTTCTAAATTTGGCTTATTTAAAGCAGGACCATGGGGCTTCCATTCATCAACTTTGGATTACACTACATAAGTGAATTAGTGCCATCTTTTAGTTTTAAAAACTGGAAAATCTCCAGTTGACCCTGTCGCTTTTGATACCCCATGTTTTTGACTGTAAAACAAATGATGATTAAAAGTGCGCTTCTGGTTTGTTCTAGTGTGCAGATCATGGCCAGTGGTCGGCAGTCACATGAAACTCCCAGGATGCACTTCATCTTTACTATTGTTTCACTTTCGTTAGGACTATGGATTCATGGCAGAAGGGGGGGGGGGGCTTTTAATGTAAAGATCAGAATAAAAAACTACAGTTTTAAAGGCAGACCAGCTAACTACAATTGCAAATTCCTGCTGCAGGTATGGATGATGCGATAAAAATATGAGCGGTTGTGTGTCTACATTTTACACAGTACAGAGAGAAATTTGACATCCCATGGAAATATTTTCTGATTGTGAGCAATTTGAGGAAACAAAACAGGAGTTATCCCTGGATCTAACACTTTACTTTGAATACAAATGGCAGCATCTTCTGAACAAAATTATATCAAAACTACTTCTGAGTGGAAGTCTTCAACAAAACAGTGTTTACATTAGACGAGAAACCTACAGTGCGGCACCTAAACCACATGTGAAAAGCACCAGTGTTATCGTTTTTCAGGAAGAAACTACGAGAGCAGTAAAATAAGTGTTTTTGAAGTTTTTTTCAAGTGCAGCTTCAACATAGAAGCTCAGCGGCCGATTACTATCTCGAGATGATGATGAGCACTTGTCCATAAGAACAAATTTCGTGGGATATATCTTTTTTGAACAGTTCAACTTAATTCCTTTGCTCAAGGTTACAGAAGAAGTGGCCCAAGGACATGAATGGGCAACCTTTTGGAAGTAGCCAGTGTGGTACCTCAAGCGTAATCAAATATGAGGACAGTGACAGAAGTAGACATACTATGGGATTAGGTATGGAAGCTGAAATTGGGGGGAAGAGCAATATTCCCAATAAAATCCCAGCACATTCTAACGTGATTACAGTTAGGACAGCCTTCCACCCAGTACTGTCAGCCACACAGTCTGAGATAAGCACACTGCTGCCTCTTATTTTACATCTAAAAGCATGTTCATTAAAACACTCTACTTTGAAGCAGCATAGATTACTAATTAAGAAGCATAACGGCTGAGTGTTACGTTAGAGGAATGGATCTGATTTTACTTCTTTACAGAATTACACCTATCAGGAATTCACTTAATTATCCAGATCAACCAATTCTTTGGTAATTGTTAAAGTATATAGTGTGCTGATTAGGCATGACAACATACCACAGCTTCCAAATATCATTACACAAGAATCCCACCACATGAATAAACATGATTTGTAATGGACCAATCAAGGCTTTTTCTGTTTTTGATTAACCACTTTATTAAAATAACACCCATTCATTTTTTTGCACTCACAACATGTACTAAAATCATTTTATTAGAATACAGCAATACACAAGCCAATTATGTTTTCTTTTTTCCCTCCATCTGACAAATTACAGTTGAACACAATGGATAATGGTCAGGGCTAAATCAGACTGACAAACCATTTCCACCAGGTCTGGCCTCTTCCTTATCTCTTGGCTTCCACCTTTTCACAGCCCTCTCTTAGTTAATGGCAACGCTTGTGATATTGACGGCATGCCTCTGTAAAGCAGACACTTCAATCAACAGAGCATGCTTCAGGAACCCCTTCCAGAGGAAGGGGGGGGTGCAGGCAGAGGAGGGGGGAGAGGTGAATTCAAGAAGAAAATAAATGAATTGATGAATGAATAATAGATCACCCAGCTAGCGTTCCCTTCGAGCAATACCACAGATGCAGTATTAATAACAAACTCTTACTGTTCATCTCTTTGTCATCACCGACACCCTTAGGGGGGACATGGCCGGCATAACAGACAGCAGATCTGTACATTCGATCCGGATTACGTATTTTCTTCAGTCCTTCAGGAAGCAAAAAAGAGAGCAGAACAAAAAGAACATCTAGGAGAAGCAGCACTTTTTCCAGCTCCACAATTCCCACATGCACAGAACAGGATTTTCTTTTAAACTTCCCCTGCACGAGCATTAGCAGTGAACGCTCCTCCCTCCCATGCGCGTCGTCATGCACCCCAACGCGTTCCCATTGGCCAGGTTGTAGAACACCCTCCATGTATCTTCAGTACCGTCAATGGCTTATATGTATTCTGTAAGCAAGGATAACTACAGCTGTTTGAGAGCCATATGAAGGAAGACCCCCCCCCAAGGTCATACAAAGGGTGGTGTGTGCAGTGTGTAGGGGAGGTGGGCTATTTGCGACTTGCCGTTCATCAATCACGATCTGCCTGTTAAATGCCTGAGTAATAAAGTATTAAACTCAGTATTAAAGTGTTGAGTGACTCAGCTTGCTTTTGTGAGTCCCAGTGGAGCCGAGCGAAAGAAGTGCAGTGACTACAGCGAGTCTTGTTTAGCCAAGTATTGGAGACAGAGTAAGGTCACGGAGGGAATGGCTTATGAGCCAACATAATACATGACAAGAGGGAAACAGCCTGTTCCCACACACCTTAAGGGAGCTGGGCCAAAAAGGGTCAATGATCAGTTTCATCAAAGTGCTGCTGCAGTTTGATTTGGGACAATGCATCATTCATCACCAGTAAGCTGGATTAATCAATCGGATCAATACTAAACACCTTCTGAGGCAAGTTAATCTTATTAAAGGCAGGCTCAAGTACTTATCTATTTATATGGCCCAAACAGGGATTGATATTCCATAAATCTTGCGCATTGAATTAATGTAAAGAACAATACGGATCTACCTTCATCTTCTTGCGAAAGATGATAGGTGACACATGCATGCTTTTAACCTAACAAAAATCTCACTGTGCAGGTGAAGAGCACCAGAGTCTCATTCTTCAGGTAGGATTAACAGGTGCTGGCGACAGCCTGCTGCTGGGAAACTGTTTGTTCTAATGTACAACGTTAGCTGCTGGATACGGAATCCCCACTGCACCTCACCAAAACCTCCTCTAAGGTTCTTCAAGTGCTTCAAGGACACAGGGGTCATGGATGAGGAATGGTGCTTTTCACAATCCAGCATCTTATACAAATAAGTAAATGTATATAGCAGCTGACTGTCCAGGGGCTGTTTACCCAGAGATTCGTCGTTCCACTCTCGAAAGTGGAAGATCACCCTGATGGGTATTCCGTGGATGCTGAATTTTGGGGGTAGCTCCTTAATATGGGACAGGGTAAAAGGCCATTTCCTAGCTGGTGATGAGTAGTGGGGAAGTCACTTTTCTAATACAATGTATCACCTGCCCCTCCACTACTGATAGAGCTCTAAGGCCAGAAATAACTCCACCCTCCTTGCACTGAGAGGCTCAATTCACTGCTGAACACTACATTAGCTCATCTCTTGTACAGGTGCAAGTCTTTGAGAATCAAGTGCCCCAAGGGAAGAGAAGGGAGGGGGGCCAAGTGACCAAACTGTCTGTATGCATGACATTAAAACTGTTATTTAAATAAAGGGCTACGTCTCTTTTAAATTCCAGAAGTAGACACGTTTGTCAGTAGCATATGCTAAGTTAATGCTCACTTTTAAAGCCCAACACCGCCCTCCTGTGGAACTTTGATAATAGAACATTCCAAATGATGCTATACTGGCTCACAGTTGTTTCCTTAATTTTTTTTATCGCTACGTTTTTGCATACACGTTTTACATACAATAAACGTCACATTAAAGTACACGCAATGCCTAATAAGCAGAAACAGACTGTGATTCAGGTATGTTAATGTTAAATTCACTTTCCGAATAAATCAAATATTAATGTACGAGGGGAATCAAGTCAGCTTAATGACCACAGAATGAGCCATTTTAAATTGGGGTTTCTTTTCCCCGCTGCTCCATACTTCGGCATCTGTTCCCAACATACATCTACCAACCCCCGATACATTTCTAATTTTACCGTTTTATCATGCTTTGACCACGACCGTGGATTCTGGTTAATTGCAACGAATGACTTTGCCGATGATTTTTACAAGTTAATGTCCTACTTTCGCCACCTGGTGGTCATCCGCATATCCGATGGAGGAACATATTTAGAATTTAGAATTCCTAGGCGAAAATTGAAAAGGATTGCCTATATCAATCGACGTTTTTAGTGATCGGTCCTTGCATTCATTTTCCCCAGCATCTTAAAGCGGCCGGAAAAAAACGAGACCACAAGTCCGAAACTGACGACGCTGCATACCCGTAAACCACATTCAATCACATACAAACACAGTGACCCGAATGGTACACTAACCTTGTGGCGTCCATTACACTTTAGTTTACTATTAACATCTCAAAGTGAAAATGCGTGGGATTTTAAAAATGCGCGTTTATTTCACTCTTCGCAGTGAAACCAGCAACGGAAGGCAGGACGCCTCAAATTATCGGAAACCGCTTTATTTACATAAGTCGTTATTTCACGTCGATCTCGCCCGATAACATCTTCATTTTAACAGCATTTTTCAACCGTTTCTATTCTCAACATATGCCATGCAAACGTTGGACAAGGTGAGTGAAATTAACCTCAGTTCAGTTGCATCGACTGCCCAAGAGGTCACATTGTCAGCGCTCGCCTATTTCCAAACGTCTCCCGGCTTTGAAATATTCCGTCTATCACGCGTGTTTCTCCTGACCGTAACGTCGCAATTACCCCGAAATTCGCGTCTGTTTTGAAACAGACAATTTCGCGAAGGATGACGAGAACAAACGCTGAAAACGACGCGCGTCCATGAAGCCGGAGATGTGGAGTACTCGCCGACTCTTGAGCAGTATAAACGTCGCGCTTGGTTTTTATTGTAATTTCACTGCTTATAAGGCACTCTATTGTCCGGTTGTAAAAGGACAACACGAGTCACAGGCGTGGAGGGAGGAGAGAAAATCACGTTTGCAGAGCCGACACTTTAAATCACTCCTCCGGAGACTCTCCGCCGCCTTGTGCCGCTCCGCCGAGCACAAAACCCAACGTGTGGACATCAAGGTTACTGTACTTTCCTCTTCAAACGCTTTCAATTTCTATTATAGCTACGGCTACTGCAGTTGGGAATGGGGGGAAGCGAAGAGGTCGATCTCTACTTTTTAAATGACGGTGTGACAGCTGCGCGCTGGCGGCATCGCATGAAGTTTAATACATTAAACAGCATGTCGCTACCTAGCGATACTGAAGTGGGCATCCAGGCTACAAAAATATAGCTAGCTGGCTACATGCGGGAGAAGTTCGTGGTCGGCGGAGCCACGCTTACGCCAAGTCCGCTTGCCTGTCAGTTGGTTAGCGCTCTACGACGAATATCAAACGTTAAAATTGGAAGGATTTGCTATTCGGATTCGCTTGGTAATTCGGTCCCTCTGTTTTTACATGGACATAGCTAGCATCCTAGCGTGCTAGCCCAAAACGTTATCGCGCTTGTTAACCGTTTCAGGATTGATATAGGAGCCGTATGACTTTCAAAGGCACCTCGACTTCGCCCGCCCACCCTTCCCCATTTTTTAAAAAAAAATTAAGACCTTTACATTATATATAGGTACAAAAAATTTAAATGGCGTAAATGAAATCCGTTATTTCTCTCTTACCTTCCGGCTTGTTTTCGGCAGCCATTTCCCCTCCGCGCGCCACATCCTCCTCCTCTTCGCGACCGGGGGACCACGCGCGTGCACGGCGAGGACAGCCGAGGAGGGGGCGGGACCAGCGGAGAAGTCCGACGGATGATCGGCACGCATTGGCCAAGAAGAAATGACTGGCAATCGAACTATGAAATGCGGTTTCCGTACATGAAAAAACATCCCGCCTCCATAGCTTCCCTCACTCACAATTGGCCAAAGTTTATATTTAGAGACAGCTAAGCGTGATATAAACCAATAAGCGTTGTAGAAAACGTGTCTTGCCCACTCGAAATCAGAGATGCTTAGTGGCTATGATTTTGGGGGAGAATAATTGAAATGGTGGCTCTTTCATGTGGTCTCTGCTATTAATATTTGCCATTACCTTCCATGTAAAAACCATTGGCAACGCAAATAATAGCATGACAAGTGAAAGTAGGTGTTACGATTATCCCATGACAAATGTTGCTGTCGATTTTAGAAAAGCGCCATTGCTATACATGAAACAAATACGTTGAGCAACTACATTGATCTACAACGCATTGTTGTGCGACGCATGTTTCTGTGAGATACTCGTATTCTTTATTCAGTCAGTTGGGATGCCCTTGCATGCATTTGTCTTAGTGAAATCCTGGCTTCTCAATTCTGTTACCTAAACCAATCAGACTGCGTTGAAGCAGCCCGGTAGGGGCAATGTTCTCGCTTGGGCAAGGTACATACCGCGGATGCTATGATGCTGAAAGTGACGTATACCAGATAAAAAAGGGAGAAAAAAAATTAAAAAGACAAACTGTGATTATTAAACGATCTCATGCTTCGTGTATTAGAAATATATGTAGCGCTACCCAGATGTAAAAGAGATGTTTGCAATTTGCAGTATTCCCATGCCGGTTTATTGGTTTGTAAGAGGATGCGTTTTCAACTCTTCAGCCGATACTTCTGAGGCGAAGGTTGTGCTGCGTCACCTAATGGGTGTTACACAACTGTGGCGAATGAGTTGACCCACCAACAACATTTCAAAGTGCGCTGAATAAACATTATTTTTCACTGTTTTTTGGTTTTGATGTGAAGCGGCTGGGATGAAAATCAGCACCTCCAAATCCGAGACCATGGTCCTCAGCCGGAAAAGGGTGGAGTGCTC
>JAODJX010000109.1:1464194-1497831 GCA_026776945.1 Isichthys henryi | reverse complement strand
TGTAATTGCACGTGTTCGATTTAGAGAATACCATATCGTGACCGTAAACAGTATCCTAGCATGCAATATCAGATTTTTACCAGACTTGTTAGTGTTTATAAAATATTTTATAAAGCTTTTAATGTGGTTTCACTAGTTCGTGTTTCTTGTTTGTCTCTGAAATAATAATCTTACTCCAAAACTGCTAAAATAAATAAAGCGACAACACACAGCAGCGTATTCGTGGAGGCAGCCATGTTTGTTCCGAGATGTAGAAGCTCGAACGGGAGATTGTCGGACGTGATGTCACTCAACTCGGAATTTCCGAGTTCCGAGAGATAATCGAATGCAGGATTCTAGTGTTCGAATAACAAGCTCTTAGTGCGTTGTCTTAACATCAGTTTGGATTAAACAACAGCCTACATTAATAGCTGGACGGCAACTCCAACGACAAACAGCCAGCTTTGACAAGAGCGAAGGTCGGCATAAAGAACAGACTGAAGGAAATCTATGGAAGTGGTAGATCAGGTAACAGAAACATCATATAAAACAAGAGTTCAACCTTTCTTAATCCAAGGGCCCCCAAATGAAAATAAACCTGAACTAGGGACCATTAAATATTTTCACCTCCAACTGGGGAAGGGGGTCCTCCTTTGCGTAAACCATTTGATTATACTCCAGTAATGATCTACAGACCTCTGATATAAGGTGTTCGAGACTCGTTTTTTGGCAAGTAATGCTAGTAATGCTAACAGAATTCCTTCCGAGAACAATAATACTTTCGGTTTAGTGTTTCGGATATATTGGTTAAGTTTTAATATTACCGTACTTAGTCGCTTCAGTCACTCATGTGAGTGGACTTAGTGCTACTTTACATCCGAGTTTCACGCCGCTTGACCAGCTGGTGACCTGTATCAAAACATTCCTCAGTTTTCATATATGCGACCTTACTCTCCTGCAAGACACACTGACACAGGTGAGGGCAAAATTGACCAAAACTCGGTATTTACCGCAGAATTTAGGTGAACTCAAAAAAAGTTACAGGACATAAGAAAGCACTCTGGATGTACAAAAAGCACTATATTTCAAACGGAAAATAAAAAAAATTCTGGAATTTCATTAGAAATAATAACGCAAATGGCATTTGTTGAATTAAAATGGAATGACTTGTATGCTACTTAGAGGTTTAGATAATTGGAAGTAAAGCATTCATTTGTATTTTTTAATCAATCAAATAAAATCTCCTGATTGCTGAAGGGGACCTATGACCTAATATTGCTGAATACTTACTGAATTAGGCAGAACTGTGGGCAATTTTTTAATAGTTCTTAAAATAACAAATAAATGTTCCATACTTTTTCTGAGGAGCAACTTCTCACCTTTTGTTCAGGATGCTGCCTTCGCTCCCTACTGCAGTGCTAGAGGAAGTGTTTTTTAACATCTCCCCACATGATGTGGTTTGCGTCTGCCGACTTGTTTGTCATCAGTGGAAAGAAATAATTGACAGCGCCTCCTACTGGAGGGAGAGGTGCCGGCGGGAAGGACTTAAGCTGCGTAATCGGAACAAATGTCCTGAAGACTGGTGCCAGTTTTACATCTTAAGTAAGAATAGAAAAAATCTGCTGAAGAACCCCAGGGCAGATGGTAAGAAATGGATGGAGATGGGGATGGATTATCAGTGTGACAAAGGGTTGGAGGGGAGACGGATTAAAGCATAAACAAATAACATTGCCTGCTCCTTCTTGAACAGATTTTTGTTTCTCTTCCAATCATTAAGAAATGTTCACAGAATGGAGAATCATGTTAAATGGAGGTGATGGGTGGAAAATTGAAGATGTAGCTTTAAATTTTCCAGATGAAGGAGTTAAGAGGTATTTTGTTACTTCTTATGGGTGAGTATTGAACTGTATCTCTTAAGTAAACATGTTATGGGATGTATGTGTGCATCTGTCTTCAGGTATTTACAGATTTCAGTTTCCCATTATATTTCATGGTTCACATGGGTCGTTTAAACATTTTCACCTTGTTCTGTTGGATTTTAGGTCTTGCAAGAAATCCCAACTAATAGATGTGGTTAGAGAAGGGTATGGACCATATCTAATGGATGAAATTCAGCCTGATATCGTGATATCTGACTGGTGAGAGCACCTCGTATTTCTGTGACTGTTGCCATATTTCTCAGAGAACTTTAATCTTCTGCTTCGGTATGTGTATGACAGGTTTTCTCCCCGCTGGGACTGTGGATGTGTCTATGAGATTTGTGTTGAGCTGCTCGACCAAGAACAACGAGTGATTGAGACGTTCTGTCCAGATCCAGTATCTTTCCCTCAGTGGAATGAGATGCAGTGGCAGAGGGTAAGTGACATGCTTACAAAACTAAAATACAGGTAAACACTGTTTGAATTGTGGTTTCTACTGGGGTTAGTTTATGTGGATTAAGTTTAGCTGATTCTCTGAAGCTAAGTGCCATTTTTATCTTTGGTACCTGCAGTGCTCCATGTTTAAAGCACCGCTGAGCTACAGATCTGACAAATTTCTTTTTATACATGCAATTATTTTGTTTTCAGTTCACATGTGCTACTAGATTCATGCACTTCTTTAAAAGTTTTTACCACAGAAAAGTTTTATTTAAATGTTACCTTATTGGATTAAATATGACAACCCCTCACTTTTTGCCAGCTATTTTTAGAAAAAAAAGTTTTTGTGAATACCCAATCTGCCGTGACCCTCATGCTTTCAGACTCTCACGCTCATGCAAGAAATCTTATGGCAAATCTGTATTACAGGAAGTCAAACTTACTCATTACAAAATATCATTTTTGGAGCCATCTGTTCCAAAAAACCTGTTTTTTGTCTAGACCCTGAATACAAGACGACACCACTTTTTCAGATGTATTTTGAGGGAAAAAAACCCATCTTATATTTGGGTCAACACGATAGGTTATAAAAATCATAGTAGCAAGGCAATAAAGTCTTTGCATGCCTCAGAAATTCCTCCGGACTACAGCACAAAAACATTGAATTTGGCAGTAACCAGTTCATGGGTGACTTAAAATCTTAAGCTACGACTTAATCATCTTGAGAGGACTTCACCTGGTGAGAGTCCCAGCATGCCAAGCGACTCACCACCACCCAATTCCCAGAATTCCTCTAATTCCTCACTCTTACTAAACACAATCTGAGCAAAATCCTGCCTCCCTCTCTTTTTGGTGTTGAATGGTTTGTCAGAATCTCCCTCGGGCCACTCAGCCAGTGCTTTTCCACTGTCGTACAGGAATGAGGCAGTACCCGAGAGACACTAATTACGGTGCGGTTCCAGCTCGCTTTCATTTTCCACAGGTCGGTTCGGTAAAGCATTGGTGGGTTTGGTGAGCAACAGTGACGTAAAACAGAAGCGATGCTTATTTACTGTTCCTACGGCGCAGATCATGATCTACTGTGTTCTAATTACCACTATTGCATCTGTGAGAATCGTCGTGTTATGTTAGCATCAAGCATTAGCGGAATTAGCCTTAGCTTTTGTAAATGTGCATTACAAATCCATTCCATTTAGCTGGTAATTTTTTAAGTAGGAGGTTGGAAAGTTGTAAGTTCTGAGTTATCAGGAATGCATCAATATATTTCAGTGTGCGAGCAATACTTCTAATAATGAATTATATATAGAATATAACCTTTTTCCTTTAGATAATCTCTGCATATTGGTACAAAACACGGGCATCCCCATGAATTTTTACCAATCAAATAGTGGTTATGCAACCAGTTCAGTTCAGTTCCGCTTTTGGCTCTGCTAGCCAGCATGGCCGTGTAAACCTGGGTATGGGTCGGGCCCGGCTTTTGCCTCCATAACAACCTTGGCTGCAGCCCTTGTGGGGACCCAAGAGATCCCTGTGCAAGCTTTACGCTCAAGGCATCTTTCTTCAGCCAACAGTCCTGCTGAGAAAACCAGTATAGATCAGCATAGCTGGTTACCAGCATGACCAGCATAATGCATGCTGTGTGTAATCTGGTAATATACTGTTGTAGAACACAATATAAATAACTATTGTATATATAATATACAATTGAAAATGTAGAGTGAGTGCTGTCACTATGTTCAGTGTTAACACTGCTAGCTGTGAACATGCCTGACCTGGTAGGAAGGGGGGGTGGTGTAGGAGCAATAGACATTGTATGGTGTTGGACCCACCGTTGTGACCTGTCTTTCAGATGACCCATGTGTTCCGAGATTACGGGCCAGGCGTCCGCTTCATCAGGTTCACTCATGGTGGACAGGACACCCAGTTCTGGGCGGGGTGGTATGGGATCCGTGTCACTAATAGCAGCGTGGAGATCTCCCCAGCCATGGTTTCAGAGTGACACTTTCATCAAGACCAAGCTTTCAACTTTGGTTTTTGCAGCAGGCGTCTGTTTGCAGGTATCAAGGTCCATAACGATACTGGTGAGATTCGATTCTGACCTGTGACCTTCGTCTTGTCTTGCCCTGTTTGAGAGAATCTCTATTGTAGTTCACTGTTTGTTTTCTATTTTTGAATGTCTGTGATGTGAAGTCAAACGGGAGGGAAAATGGTAATGGTGCTCTGGCACGGTTGTATTTTGGGATGGGAGAGTTAGGTTACTGGTGAGTTAGGCAATTTGAGGAATGGCAGAATGAATGTCGATATAATATCACAAGTCAAAGGGTAAATATATAAATCACTAGTCTTGCCATGACAAAAGTAAATTTATTAAAATAAATTTTGCTCTCTAGGTCTACATTCAAAGGTCTGTTTTTTATTGTCAAAACACTGACATGTTAATCAGCTCTGCAAGACACAATGGCTACATTTATATTATCTAAACAATGCAATATACCACTAACGGAACTAAACATATTTACAACATGTCGTCAAATGACAGAAATAGCTTTTGCTTGATGGCTAATCTTCGCAGCGGTTACATATGGAGAGTGGGGTTAATTTTATAATGGTTTACAAAAAAGTTTTCACAATAAATGACAGTAACATAATAGTTACATATTCTTGTTATTCTAAAACATAAATATATATACTCTCTATATATATATACTCTGTTCAAGACGTCACTGTGCTGTGTGTTTCCTGTTTAATTTGAAACAGCTCTTGAATAGAACTGTTTTAACATTGATGTCAACCATTGATGCACTCATCATGTCAGCCACAAGAGGTCAGCAGTGTAACATTAATGCTTCTTTATGCTGTACCCAACGTACTTGGTGTTTAGCCAAAACTCATTCCACATGAAGCCATTCATGCTACTGGATGTGCTGCTGTAATCCAGGCTGAAGTGCTTTCTTGAATGGTACAACACCAAGTTCTCCACATGGTACTTCAGGTTATAAGTCTACTTCTTCCTCCACTGCCCTGTCAGTGCCTTGATCAAAAATGATGATGATGCTGCTTGCAGAAAACTGATAGTTTTTCTTTAAAAAAAGAACTGATTTTTACTTATATTCAAATATATTATGAAATATAATTATCAGACTATAAGCTTAATCGTTGGACATAACAAACAAATTTCATCATTTTTACATTGATGGATGCACTTGATGCCTTAGATGAACACCCACCTTTGAATTCACAAGCATTTTCTGTCAGTGCATTTAATGGAGAATCATGTGAACACTCTGGCCATGTGGGCCTATACTGTGACTTGACCATACATGGATCCGGGAACATAGTGGGCTTTGGTGTCCTGCTTATCTTCAGCTCCTGTTCGATGGCCCTTACAGAGACATTTTTCCTTTAGGCTAGCAGCAACATATCTGACTAACTGCCCTGGAAAACTGATAATGGAGGCCCTCATTAGCTGAATTAGATTAGTTTGCTCAGGATTGCAGAAAATGCAGAGGCTTATAGGTCCCCAGAACTAGTATGTAAAAAAAAAACCTTAAAATCAGCTAAATGAATATCATGTGATATAGGTAAATATTTGTATTATTGTATTGAATTCCATGGGACTCATAGAGGTATTTACAAATTATCGCACAAAACTCTTGTCCTCAAAAATTCTGTTGTCCATATCGATTTTAAGAAAATGCTGGTCTGTTCCTTGCATTCCCACCTTTCTTGTTAAGCAAGCATCAGTCTTTTAGTCTAAAATGATACCCACAGAGTGGAGAGTTCCCAGCAGATAATCAAAGTCTGAATATCTGCTGTTTTGAATGGAATAGGACTGGTAGAGCAGTGGTTAGCATTGTTGCCTCACACCTCTGTGACCAGGGTCTCTGCACTGGTTTTGTGGGTGGAGGTTGCCTGTTCGCATGGGTTTTCCTCAAGGTACTCCAGCATGCACCCCACCCCCCAGGCTACAAAAAAAACATTGTTTCTGTTGTAAGGAGATAAGCTAATCACCGAGAGAGAGGAGGTAAGGAACATGCACTGATTATAGTGCAATGCCACACCCACCACATGACAAGCTACCTCAGGGATGAGAACCTGAGTGCAACCATGTGGCAGGTGATACCTCAGCACCACACTAGTCCAAATGGATGAGAGTGAGTTTTTCTCCCCCCAGTGGCTGGAGTGTCAATCCACCACCAACCCCCAAGCTATTCCCTGTAAGTTGGAGGACCTTCTCATAGGGCTGGATAATTAACATCATACGCAGGAAAGCGATCACAGGTTAAGGGCCCAACAGAGCAGAATCAGTCTGGGTATTCATGGGATTTGAACCAGCAACCTTCCAATTATTGACTTGGGTCCCTAGCCCCTGGGCCACCACTCCATCCCAAGAGGTTTCTTTAAAATCATGGTTGTAATAAACAAACTTGTGTAGACAAAGAGGCAAAGGAACAAAGATCTGCTGTCGCTGTCATATTTAGCTGGCTAATGATTATCCTGCATTACATGGTATTTTGATGGACCGTGGCACACGAAATAGTGAAGTATAATGCACCAATGTTAGTGCTGCTTCGTGGTGATGTCATTATACACAATGTAACAATCAGGTGTTCCTAATGAAATGGTGCAGCATACAGTTAGCAGGTATAAATGGTAAGTCGCGTTAAATTCTTATAAGCAACATCTAATGTGCTTTAGCTGTAACTAGTGATGGTTTTGGTGGACCTTGCTTTGTGAGTTTTACGTACTAACCTATTTAAGTATTGGAGAAAGTATAGGTAATAGGAAATATAGGGGTAGTAAATGTAAGGAAATAAGTGTGATTAACGTACAATCTAACTTGAACATGATGTATTAGAGTAGTAAAGTGACTGGACAATGATTGACAGCTGTCATGCTCAGAAATAAATTGCCAGAGGATGGCTTGAAAATGGCCTCTAGGAGCAGATGTCATGGTTAAGTGCTGTGCCTGAATCTGAAAAAGCTGCCTTCTGTGTTTTAGCCGTCTCAAACATTCCAGGCTACAGCCGTCATGATTGGATCGACTTTCACGCAGAATCGTTGGTTCTCCTATGTTGCGTGTATCATCTTATCCTGTTTTAACTGCTGCTGTAACACTGATATTTCCCTACATGGGATTATGCTACTCTAGGACCGGCCTGCTCTATAGGCAACATAGGCGATCACTTATGGCGCCATTTGATTATTATTATTATTATAATAATAATAATAAGGCACCTGTTCCACCGCCAGGGAGCTGGGACCCACAGAAGTAGCACAGCCAGGCTTGAACCGGCAACCTTCTGATCACGGCACAGATGCTTACCCTAAAAAAGAACGTGTGAAAAAAAATATTAGAAATATCTCCGGTTGCATTCCATAACATTACAGTTATTTAACATTTCACTGCTTTTCTTGTGAAGCAAACGCAAGTTAGCTAATTATCAGCCATATACCAGATGCTGAGATGTTTTTAATATAGCAGAATCAGCCCTTGGCCGCCAGAACACCCAGGGCCTCAATGTGTTTCTCTTTAAAAGAAGTTGAACTACATGCAAGAAGAAGTTTTTATTAGTAATGATTGAGTCTTATCATTTGTGTTGTAAAATAGTGAAATAAATGCACCTATTTGTAAATATATGAAGACGAAATCTGGAAAACAAATATCGAGGTATATATACCTTCTGCTTGGCGATGGCTGAGTGCATCCAGTGTAAAGGTGATTTATACCATAGCACACTACTGCTCTGCTCTTCTTATTATGTAGTGTTATTTTAGTTTGTACCCCTCTGGGTTTCTGCTTGGTGCCAGAACCCTAATATTTCGTTAAGAAAACGTTAACATTGAACTTTTCAGACCAAAAATATCTCGGCACTTCTGAAGGCCAAAACAAGCACAGCACCATGGCTGCGTTCTCCACCTGTGCTGTGGCTGCCTCGCGTTCCAAACGGCCGAGGTGAGGGAAGGCCGTGTGAGTGCGTTCGTGATCCTGCAAAGAAACGCTCGGCTTATACATGATGATGAAGTCAGTTCAAGGCCCACTTGTCAATGCACTTTACATGGAACTAAAAGTTCCATCAGATATCATGACCAGGGCCAAGCATGTAAATGTACATTAGGGAAAATTACATTACATTAGACGAGAGTAAAGTTGAATAGAGGAGAGTAGACGAACTTTAATAATCCCATGAAGGGAAATATCAGCGTTACAGCAGCAGTTAAAACATGATGCGATTAATACACACAACATAAGAGAACCAAATATCAGCCAAAGTGTAAGGCCTGGATTGTACTGTAAGAAGTGGAGAATATGTCAGAATTTGTAAACAGGCCGTGAGTTTAGGTGGTTCAGTGGCGAGGTGAGGAACATACCAAAAACAATAGTGGCAACAACCACAACAGCAGCGATAACAGTAATACTAGTAATGGTAGCGGTAGTCATAGTAATAATAACAACAAGTATTGTAATAATGATAACAATGTGCCCATGCAAAACTCCTCCAGAGCAGGACAGGCATTATTAACACTGAAATCTATGGCATATTTCACTCCATGTCCGAAGGTTGCAAAGCAGAATTCACAGATTTCTGTGAATATAAGACAAATTAAGAACCAACTCTCCTAACATCATTACCTGCTTAGCACACATTTTCACATATATGTGTTTCTGGCGTGCAAATCATTGTCCGTGGATTCATCCGGTATGACCTAAAAATGTGGCTAAACAAACACAGAAGGAATCAATCTTTGGCCCTTATTTCCTCATCTTTACCTCCCCGTAATTTCCAGTGCATGATATGCTTGCCTGAACGTGACTAGCTTTCATGGCCGCTGTCGTGTGTTCAGACTGGTGAACAGTCGCCCTTTCAGGTGAGGACGACAGGCTTCCAGTGTGAGCACAAGCTCTGGCCAATCCCAGGGTTCGCCCTCTTAACCGGGAGCTGCCTGTCATTATTTGTGCTTGTGTTGGCAGCACTTACATTCTTTATATGGCCACAAAGCACAGTATTTAAAATATTTATGTTTGGGCACCAGTTGCGATTAGATGTATATGATCATTTACAACATTGTTTGAGCCAAATTACTTTTAGGAAAAGTAATGAAAGGGAAAAATATTAAGAAGCAAATAACCTTTTCAGGTTTTATTTATGAAATCCATCCCAGTGCGGAGTGTGAGGCACGCCAGTTTTTAAGTTAATCTGTTTTCAATTTATAAATAATTCCTTACATTTTCTTATGAAATTACATGAATGGATTTTTGTGAAAAACAGAAGCATGTTTAAAAACCAGGAATGTAGATTTATTTCTGTGCAGCGATGCAAAAAACACTGAGACCCGAAAAGAGACAGATCAAATCTAAAAATATACATATGAAACGTATTTCAGTAAGAAATGAAAACACATGTACTGTTTGCTTCACTTAATACAAATAATACCGACACACCTTTTTGACATTCCTTTCATCCAGTAGCTTGATGACAAAATATTTGTACACAAACCATCACCACCCCCGTCTCTACTCAGGTTACAGTCTTTAAAAAGCCTCCATACTCTTCTCCTGCTCAAATAAACAAACAAGGAAAAGGTAGGACCTGTAATTTATTATCGTCTTCTTCAAGCAGCTTTTCTCAGAAACAACAATTGCTTTACGCCTTAGATTTGGAGGGAAACAGAGGCGCCAAGGGCCTGTATCACAAAGTGAGGTTTGCTGGTTAGTCAGATAACCTGTCATATTTAAGGTACTGCAGTTTAGATTGACTTTATCTTTGTTCGCTTACATTCAGCTCAGACTAACTTAAATCTAAGAAATTGTCTAGCTAGCACAAAAATCCAACTTTATGATACACATAAGAACATTTTCAAGCAATTCAAAAAATCATGAAAAATCCCACTACAAGTCTACCTCGGCAACATGAGGTCACACGTTTTAAATTATCTTACTTGTGATGCAGTTTTGTTTTTTGGTTTTTACTGGACATTCAGTCCCATACAGCTGCCATGCCATGTGCTGTACAAGCACAAAACTGAAGTCAAAGTGCTTCCCAATGCGGTCTGCAATCCAGCCAAGTTTTCTAAAGTCCAGGTGGTTGGTGTAGAAGTTATGGTAATTTTTAATAGTGGCAGACTTTGGCGGTCTTTATGACTGCAAAGGTTTATCCAGTTGTGCTATGTGCAAGTCCCGAACTTGACCAGTTGCCAATGTAGCAATGAAGGTTAAAACTGCAGACCAGGAAGCTGAACTGTACCCCGAGGGAGAGCTCTTACGGCATTGGCTGGATCCCGGCCAATAGAGAGCTGCTGTGCCATAGCCCATGCAGGAGATGAGCTGGGTACAGACCGTGAGCTGTAACTGAGGGACGCTTCACTGCTGCAGTATTTTTTCAGTAATTTCCTGGTTAGTTTTTACGTATTAAATGTCAAGTGATCTCTCTTTATATAAAGCAAAAACCCAAGTTTTGAATAAAATAAGCAGGTTCTGGTGAGTAAATCTGTTTTACTTTAATTTTTCAGCGACTGTTTTTCCATTTTAGCCTATCAACCCTGCTAGGGCACCATATACATGTTCTGTTCAAAGCCCTTGGTGCTTAGATAATTTTTTAAGTGTTTTTAATGACAAAGAAAGTACTGCAGAATGGCTGAGCAGCAAGACAATGCAAACTTCAATATGAATTTTCAAAAATCAGTTTGGAGCAACCAAGCGAGTAGCTGGAGTGGGTTTTCGGCAGAGGAAGGTACTTCACCTGGAATGTTCTTGAAAAAAAATGCCCAGCTGTATAAACGCACTGCATAGATTTGTGACTGACTTGGGACACAGGTGTTAACCACGCTAATGACTGACACCAGTATGATTAGCGAGCATATGTACAACTCATTAATGTGTTTATTTATAGCGTTGTTTGCATGAAACCGGACAGAATGGACTTGTGGTACTAAGCATTAGTTTAATGTACTGAGATCCAACACGTTCATTCCAAAAGACATATTTGTACCCGTAGCAAAATGGCTGCCAGCCGAGAGTTTGACACTCATAAGGATTTTTCCACGACTAAACTGAGATTGAGTGAAATCCCTGACAAGCGCCCAGTCCCTTTCTGTTCTGCAAACTGCACAGATACCAATGCAGCCAAACACTGCACAGCTCAGTCTCATGGGACATGGTAAGCTTGACGTCATTAGGGATGCTGTTAAACAAACCAGGCCCAAGCAGCTTCCACAGCAGTTTGGCTGCTAGACTTTGAGTACAAACTGTGTGGCTTGCAGTCAGAGCTGCTGCAGTACAGACACGAAGTTGCGAGCGAGGAACTCCACAATGCATAGCGTAACAAAACAGACAGGCCTTGGTGTCGCAATACTGTGAGAATGAGGCATGGAATGCGGTGGGAATCGCATGAAATGCACAGGAGGAAGGGAAAAAAAATCCACATTTATACACCAAACAAACAATGAACCTGTTTGTGCATGAAAGCATTGATTAATTTAGAACTAAATGAAGTTGCTAGTAGAATTCTTAAATAGAATTTTGTGTTTGTGCGTGTGTGGTTATGTGTGTATTATAATGTGCCCAAAATGTGTTAAAAACCTGCTACCCTGACATAGTGGGGACCATTGTTTTGGCCCCCATAAGGGGTAACTGAATTTTATAGAAATCTGTGACTGCATTCAAAAAACAAAAAAATGCCAAAAGTCTCATATTTTACTTACTTATGTTTAAGGTTAGGGCTGGGTGGGGGTTTAGGCTGTCATTGTTGGGATTAGAGTTTTCCCCATAGAAATGAATGGAGAGTCCCCACAAAGATATAATTATAAACGTGTGTGTGTGTGTGTGTGTGTGTATGGTTTGCATTGTATAGCGATATCTGATTGTACAACTTTAATTCCATCCATCCACCTATCCATCCATCTATCCATCCCTCCATCCATCCATCCCTTTTCCATAAGCATAGTACAGGGTGACAGTGAGCCTGGGGCTTATGCCAGGGAGCTCAGGGTATGAAGCAGGGGCCACACAGAACCCAGAGATAAAAAGATGGGAAAATGACCTAAATGAGCCAAAACCCCCCTGGCCTGCAGTCCTCTGTGCTGTATGAACTGGCAATCATCCATCCCGCACTGCACATTTCAACATAAAAATGGCAATAATCAGCTGTGAAAACAGCTGTTGATTTTCCTAGTGGATAAGGATTAATTATGGCTAATGACAGAATGGGAGGCGTGCCAGTGGACTTCACTAGAGATTTGATTGAATAGATTCTGCATTTGATTCTCTGATTTCTGCTCTGCTGGTGGCACTGAGGCACAGTGAGCAGCCCAGTGACCTCACACCTCTGTCCTCTGGCTCCCTTTGTGTGGAGTTTGGACGTCCTCACCCTATTTTTATGGATTTCCTCCAGCAACTCGGTTTTCCTCCCGTAATCTAAAAACATAAAATTGCCCGTGATATATATGTGCGCATCCTGTGACGAACTGGCATCCCAGTCACCTTCTGCTTCCAGGGATCAGATCCAGGCCCACAGCCACCCAGTACTGCATGAGCAGTTATGAAAGATGGATAGATTGCTTCTTTCAGCTTCAGCATGGTAATCCATCTTCCAACCTCTTATCCTGGCCAGGGTTGCAGGGGGGCCTGGAACTGGTCCCAGGCAGCATAGGGTACAAAGCAGGGATACATCCTGGATGGGATGCCATTATTTTTCTGTGATGTCTATATTTTCAAATCTTTCTATTTTAGGTAAAAACTACTAGGTATAATATCTGAGTGAGACTGAGTACTCTCATCACTTTTCACAGTCTGTTAAAATTATATTTAAAAGGGAACTTAAATAGAACATAACCGTAACCATTGAATTTTCATTTAATAGCATGCTTGCATGGTCATTTGGGTTGATTTACAGCACGCCAGCACGTGATGGTAGAGTGCTGAGTTCTACCACACCCTGAGACATACCAGACCACGGCAGAAGCTGCACTGAAACTTATCAAAATAATAAGGCAGGTGATTTACAGGAGAGCCTATCGTACGATCAGTTCGCTGTCAGCAGTGTACTTTTATTATACCGGGTTCATTTACTGTCCCCCCAAGGGAGATAGGCCAGTCCAGAATAAGGCATGAATTTGACTGTGTTCGTCTTCTGCTCAGACTTCAGGCAAATTACGAATGTGTTATTTCTGGCCAGAGTAGCATAGGTAAGAAATCATTAAATTATGTATTTAATTACATAAGGTCAACAGCAAAATTACACAGTCTTTGTGAAGAGGAAGAAGAAAAAAGTGCAGTGTAATTTGTAGGCATAATGCTGAGACCGTCTGTACTGTGTAACACCTAAAAATAAATCTCACAGAAAAATCTGGAAGCTGGTTAACCTGTTAAAAAACTGCTAATGTGCAGTGAAAGCTTAACTAGCAGGCCAGGACATGCCTTATAGGTGCCACTGGTGAATGACAAGCTGTGGACTCGATGGGATCGTATAACAAGATTCTTGTAGCTGTTGAAGATCTGCTGCACTTTCCATTAATAGTACCCAGGCAAATATGTCTGAATATGTTTTACTTGCATTTTCATTACAGTGACTCTTAGTGTGACTCAAAATAACTGGACTGGCTGAGCTCACCGGGAGTGAATCCCAATCCAATTAATCTTTCTGAAATGCAGGCCTTGACATTATAAGAATCGGGCTATATAAGTATAAGCCTGCTGACACTCGCAACTTGTGCCTGCTAATGTGACTGCAGTGTATTTAGTTTCGCGATTAAAAATGTTTGTTTGTCAAAAATATTTTTGTTTATCTCACAAATATACGTGTTTTGAAAAACGCATGTTCGGCAGAATGCTGCTAATGTTGGTGCAGGCGTTTGGTCCATTTTGCTCATGAAAGAGAGCTGGGGATTTACTTCTTGGAGCAAAATGCATAAACCACAGCACAGATCAAAATTACACATCACCAGAAAAGTTTTTCCATTTGCATTTACCATTAGGGATATAAAGCTCCTTTCAGTTTGCTTAGTTTATGTTAAAAAAAAAAGGTTTGCACCAGTGAAGAACATGGCAAAGAGTGACAGTGAACCATTCAGAGACCAGTCAGTCTTCAGCTTATCATCTCACAGGAGAAACACGCAACACAAAGTTAGTCAAGTGTCTTTATGTTATGTGCGCTGAGTGTAACGGTGTGCATGCCCTGCCTTGAGTCTAATTTTCCCTAAAATTGCCTTATGTCCCTCTACAAGACAAACAGGTGGAAAATGGATGAAAGGATGATGTACAGTAAGCATGTATTGCTCGCCATCTGGTTGTCAGTGCTTTTATGGATATTTTTTGATTAAGAAACTGAATTGATCACTTTCAGTGCTTCTTAGCATTGCATAGATTTGCCCATTTGCAGCAAATGCTATACGTTGGCATAGAACTTGCTAAACTGCTAAAGTAGCATTAGACCAAACACTAAAAAAACAGTACAGGCATCTATTATTTAATTATGCATTTATATGAACTTGGCTGCATGAACATCTGACCCACAGGATCAAATGTTTGTGTACTTTAGAATTAGCGGGAGACAACTTTGTGGGTTTGGTTATGCTGATTACAGCAACACTAATAACTTCCAAATGGGATTTTTGCAACTTTTCATTAATGCAACATTTTGCACAGACTTTCTGGTGTCAAATGACAATGCTGTGATTTTGCTGGGCCTCAGCTAACTAACTGATAATTAGGGAAACCACTTTACTGCATTAATAACATAGGGTTGTCTAAGTCAATGATTCTCTGTGGTTTTTATGTTTTTGGCCACATTACAACCAGCTTCTGAGGAGTTTAGTCCAAGATAAAGAATCAGTCATTTTCAGCTACCAGGACTAGAGTCCAGAACCACTCAGAAACGTAAAGACCAACAGTAACACGACATAGAAACTGCGCTGTACGTTTCTTTACTAAGAAAACAGTATAAAGACTTTCTGTCAACTTTGCAAAAGTTGTTGGGCACAAATTGGTCCTGAATGGATTCTCATTCTTGCCATTGGTTCTCGGCGTGTGGTTATTGTATATAAGTTTCATTCGTTTTTTTAAGCGGCTTGATTTTGAATGAGTGGTTGGACAACAAGTCACTGAGAAGCATCCCAGTGAGACGCAGGCAGCATTGTAGTGATGACCGCACTACAAAGGAAGGAACAAACCGCCCTGCAGAGGGCGCTGTCTCCTCAGTCGTATAGGGACCAGTTGTGGCTGTTTCAGGGCCTCCCTGCATTCTTGGCACCTGGCCAGCACAGGAAGCCATAAGTGTGGGGAGGTTCAGGCACAGCTGACCGCTTGGCAGAGGACAGTCACATCTATTCCCTCACAGAATTTCAGAACACCCACGCACCCCCCCAAGCCCTGGACTCAGGAAGGGGCTTGAGGCTGCTAAATTGTTAGCCAAACTGCTTAAAAAAGGCACAAATGGCAAAAGAGAAAATTCATCATTTTACCCCAAGAAAAAAATGAAGGGCCAAGTATCCCAGGGGCAAATCGCCAATGGATGTTGTTGCTGTACCACTGGCTTCTGGTACTAAGCATATTTAATAGAAAAAAAGTAAGAATATATAGGCTTTTCACTGTTACTAATTAACATACATTCATAAGTTCAACGATGGTTCCTCATGTCCGTTAAATCAGGACTAACTCCTATATGAAATTACAGTCCATGTTGTGATGGTGTAACTCTACCTTTTTTGATTTTCATTTCATGTATTAGATGTATATCGTCTATCCGGATGCAGAAGGTGGCCTTTCACAGGCTTTTGAATACTCATGTTGAGTTTATCGGGTGGCTTCCTAGGCAGCCCCCTCATCCGGAGCTGGGGGTTAGATTCCCACACATCCGCGTGTGCGGTGTGTATGTCTCTCCCTTGTTGTCCTGGCTGCTTGCAGCCTGGATCTGTGCACTGACGTCTTTAATTTGCCATAGTGTGTGTGCGTGCCCTGTGGTGGACAGGCTTCCTGTACAGACCATCCTCTGACCTGGGCTTCCTGGAATAAGCTCTGTGGGCTATAATCTCCGACTCACCACAACCCCGTACTGGATAAATGGGTGGAAGACGGATGGAAGTTATATGCAACAGCTTTTACGTCATTTACAAATTATAATTCACCTGGGCTTATGCAAATTAGGGATTGTTAAAAGTGGAAAGGTGGACCCCTCCAAATGGGTGTTTTTCCCCCCAAACATTATTTCAGCACCTGGCTAAAAGGAGAGTCATTCTGAGAGCAAACTGTGACCCGTCCTTCAGATGTCTCTGCCCTGCTTGCTTTCCTTACCGCTTCATCTTTTCTCGTTTTTTGCATTTCTCAGCTCAACAGACCCAGCTTAAAAAGCGTATTTTATAGGTCACGCCTCAGCGTGATACAGCCTTACTAAGCTATTCTTAGCTGGGTCTGCTTCAGGGCGGCAAAAGGGCAGTAATCAATGGTACCCATGTTCTGTGCAAAACTGAACCAAGTCTCTTATATAAAATATGCATCAACACAATGAACAGGTGGAAGTACTCAGACGGGCCACTTTAACACCTGTAATATCTAAAACTCCCTTTACTAGCCTTTCCAATAACCGCATTATGTAAGTGTTGTGTGTCTATGAATAAATCATTAATTGAGCACAACAGACCGTTGCCTGAGGTTCTGTAACTGATACATTAAGTTATTAAGCTGAGCTAAGAAGGCAGAGCTGTGCTGTATAACACGGTCAGTTTTATTGGTTAATTTTCTGGCACGAAATTATTGAAGTGAAACAGTGCAGGTCTGTGCATTGTGGTTGCTACTTATCTGAGGTTAGCCGGTGCTGAACTACAGCCAAGTGTGGTTACGCCGAGAGCCAGTATCTGCCAACCCAAATATTCTACTTTCTGCACAGACACAGATGCTGCAATCAAATATTCTTTCAGCACCATAATTGTTTTTTTTTTTCCCCTTTCGGATCAGCGGATGCCAAGATACTCAGGGAAAGTGTAATGTAGCATATATATTTTTTCGTGTTGGGCTTTCTGTTTATCTAAAACCCCAACTAGCATTTCTACAATACATAACCTGGAGTTATATAGACGTGCACTAAGAATGTTATTGCAAGCTGGGGTCGAGCGAGTGGTGAACTAATGAAATGGTCTAATATTTCCTTGAGATGAAGAATAGATTAAATCAAGCCCACATCCACCTGCCAATAGTTCATTATAAATGCCATTTTTGGTGACATTTTTTGTTGAAGGTGATCGTTTTCACTTACGTGTCAAAAATGTACAATAAGCTACGAACACTGAAGAATATGCTGGAAAATGGATCTTGATTGAGTCAAAGGCATTCAATGAACTTTATGTTAGCCAGGTAATTAAACACTGTAGTAGAAGTACTGTATATTTTCTTTTGTATTTCAATTAAGGTAATGTCACTAAATTTAGTGTGATGCTTATCTAATATATCATATATTTTATAAATCATTCTGCACAAAGTGGAAATGACTGATGTTGGAACGTTAAATTCAGCTTAGTTACATTTGAAATACAGGGTGTATTAAAACATATGTAATGGTTAAAGAGCAACACTAATATTTATTTCAAGTTACCATATGCTTGAATTAAGCCATTTCTGGAAGAATTAACTCATAAAGTTCTTCAAAACTGTTACAGCTTTAGTCTTGCTACCTCAGATTTACTGCTTGTGTCTTTGATGTTCATTACAAAATTTATTATCATATTATCCACCCATCCATCCATTTTCCAAACCGCTTATCCTACTGGGTCGCGGGTATTATCATATTATATAAGTACTAATCATTTTTCCCCTTGAATAACATACTGTGAATGAGGAAATGTGACGTATACCATAAATTCAATGAAATGCATGACGGGGTGAAATATTTGTAGATTGTCAATCTGTCTTTCTGAGATTTTTAATTCAAAGCAATTGCTTTACATTAACTGCACCTTCATGATGCCTTTATAATGCATTCACAGAACATTCATAAGCAGCATGTAAATATATCTTAACATCCTAACATGCCTTAATGGCTTTGAAACACATTAATAATAAAATGATACTATTATAATGCTGGTTATTATCATGTAACGTTTGTTATTAATGCATATTAAAGCTGTAAATGTATGTTAGGATGGTAAGATATACTTACATGCTGCTTATGAATGTTCTATGAATGCATTATGAAGGTACGGTTAATGTTAAGGCATTACCGGAATAATGAAGGACACAGTTAAATAAAGGTGATTTCCATGATTGAAATGAATGTGTTTGGTTTGAGGTACATTGGTATGTAGTGACACAACCATATTTGTTTTACTTTTGTTACTCACTTTTGACAAAGTGTAATGAACACAAACCATAAAACACGTTTTGATAACAAAAATGCAACCCCCCCCCCCCCGCAGGATTTTCAAATTTAAACCATCTAGAGTAACAGGAACTGTAAATTAGAACAGCTATTAAACCAATGTCTTTCCCCCTTTTGTAAAATATTTTTAGGCTTTTTAGTTGAGCATGTCCACTGAACAGTAATTTTTCTCTGATGGTAAGCAAACTGATCCCTCAGGGTCAGTTAAATTAAAGTTCTTAAAGGTTAAGTGTTTTTATAGCAGGAATTCAGTGAGTCTTTGGGTTTAATTACCAAGCTAAGACATACTATGGGTTATTACATCAACATAGACAAATTGTCCATGCTTTGCAAATATTTTGCCAAAGTCGATGCAAACCCTGCTGAGACGTTTATGTACCGTTCTCGTTTTCTACATGTGGAGTGGTATGTAGAGCTAATTAATATGAACACATTCAAAATTAGGAGGCATCTCAAGAGTCTTTTGTATGTGATGAGTCTGCATGTTCTGCTGTGTTGTATGGGTTTGTCCTGGGGGGTCCTGTTTTCTACTGGAGTCAAACTAAACCTTTACAATACTCATAGTGTGTGTTTGTATCCTGCAAAGGCCTGGCAGGTCTTACAGCGTATCTTCCTGCCTCGTGACCTGTTCTGCCTGGTGTGGTCTCCAGCCCACCGTTTGGATAAATGTTAAAAATATGGTATCTGATGAATCGCCAAAAATTTATGAGTTTGTAATTTTTTTAACACAGCATATGTTTCATCATAAACACATTTAATCTCTTTATTGCATTCACATAGCCCGGCCACATTCTTCTCGTCTATCCACGAAGTCATTCCCACTCTAGACGTATTGAACGAGAGGTTTGAGGTTGTCAGTGATGTTCCATGGCCAGCTGGCCTCTTTCTTCACCCCAAATAGGTCGCACATGTGCTACCAGTGCTAAACACCTGGTCATAAAATATTATGACAGTATCATAAATTACAACCCCCCCCAGTGGGTTGAATCAGTAGTTTAATACAGAGGAGAAGGCTTACTATGTGATCTCTACTGCTGTCACATGATAAACTAGATGTTTCTCTCGATGTTTTCACATGATTCCTCCACAAATATGGATAGCAGCAAATGCTAAGAGATAACAAAGTCATAGCAGCGTTGTATATCAGACACTGTATGGGACTATGGCCAACAGCGCTGGTTCCCAAACATGTCCTTGAGGGCCTGCAGCCAATGACAGCTTCATTAATACTGCAGAAATAGGTTAGTATCAAAAACCCCGCAAAGCAGGATCCACCAAAACTGTGACTGGCCTCAGGAAACGCTTATTAGAATTTAATATCCACCCCTCTTCCAGTCATTTATCCTGTGAAGGTCACAGACAGCCTGAAACCCATCCCAGGAAGCCGAGGGCACAAAGTACGGGAACACCCTGGATGGGGTGGCAGGCCACTGAGGACTTCCGGGACCAGCCTGACAGATACCATGAGATTGTGAGAGTGTTGCTAGGCTCAGCGCATACAGTAAATTCAGTAACTGTAAGTCACACGGGAAAGACGCCCGCTTGTGAAAGCAGCCCAGGAGCTGATCTTCCACTGCCGGCCATCCTGGGCGTGGTTTTATCGACCTTTTCCTTCCGGGGGATATTGCTTCAGTTCAGGCCTAAACTGACCGGTCAGGTGGGAGCTGGCGGGGGGGGAGAATAGGAGGTCACCAGCGCTTGAGCTAATTAAGTCCCCCAGCCTGAGAGTTCTGGGCAGTCGCCGCCACCCAGCTTCTCTCACACTCCCACCCTGCCCACCCCGGGTTGGCTGACTCATGGGCGGGGCTTCTCTTTTCCCACCGTGTGGTGTTTGTGCTCACTTATCGCGGAGTCCTGCAGCAGCCTCCCTGGGTCTGTTCTCACGGCGGCGGTATCCACGACAGGTGTAGCTCCCGCTGTAAACAAGCAAGGAGATGTGCTGGAAACGCAGCCCTCTGCCCGACCCAAAACCCGGCAAAAACAGTGCAGGCCCAAATTCAGCACCTCCATACGCATCACGTTGTTTGACTTTAGTGATCGTTTATAAAAATGCTCCAGTGGTCTGCTGACTCTCAGTGGCACCACCTGAAACAAACATTCCTGTAACAGCACATAAAACATTAATAATTTTTTTTTCTGCACAATAACCTGGACTTCTATTGGCTAAACTAGCATTGCATTGGCATCTTAATAAATACTCAGACCGTATCTATATAAACGTATGGAAGCTTTAAGTCAATGCGAGTCTATTAATCTCCAGCCTGATCTTTTTCACCACCTGAAAAACAAAACTTTTTTTATTGATGGAAATTATAGATAACATTTGCCTTAAAATTTCTTTTTGAAACATTTGATAATATACAAAAAACAGTACAGGTCCTAGCCTGGCTTTCTCATGTCCTCAGGACTCACTGCATACCAGCCTTCCCAGGAATTTAAAATGTTTTGCCCTTTCCTGAGAATCTGGGAGACTGACGTGTCCCTGCCACACCTGGGCGGCCGCATCCCGTAAAGGAAACTGTACCCCTCCCTGCCTTACCCCTCAAATGGGCTGAAACCAGGGAGAGTGAGAGTCAGACTGACATATCAGCTTGTCAAAGGTGACACTGCAAGACACAAGGGGCTGTTTCCATGGCAACACCCACGGCCGTGATAAGATACATTTTCCTGGAAAAGGCTAAAATAAATTAGCTTTGTTACGTGTGTGGCATATCCATAGTCAAAGTTTAAACTTCTGTTAGTAAAAGAATGGATATTCACAGCATATTACTACTTCATAGATGTTTGAAATCATTGCACACTGATACTATATAATATAATAATTACAGTAACAATCAATTTAATCTTAATTAATCATACAACAACAACAAAACAACAACAACTATAATATTTATTTATTTGTTTGCTTACTTACTTATTTATTCATTTTAGTTGAATTGGTCAGGCATTGTGTCCTGGACTGGGCTCTAGACTGCCCCAGACTCCACCTTGAATAGGACAAACGATTACAGAAAAAGGATGGATGGCTGGATAGATGGATTGGTGGTATGGTGGAACACCTCTGCTCTCAACATATGGGGTCAAATGTTCTTCTCGTGTTTCATCCTGTTGTCTAAAGCCAGTGAAATGTCTCTGCATTGCCCTTATTAAATGACTGTGTGTACGTAAGTGCCCCGCAATGGACTGAAATTCCATCCAAGGAGTACCAGTGCTCTGTACCCTGTGCTACCTGGGACAGGCTCCAGGCAACTTGACCAGGATAAGTGGTTGGAAAATGGATGGATGGAGTATTATTCATCATTCATCCATCCATCCATCCATCAGTCTTCCAGCCACAGGAGACCTGGACCCTGTCCCAGGCAGCACAGGGCATGTGGCAGTGCTACACCCTGGATCAGATGAATCATTATAAATAACCCTCTACATCAGTAAGAGTAACAGTGAGTAATTTTCTTTCAACCATAAGTACAATAAGTTCATTTTCATAAAAATATCTTAAATGATGCCTGAGAGCTCTTGTCCTATTGCTGATCCTATTGCTGATCCTATTGCTGATCCTACTCGGGAAAGATGCTCAGTCTAACTATAAGCAGAATCGCCAACTCTCACACATCTGGCGTGACACTCACGCTTTCAGACTGTCATGCTCAGGCAGGGAATCCTGTGGCAAATCTATATAATCCCATTGTAAACTTAAAATGAGCTACATCAGAAGCACTGAGGTAGTTTGCAAACCCTACAGACTATTTACAAGGTAATAAAACTGTGAATGCGTATCCAGCCTCATCTCGAATTGAAAATCTCACTCCGGCCAGCTGACTGAAGTTGGCAACCTTGCTGAAAGGGCTCTGGGTGGGAGATACACAGGGGCAGGGATGATGCAACGCAGCAGACAGCACTGAACCCCGTCACGGCTGAGGGCGCTGACATGACGGGGGATGCGGGGGAAGGTGGCAGGCGTGACAGCGGCCGGAGGCAGCACTCGGAAGGAGCTATCAGTGACTATGACTGCGGCCCCCTCCCAGCGGAAAGCGTCCCGGAGGCCAGCAGCCCTCCGTGGAGATAACGCTGTCTCCAAGGGGTGAACTCACAGCCCTCCGCGCATCACAGTGCAGGGGTCACTTCCCACAGTGCACCAGGACATTTCCCATGTCGTTTGTGGCCCAAAACGCAGAAAATCACCCCTGCAAAGACAAGCTGTCAAAGGAATGTTTGTGGACCACCAGGCTGCTCTGGGCGGAAAAGAAAACAAATAATAATTTTAGTGATCGTACCTTGTTTCACCAAAGATCAACATTTAACGCATTTCATAATAATAGCAAGAGTTTGTCTCTGTTATCCTTAACTGGGATTTGCATATTTGTACACACTGACCATTAAATTACGCAACCTATCTTAAATCTGCACTACTCTATTACATTGGCTATAAAATATGTTTAGCCGTCTTCACTTTTTCCATAATTCAGTGAATCATTTACATTTAGTTAGCAAATGCTTTTGTCCAAAGTGACGTACAAGTGAGTCAGATAATACATCACTAGCAGACAGCTGAAGCGAGCTGATTTAAGTATATGTTGCTAGGCAACATCTAACATCACTCATTAAATTAAACCTTTAAATTGCATTAAAACACAAGTCATAAAGTAAGCATCATTTAAAACTCCCTAGATCCTCAGTATTATTCTCTTTTAGGATTTGTTAATTATGAAACAAATCAAATACATGTTTACATTTCATTTCAGTTTTGGCCTTAAACTGCTCAACACATTACATGCCAGTGTGGTTTGGTTATAATACATATTTTATGATGCATGTTGAACAACATAGAAAATATTATATTATTTTATATGTTCAAAAGTCTCTCTTGGTCATTCAGGGTGAAACTATTCAATAATGCACTAGTCTGTTGTTTGATTAGAAGCATTGAATCTCCTAAGGAAATTTTCATCCAGAGAAGAAAAGAAAGTTCTTTTATCCACGGGAGACGGCAGTAACTTTCTCAGTACTGCTGCTGCATTTTCTTATTTGCTTCCTTGACTGTGGAATTCGTGATGATGAGTGAGTAAACATGAATAAGGCGGCCGCTTGGATGCTTGTTGAACGCTGTGTTCTTCACAGTTGAGAGCAACATCATCGCTGTGAGACGGCGAGCGAGAGCTTCTGGAAGCCCCAACTGCTTCCACTTGAATTGAAATTTCTCTCCGTGGCCCATTGAGTCACCAGCCACTTCATCAAGGTCCTGCAGTCTTCTACTATCTGCAAGCCCTCAAGTCAAGATGATATCTCAATGTTAAATGAAATTCACATTTTTGTTAATATTACATGCTTCCTTACTGTATGTGTCACCCCTGTTTTGTTGCAGAATTACAAAAAAAATTAAATGTCAGAGCATTCCAGCATTTCTGTTTACCTGTTTGTTCCAGTAATACCAAGAAAAACTTCAGGGGAATTTAATCCCTTTTCCTACTTCTTTTACAAAACCGTGTTACTCTGTCACATTACCTAAACATAATGGATTTAGAACCGTTGACTCGCCTGGTAAAATATTCTTAAAGGGCCAGCACCATAGCTCACGTGACAAGGGGTCAGAGTTTGAATCCTGATACCTCTCTGAGTTTGCATGATCTCTTCATGTTGTGCTGGTTACTCGTGTGGTCAAAGGACGCGCAGTGAGATGAACTGATCTCTAAATTGGCCGTATTGTGTGACTGTGTGTGCGTGATCCGCGATAGGCTGGCAGAATGTCCCCTGCATCATGAACTGGGAGCCTGTACTGGGTAAGAGGTTGGAAAATTGATGAATGGAAAATGGAATATGCATAAATATTCATCATTGAGACCCTGTGTTATAAATTTATAAGTGTGCTGCATTTAGTTATTCCATAAATCCTTTTTTGAGCCCAGATGTTTCACAGAGATAGAAAATGAATTATTTTCTGTCTACAACAAACGCAGACACTGCTCTATTTACTGATTCCGACTGATTTTAATTTGCAGGTAAGTGTTTGTAATATTGTTGCCACATTGTCAGGACCCAATTTGTTAAGAGATTTTTCAGAACAAATAAGTAGCCTGCAGTTTAAATCAGCAGTAACTGCAAAGGCAGTAGACATACAGGAACGCGGCAGAAAGAATTATCACTCATGTTCTCGGGTTTACAGACGTGATTTAGGGGCAGGCCGTCAAAAAGAGGCCTTCTATTAATGACAGATTGAGAGAGAAGCCTCTCCTGATGTGACAAAGGCATGATGTAAGCAGCCGAGAGGCTTCATGTCCAGGTTATAAAACCAAATACTGCATTTAAGGCGCTATTTATGTAGAGCACTGGGACCATATTGGGAAGTTTCAAATTTTTATATTTTTATTTATTATTTCCTGTGTGGAGTCATAAATGTGTTTTTCCCAATGCAGATATTTCCTCTCATATTTTTAATTTTTTTTGCACAAGCCAGTACAATGGGAGATTCACCAAGAAGGCTTCATCAGCATCCCATAATATTTCCCCTGGAATGACATGGGTTTCAGTTAATTAAAACACAAAGTAACAAATCTGGGTTATCAAGCGAACATATAAACGTTTCAGACACAAGGAACACTCGGGGGGGGGGGAACAAGGTTCAGCTGTGGACTGGTGTTGGACGGAGGGCAGGGAGGTCAGTGTGGGGGTTGGGGGACTCCAGAGACGTGACATGAGACTGAGAGGAGGTGGAGAGCCTCCTCTTACCCTTAACGGCCTCCTTCATATCCTCTGAAAACTGCAGCCCTACACACAAGCCGAGTGGAAAAGCGAGACCAGGACAGAAGGGTATTCTTTCATTTGATCACATGGCTCTGCATACGCCAAGGAGCCCCATTAAAAGTTTTATTTCATAATATGCATGTTGATGGTTTATTATGACTGTAAATATGTGTGAAAATAGTCCCCCAGTGGTTACTTATTTGCACAAAGTGATTTTAATTCTACATGAGACATCAAGCTTATCAAACTGACAAAAGCGTTACTACCTAATGCTTTTTGTAGATAGTGATCACCAAGTTTATCTTTAGTTTAGCATGCCAGCCTTGGCCAATCAGCTACTTGAGAAGCCTGGAGGGGGGGGGGATCCACAGTGATGAAGCTGGATCTTAAGAAATGCCAGGACTAACCCCCTGTCTTACATATCTGCATTCACTGCTGCGCTGACAGGGAACGGCTTCACCCATTTCCTGTTTCCTGCTCTTCCTTTCTGGCAGCTCTCACTGGCTCTTTAGGCAAATAACTGGATGGATCAAAGAGAGCAGCAACAGATCAAGTGTCAGAGGATCTGCCTCAGTGTCTTTGGGTGCTGATATGCAAGCCCTGCTGAAGAAACCAGCATAGCTGGTTACCAGCATGACCAGCGTGATGCATGCTGAGTGTACCAGTATATGTTGTGTTTTGGTGCATTAATGAAACATTGCTGGTGGACGAGATTCATGCGCAGGTACACCAGTCCAGCTATGCTGGTCCACCAGCTACACCAGTTCCAAACCAGCACTAACCAGCACAAAAACAGCACTAAGCACCAAGTACTCACCAAGTACTCACCAGTAATTAAACTATTTTTTTAAATGCCCAAACCCAGAATAATATCGCAGATCTTGTCATTTCATTTAATTCTGGTCTAGCTTTACTTTTGTCAAGGAGATTTTGTGGCATGCAGAATGACTACAGCCACTTGTTTCTGTGGTTCTCCAGCCTCAGTGTCTAGGATCTGTTTCTCACAAAGTACATCTTGTGGGCCTCCTTCTCACAACGCTCATCCCCAGAAAAAGGGAACTTGTACCTATTTCACGAGTATATACTTCTTCTTTAAAAGGCAGTGAAGTTGGTCTTTAGCTGATGGAGTTAAGTGCCGCCAAAACAAAGCTTCCATCTATAACGGCTCTGAAAATCATTTCATAAGCTCCCAAACACAGAACGGAATCTGGTGATGTGATGTTGGTGAGTACTCAGCAACACCTACTCATGAACAGAAGAAGAATAGGAGCAGAGACCATGACGCTGTAACGGTTCAATGCAGCCTGAGAATGGAAGATGGAGTGTGTTTGTCCTGGTCCTCCGTCGTCCATAAAGATCACAATAGTTATACAAGCGCTTGTTCACCTCCACCCTTGGAAAATCTTACGTTGAACCCCAGTGATGGGGCAGGGGAGAGCAGGGGGCCACCATGTATGGTGTATCAGCAACAAGCCAGCAGGTGGGGTGCAGGCTGCGGGGGTAGGACTCCCAGGTGACACCGGACATTTGAGGAGGGGCTTGGCTCGCATTCTGCTGAACTGCGTAACAGCCGAGGTGTGTAAGGAATTGTGGGGCACAAGATCAGCGCGTTAATGGAGATTGATTGCTCCCTTTTCCGCCCCGTCATCAGCCAATCACCCTGAACATTTATAGTAATTAATCACATCCAATAAGGCATCACTCACTTAAAGGTACATATACACTTCTGGTGGCACATTTTAGTTTATTTGTCTTAATATACAACAGACATATTTTAGTTTGCCTGTAGTTCTCAAAGAGTGAGTGGCTCTGTAGGCTAAACCTCTGGGTCTGTGATGAAAAGGCCGCCAGTTTTAGCCCCGGCCTTACCAGAACAGTCACATGTCTGTGGGCTTTTGAGCAAAGCCCTTAACCCCCCAGTTCCAGGGGTGCTGCATGTGAGCTGACCCTGCGCTGTGACCCCCAAGATCACTCTCACCTGCATGCCTGTCTCAGGGAGAACAAAATGGGGCAGGCAAAGAGAAGCATTCTGCTATATTTGTGCAAATAAAAGTTTATTACTATTATATAGTGTAGCAGCTGTAAACAGAGTAGCTTATGGAGCTTGTGGGTATTCAGTGACGCATTACACCCTGCAGATACTCATTAAGTTTGTCTTTTCCAAAGTTTTCCCCAAACTTTGAACTTTAAACTCAACCACCTCTGATTGTGCATGTTAGGGACTCAAGATGAAGGCTTGTATTATCGACAACAGGCTCACGTGTCACATCTTTCCTCCCACAATCCAAAGATTCACGGGTCAGTGGCATCGCGAACTTGCCCATAGTGTGTATGTGACCTGTGATGGACTGGTATCCTGTCTGGAGTGTCCCACTGCCTGGGACAGGCTCCAGGTCCCCCCTGTCATCTGGACCAGCATAGAAGTTTAGAAGTTGGATGGATTGGGCTGAAGGTCAACCGTCACCTCTAGTCATGCTTAGTGTATAACAGTGCAAATTTGCCAATAAAGAATAACAAACACAAAACACAAGACATGCATTTCAAGAACAAGTTATGATTATAAGGGATATAAATAAAATGTAAGAAAAACTGGAATGTTTCCCTCTTGAGGGAGATTGCATATATAGTGCTGTGCAAAAGTCTAAGGCAATGATAGAAAATTGTGTTTAAATGATTGTCACACTGGTGTCAAACTACGATGTCTTTCAAGGTGTGGTTGCTAAGGAATTTTAAAAACCACACTTATAGTCCCTTACTATTTGTAATAACTGTACAATATAGCCATGTTTTTGCTGACTTTTCTTGAACACTAGCATACCTACCATCTGTCCATCCATCCATCCATCCATTTTCCAACCCGCTTATCCTTCTGGGTCGCGGGGGGTCCGGAGCCTCTCAGAAGCTACGGGCACGAGGCAGGAAACAACCCAGGATAGGGAGCCAGCCCATTGCAGCATTAGCATACCACATTTGGCTAATGAGTACTTTATCAAGTAATTAAATTGTATTAATTAAATGAGCTGATGGTGAAATTTAACAAATACATGGAATGGCTGGGGTGCTCCTGAGGAAAGGTTTGGGAACTATGATTTGTATTCTTCAAGTCCTACAACAAGATATAAGTAACCTCTTCCATAACAGTTGATAAAAATTCTCATTACTTTTTACTGTGCTACTCTTCATTTGGGTGTACTCCAGTGTTAAATTGTGCTTTTTGTCATGAGAAAATATACATTTGTTACTCAGATAAATAGATATGGCTTCCTTCGATTGATGTTGGCTCCCGTCAGTTGTGAAAATTTATGCTGGAACATACCGACATGACTAGAGCCAATGGTCGCCATACAACCCAATCAGAGATCAGTTTCACTGACTAGCTCCAATGCTGATTCAACATGCTACATCTGGCAAAACAACGCCAACGGTGACCAACCGTGTCCCCTCACAATGGGGTGGTCACCAACTCTCACTGACTCTCCCTGTAATGGCTTTCAGTGGCCAAAAATCACTTTGGTGCATTCCAAACATAAGATTTTTGTACAGTACTGTATGGCGACATTAGTCACCTGACGACAAGGATTTGTCTTTGGACTTAATCCTCTGAGCACACAGCAAACTCTCCACTACAAATTGTCTTCCAGAGAAAGCGATCTCACAAACACTGCGGTAGAGAACGCCATGAAGTTGCCTCCTCAAAGACGACATTCTGCTCTGCAGAATTATATTTTGTCTCAGGGCACAAAGCTGGTTGTGGAAGATGTAGAGCACCCAGTGAACAATTTCTGTCTCGTAGACGCTACACCACCAACGTGTTGCCAAAACAACATCAGGCAGTACTACATAAGCTTCGCAGTGACTGAATTCCATCTGCAATTGTTTGACAAGCCTGCTGCACATTTATGTCTTACCAGTAACCTGCAGTCACCCCGCGGAATTGTGCGTGCATCATTTTTAATTCCATCCTTTTAACAAGCCAACAATCCTTCAGCTTTTCAGCTTTTCCAGCATGATTATTGACTTAGCGTGACTCACAGAGTAAACATTTCGTCTTAATGAAGGCTATTTCACTGGCGGATTTTCAACCCCCACGAATAGCGCATAGACAGGCTCCAGAACACACACTAAAAAGCTACTGACACAGTACGAAAGAGTGCTGAATCACTATTACAATTATCACAATAGTGGCTTCCCATGGATTACTCCCAGAGCCACTCCGTGCTCAAAGAAAAGCTCCCTGTGAAAGGAATTTTGGTCAGATATGATAATTGCGTAAGAAACAAACGTACCACCACTGACGACCCGTGTATCAACAAGCTGTGCGATTGCACACTCATGAAAACGACAGGAAGGGATCGCAGTGAGCCAAGTCATTTCTCAGAAATTACACAGTCACACGCCACATAGACTGACCACAAGTGCTTAATGGTGGTGGGCAGTTGCACTGCGTCCATTTTGCGTTATTTGCCATGAAATTGCCTTGTGTTTAACGTAAGCAAAGGACAGAAATATTATTTACTTCCTTTTTTTTGTCCTGTGTAATTTGTGATCTGCATTATGTTACCACTCATGTTAAAGATGCTTAGGAGCAATGGATTCCCCGCGTGCTCCCTTATAAAAATGACATGTGGTGTGACTTCCCAGCCCAAAAACTGAGACTTCTGTTTTTTTTGTTTGTATTCGCAGTTTACTAGCTAAAGGGTAATAATGGCTGAAAACACTATGTGCCTTGTACCTAAACCATTTATAATTTTTTTTCATCTTTTACTGGAGCAATTAACTTTATGTAGCTTATTTTCGACCTCTTGGTCACACAGGTCCTAAGTCTCCATGTTCTCTGCCATGTAATGTATCTGTGTTAAAGTAAATCTCCTAATTTCAATTACTGATTCTAAGTGCTCCTAAACACCTTAGATATTGGGTCTTGCCTTTTCTAAACTTTTCTCTCGCTTTTTAGGCATAATATTTGCTCTCACAAAACGCTGCCAAGTCTCTCAGCCTCCCCAGCATGCTGACCTGCTTCTGTTGGCAGGTGAAGACTGACATGTTCCAAAATATTGCACTCTGGGACACCTTTTTTTAGTGTGAGCTGTTACCTTCAGGAGAACAGAAATGCACCTTTAAGAAAAAAAAAACATACCCATAACACCACTGTCCTATACACCTAAAACACACCAAGAAGGAAGCACATTAAAGACCATGCTACAGCGTTGAAGGCAATACTGTACACCTGAAGCAGACCCCTAAGATACTGTGCTTTTCCGATAAGTGTTAGGCTAGTATTCTGTATATCTAGATTGCACCTGTAGCATATGAGGGGCAATTACAGGATTGGTTAAGATGGGGGGGAGGGGGCGTAAGTAAGACCTCAATTCATTTAGAAGGTCAACCATGTCATTAGCCAATGATATGTTTTGAATAGATGAATGACAGGGGAGAGGATATTCCAGGGTCCAGTCAGCTTTCAGGGGGGTCAGTGCTCCTGTGGCCCAGCCACTATATGTACCCCGGTATCCTGTAACATACCTTCCATGCAAATTCTATGCTAATGTGCTGTATATCTGGAGTATAGATAGAAGACAGATTTCACAGCAGTGCTATGCTAATGTGCTGCACTGTACCTGTGAAGTACCTTTTACAGTTGTGGTATTTGTCAAGAAGGGAGGAGGTAGACCTTGTATGGTGGATCATAGCACTCTCGGACGTAAAATCATATAGAATTCTATGTACTATAATCAAAAAAGTAAATTTTTCACTGATCAGACTATTGATTTAGTAAAAAGTATGTAGATAAAATTTATCTATAGAGCACATTACAAGATGACAAGTGTACCAAAGCATAAAATACACATATAGAAGATCTGAGTTAAACATTTGTCAATGTTTTGCAACAATGCAAAGAAAATACAAGGATAATTTCACATTTTGCATGTTACAGAAAATGTCTGTTTTACTTGAAATACATGTTGATATCGTTATGCACTTTGACAGCATGTGCTGTCAAACCACTGCAGATGATTCAAAACTCAGCACATCTGGAACCTAGTCTGCCGACATGCACTCACGTTACGTCGGCTCCCCATGGGCGCTCGGATGAAGTCCTTAGTGTGTCCTCACAGAGCTGTTAGTGAAACTGCACCTGCCTACATCAGATCACCTGGTGATTCCTCAACCATGTGAATGCAAGTCTCATACTAGTCATTCTTCATTTGTGGCTCCTCTATGGTGGAACGAGCCCCCTGACTTCATCTGATCAATAGGATCCCTCAGAACCTTCAAGAAACATCTTAAGACCCATCTCCTCAGGGAGCACCTGAACTAAGCTCATGCGGACACTGACTGCTGGGCTTGCTGTCCTTGTTGAGGATTCCAGTCAAGTTGTTTCACTTGGAATTATTGGATGCTCTACTGTATCTCACACACAGATCTACTAGTATTTTATTCATTTGAATCGCTCTTATTCCATTGAATCTTTTGCACTTGTTACAGGTGGCTTACTGAAAGCTTAACCTAGCACGAAAGCTTGAACAGCTTGTAATGTATTTCCCTACATTGCTTGTACATCGCACTGCACAAAAACGTCCACTAAATAATGAAATGTAATATAATGTACGTTGTACCTGAAATAATGCAAATGTAAATGTTGATCTTTTGGAAAAAAAAATATGTTTATTAAACCGGCATCTGTGTGGCCAGCTAACGGTTTTGTGCCGCGAATCCATACAAGCTACATAAATATCGGAGCAGTGTAAAGTATATACAGTATGCATCGGTGAACGATTCGCGTGTTTACATTTACATTAACATTTCTTGTCTGTTAAAACACCGCACACGGTTTACAGGTGTGGGATCACAGGTTTGGACAAGGAGGCGAAGTTTCATTCAGGAGTTAGACATAAAAGCGCAGCGTATGAATGTAGGTGTACAGCCCGGGACGGTCAGCCTGCGGCCGGCAGCGCAGCACCATGTGTGCCGGGGATCAGTCGTGGGTTCGCGCATGTTACCAGGACACAAAGGCTGGCTGTGTGCAGCCCGCTACCAAGCGCCTGAAATAGCATCGGCTTTTAATAGTCCGCTCTGATGTCGTGCAGATGACAAAGAGGCGTATTATTAGCCTGAATTAGACTTGAGGACCTTCAGCAGTGGCGGTAGCACATGAATGACAAAGTTTAAAAAAAGGAAAAGATCTGATCTATGTTTCTGCTACCGGGACCGATACATATAAAAGGACAAATTATAGCTCATCATGCAGTGGTCATTTTGGGGGGACGCAGGCTTGGTCCGCGGCACCTCCCGAGTTTTGATGTATTGAAGTTTTAGCCTTGTGAAATGCTAGAGTTTAAACGGATTATTTCAACTTGCTGTATATTAACCTTTAAAATTATTCTTGTAAACCTTTAAATCATGTTGGCAATATTATACATATGACCATGACATTAGACGACAGTTGTGTGTGTGTTTAAAATGTAGTGCCTGTCTGCATGTGCATTATAATGTTTAGTATATTATAGGAGGTGGTTGGTTCTGAGGTAATGCCAACAAATAAGCATTCTGGGACTGTACTTTATATATTCCCAGAAACGCGCAAAGTGTTTATGTCACCCCAAACTGCAGCACCTCCCTCTCCTTTCTCTGCAGCATTTGTGCTCTTATTGCAAGTGACAGTTTAATGAGTCCCTGTGCCTTGAGGGTCAGCTCTTGGACTTGAGGTGATCTGAGCCTTTTTTTTTCAGCCTGCGGTTGGGCCCCACCCATTTAATCACAATCTGCAAACATTCAGCAGTGCCGAAGTCCCGCCACTCTGACGGAAAAAAATACTTTGGTTGCCTGCCAATATTTGGAAGTGTGCATGATTTCTGCAAAGGCACCTTCTTGGCAATTTTTACATTTCTGGCTGGTCTGTAAGACCTTGGAGACGCAGCTCTGCCTGTGGATGTGCTCTCCAGTCGGTAACTGGGCACAGTGAGGCAACGTCCGGGGAACGTCTCCCCACTAAAAAAAATATCTCGTTGACTTCCAGCAGGTGCTGAAAGAGTCTGGAAGGAAGAAGCTTGTGAAAAAACAATGCAGAGGGCAAGAAGTTGTCTTGTCCAAATATATTTGCTTGGTCAGAGGCAGGCACAGGGGGCGGCATGGTGGTGCAGTGGTTAGCACTGTTGCCTCACACCTCTGGGACCCGGGTTCCAGTCTCCGCCTGGGTCA
>JAODJX010000109.1:1414198-1442135 GCA_026776945.1 Isichthys henryi | reverse complement strand
GAACGTAGATCGACTGGTAAATCGAGAGCTTCGCCTTTTGGCTCAGCTCTCTCTTCACCATGACAGACCGATGCAGCGCCCTGCAGTACACATCAGTTTTAAAGATTCATACTTTAATTTTATAGCATCATTGTATAATTATATTATAAAGTAATGCTATAAAATTAAAGTATGAATCTTTAAAACTGATGTGTACTGCAGGGTTTAGGTAACCAATCAAACTATTTCAATCACTAGCTTCCTGACCTTAATGCTAATTGAAACTGGGCTTCGGATATATGCAAAAAAAGTCTATCCAGATTACATTGGTGTTGCGTCTACTTTGACTAATATGCAGAAATGCAGAGGTTAATGGCAAGATAGCTGGGACTAGACTGAGATGTGGGTAGGATCTGGGTTTGGTACAGGAAACGAGAGCAGGAGACCTCAGCGTGGCTTTCATCTCTGCTGGAATCCACATAAGGATGCAGAGATGGTGGCAGCATTATTTTAAGAGGAAAAATGTGTTTCTCCAGTGCTTTTTAACCAAAGGGTAAAAGGTTTTGGATCGAATGGGCTTGACTATAGGACTTAGTACATGTCTGTCTCATTGCTTTATTTCTATATGAAACAGCATGGTGTAAACCAGAGTGACTCTGGTTCTGTTCAGCTGGAAATGGTTTGACTCTGGAGTGACACTGGTGTGACAGAGGACAAAAAGAGCCACATGATTCCATTTCTGAGTTGAAAGATGTATGGAAACAATCAGGCAAGGCCAAAAAGGTCAGAATTTTAGTAGAGTTAACATAAATGTTGAAATATATAATAAAAAATTAAGGATCATGTTATGTCAGCTAACAATAGCTATCAGGGAGAGAGGAGTAATGCTTCTGTTGAAGAGGGAATATATCTGGTTGGTTAGTGTTATATAATATTTATTGAGCAATCAGGCACTCCATGCTTCATTTGTGAGTAAAATCACGAAAGCTTTTAACTGTGACTTTGGTGGTGAATAAAGTCTCTCCTTCTTACTTCGTTGCAGTGGTTTGTTCTATCTTTTGCCTTAACTTGAGTTTACTGTACCTGAACTTGGCACGCTCCCCCCGCAGGGGCGGGTCCCTCTCCTTTCCACCTCACATGGCTCTTCCTCCAGCTGGGACGCGTCTCTGTCACGAGGCCGGGGTGTCCCAGCTTGTCTCGCTCAACTCAGGGCACGCTGCAAGGGGGGCCTCTAGGTCAGTGTGTGTACTCCATCCACTGCCTTCTTAAAACACTGGCCTCGTTCAGATCTTTTCAAAGATAAATGTTTAAAAACCAAAGATATTTTTGGCTTCCCATGGTTATTAGGAAGGCAATCTGACTTCAGTGTTTGAAAATGCACTTTCTGTAGTATTCTGTTATTATTATCGCTATCTATTAGCCTTCCAGACATCTTTCTCCAACCTACTATATACTGTGGTCCCTTAAGAAAACAAAACTATTATATTGCTGTGACAGAAAAATAGACAGTGAAAGTGTTTATGAGGAGCTTGAAATTAGCCCAGTTCATAAATCCGATGACTGCATACCAGTCATTTGAAAGATCCATTTGACTTTGATTTGATTTGAATATTGTTTAATTACTGTTTTATGATTATCAGTTAGCGTGTGTCATGAGTCTGAGTGAGTTTAGGGATATTGCTGTCTACTGGAATGACTGACTACTGAAAAATATATATTTTTACGGATTTAAGACTGTTTGCAGACCTCGATTTTACCTGGTTATCTGAAACTGTTTTGACAAAGTCTGAGCAGCTCTCTCTGATGCACTGTGTCCATTGAGGTGGACTGGTGCACTGTGTCCATTGAGGTGGACTGGTGCACTGTGTCCATTGAGGTGGAGTGCTCACAATCAATGTAGGAAAAATAGTATCATTTAGCCTGGGTAAAATAATTCCCGTAGTCAGGTCAGTTTTACTTTGTGCTTGAACAAGGGCAAAAACATTCACACGAAAGCACATACGCAAACACCAACATATTTGCAAACCCTTCCCATTGTACATAGCATGCATCCACTGTAAGAAACACCAACGTATGCCCTGTGCAATTAGTTCAGTTTCATACTAAGATCTGCTGTCAGTCATATTCCCTGTGATTGTTTAGCCTGCCTGTGTATGCAAACAGCTGTTTAACCAAACATACATAATCCATCCATCCATCCATCTTCTAACTGCATATCCTGGTTAGGGTCATAGTTGCATTTGGAGGGTATCTGGGGCAACTTAGAACACAAGGCAGAGTAAGACGCTACTTGTTTTTTTTATTAAGCTTTTTTTGGCATATAGGAAGATGCATCTTTCATATAGAAACTTTTAAAATATAAGTAAGTATTGCATGCATTTTAATACATTTTAGTATTGCGCTTTAAAAGTTCAACAGAAGTTTGAACGTTTGAAATTGCGAAAAGACTGCCATCTAGTGGAAGAGAGTGAACCTGCGCCATGAGCATGTCACTAAAGACAAGCTCTGCACTGAGGTCTTTGTCACCCAAAATCAACATTACTTAGAGTGTTTCTGAGGAAGATTATCGCTATATGACTGGATCTCTGTATGAGGTCATCTAGGGGCGCAGTGGTGCAGTGGTTTGCACTGTTTTCTCCCGCTGCTGGAGTCCGGGTTTGTCATGGGGTTTCCTTCAGTATCTCAGGTTCACTTTCTCCTCACACAGTCTAAACGCATGCTAAGGTGAATTGGAGTCGCCAAATTGTCTGTAAGAGTGAACAATGTGTGTCTGGGTTGTTCCCTGCCTTGCGCCCACAGCTTCTGGGTTGGGCTCCGACACCCCCCTGACCCTGCATAGGACAAGCGGCGTGGAAAACAGATGGATGAGTGAGATCAGCTAAGACTTTCCTTTTTTCCCCAGTTATCGATACATTTAAGCTACAGAAAGGCTAGAACGCAACTTCCTTAACATAAGTCAACGTCTTCAAGTGAAAATATTCAAATGACAATGACCATAAGAAGGACCGTAAGTCTCTTATGTGGAAATAAATGCTTTTTCTAAGATGTCTGAGAGGTGACCTTCGTTTGAGCGCCCTGCCATGCAGACTGCATTACTCATCAGCTGGATGTCCATGTACTTGAGCACATGCCCTGTGATGGACTGGCATGCTGGGCGCGGTGTCCCTTGCCTTGTGCCCTCTGCTTCCCTGGAAAAACTCCAGGCTCCAGGCAGGTTTTGGAAAAAAGACAGATGGATGGATGGATGGAAGGACTGGTGTTTTTTGGGTAACCCTACTTCTGTGGACTGTATCTCACACCATGTACTGCACTACGATGTGCTCCAGATATAAGGCCTGTGTTGAGTATGTCGGGCCACCAGTCACAGCTGCAGTAAGGATTTGCTGCAATCCCACAAATTACAGGGTCCGAATGTATTTAGCGATGCTTCATCTTGGCGCAAGGGATCAGCTGTTTGAAGCCGTTTCTTTTAGTGCTGCTGTGAGGTTATTAGTGGTGGTACAGTTTGCTGTGAGCAGGTGATCATTACTGCAGTGCTTGTGTAATGATACATTCTGTTAAAAAGCTTATTCGTGAGCTTTATGTTTGGAAAACCCCTATGTACAACATGTGTGTACTGCTAAATGCTATATGTGGTTCATGGATATGAGCCAAAGAGGTGGTCAAGCAGTAATTGACTGGTAATCTGTAGGAAGCTGATTTAAGTGTAAGCAGGAGTCTTCTGTAGGGCACTTAAACTGAATCACAGAAGTAAGATGTCAAGCCTTATTAAAGGGTAACTATGGATGAATGGGCAGCATATGGCTAAAAAAGTCAGTGTTACAACAGAGAATATTCCTTTGGGAAGCGTGAGAACCTGCTGAGAACATTCTGGAGAATAGGCTCAGCAGGAGTCAAGATTGACTTCATGGCACCTAATAATAAGAAAACAATATTTTAAAAATAATAATAATAATAATGTTTTGGAGCGTTCTGGAAGCAAGACCTAATTCTGAGGGGTGCCGTTAAAAGCTCAGCTCCTCTGCAGGTACCTGGCCAAGCTGTCATCTTCGGGCAGCATCTCGGAGGAGGAGGCGTGCGAGAGGCTCAGGGGTCTGGCCCAGCGCCAGGTGCAGATCTGCAAGCGCAACCTAGAGGTGATGGAGGCCGTCCGCGGAGGGGCCCGCCTGGCCATCGACGAGTGCCAGCACCAGTTCCGAAACCGACGCTGGAACTGCTCCACGCTGGAGACACAGCACGTCCTCGGGAGGGTCGTGACGCAGGGTGAGCCCACAGTGCCCCCTTCAGCTAGATGGAAACATACCAACTGACTAGCATGAGCAGATTTGTGCGATGACAAATAGTGCAAGTAGATGTTATATGAAAGTGGAGTACTAATATCACAATAGTGATTATAATCATCATCATCATTGTCGTCACTGTCATCAAGATAAATATAAATTAAGTTTTGCGCAGCTAAAAAATGTGTAGGAATGTAGGAATTACTTTTTTGGGTGCCCAGTGTAAACATTAGAGTATCGTGTTAAAATGCAAACTGTTATATATATTAACATTAAAACAGTTGTATAAAAGTTACTTAAAAACCATGTGAGATGGTCAGCATCATAGCAGGCTTGTAGTCCGCAGTTTCAGTTCTCCTATGTGTATGTGTGTGTGTGTGTGTGTTTCAGGCACCAGGGAGGCTGCCTTTGTGTACGCCGTCTCGTCGGCAAGCGTGGCCTTCGAGGTGACTCGAGCCTGCAGTAGCGGCGAGTTGCAGAAGTGTGGTTGCGACCGGAACGTGCACGGACCCGGCCCTGACGGTGGGTCACATTCTCGTTGTATTACCCATCATGCTTTTGCATATCATGCTACAGTACAAGTCTGGTACTATGGGCACTACAGCAGTTGGGCTCCGAGGCCTCACTCGTTTTCCTGTAACCTGTTGTTCACAACCTGTTTCTCTATCAGAAGGCAGCGCTGCATGTGATCTGGTAACGGACATGATATCTATTTCCATCTATCCATTTTCCATGACCGCTTCTCCAGAGCATGGTTGTGGTGAACCTCGAACCTATTTCAGGAAACACAGGGCACAGGGGACACCAAGGACAGGATGCCAGTCCATCTCAGGCCACACACTCACACAAAATGCAGGCTTGCTTTTATGTGGATTCCGTTGATGAGTAATTCGGCCTGTACAGCTAACCACACTGCCTTCGCCACTCACACCAAGGGCAGCTTAGAGACCCCAGTCCAGATCACTGCATGTTTTCACAATACGGGAGGAAACCCACACAAATGTTGGAGGAACATGCAAACTCCACACACAAAGAGTTGGGTGGGGGGATTAAACCCACCACCCCGGAGGTGTGAGGTCATACAGTTACCCCATGAACCACTGCACCACCCTCACTTACATCCAACCTCCTGGAGAGTCACAGGGAGCATGGAGTCCATCCAAAACAGCAAAGGGCACAAGCCAGAAGCCAGAGGTGGATAGTTCAGGTCCAGAAAGTAAAAATCTGAACCAAAATTTTGCTTTAACCAACCAGTTAAATCACTGTGCGACTATGACTCATGATGCTGAACTGGTTGGTCGAAACAATATCACGGTCTGGATTTTTTACTTTCTGGATCTGAACTATCCAGCTCTGCCAGCGGTACATCCCAGATGGGTACATACCCACACGCTCTCACACACTATGGATAAGTTAGAGACGCCTGTCATCCTAATTGCATGTCTTTGGACTGTGGGAGGAAACTCAAGCGCCCAGAAGGGACTCTGCATGACACAGGAAGGACATGCAAACTCCCGAAACACACACACACACACACACACACATACAGCTGGAGTATCATAAAAAGCTTCTGACTCCACACTTCCACACAGAAAAATGCAGTCACATGAAACATATATAATGATATTGTACCTGATGGCTTATTGTATACTAACAAAAACAAACTATTATATGATACCTGATTTGTTGACAAATACTGCCCTACAAAGGCAAAACACAGTAACTACACCCCGAAGTTGATAAAGAGGGCTTCACAGTTTTGAGATTGTCCACCCATATGTGTGGTAGGAAGATAATTGATAGTGTTTTCTTCAAAACCGAGCATGGTTGAACTATGAAGATATTTTGGCACCAGCATAACAGAGACTGAGAGACCAGATTTCAGATCATCACTCAGTTTTGGTAAAATATGCAGCTACAAAGTTTTGCCTTAGTGTGGCAGTATATGTGCTTGACAGGAACCGGTGTTGAGGAGTATGTGCTATAAAGTAGCTGAGTGAAGGTAAGAGGATAATGGTGCAGAGTGATAACAATGACAATGGCTGCTGCACGGCAGGCTTCCAGTGGTCCGGCTGCTCAGACAACATCGCCTACGGCGTGGCCTTCTCTGCCTCATTTGTGGATGTTCGAGAGAGGGGCAAGGGCTCGTCCTCCAGCAGGGCACTAATGAACCTGCACAACAATGAAGCTGGGAGAAAGGTATGGTGTCGTCGGCCAAAGCACAGGGCCCGTTAATGTGACTGTGGCAGCCTGAGTGCAGGTCTTCACTGATAGATCGAAACCGTGCAACTCTTTCATGAAAGGTGTAGGATCTTTAGATCACAGGAAGACAAAAACTGGCAACACTCAACAAAAATGAATTAATAAGCTGTAAAAACAATAATTTTTTCTCAAATTACTTCCAGTGAGTGTAAGAATATATCAAGTAGTGATAATGATGAAAAATGGCTTTTGAGATGAACTTTTAGTGTCAATTAATGTTGACAAATAAATCAACCGATTAGAAAAAGACTAAAATGAGTGAATAGATTGACAGCTAATTCTTCACTAACCATAAATGCATAATCATAAGCGTCGTTAGATCCGATCGCTCGGGGCTGTAGCCCTGGGTATTTTAAGCCCAGGCTTGAGTATTTTAACTTTAAAAACAAAAGAAGTCAAACCCCAGGTAAAGCTGACTTAGCACCTGATCTTTTTAATAGCTAGAAACTCCCTTGTAAATAATTATGTGGAAAGTTAAATTAAATAATTCATCTTGTGTCCAGAAGAATATATAAACAGGTAGTGATGTATTACCTCCTACACAGAATGTATGTTTGTGTCTGCCTGTGTCCACCCCCAACCCCCTCCCCGCAGGCCATCCTGAACAACATGCGGGTGGAGTGTAAGTGCCATGGGGTATCGGGTAGCTGTGAGGTGAAGACCTGCTGGAAAGCCATGCCCCAGTTCCGCAAGGTGGGCAACATCCTCAAGGAGAAGTTTGATGGTGCCACCGAGGTGGAGCAGCGTAAGGTGGGCACCTCCCGTGTGCTGGTGCCTCGGAACCCCCAGTTCAAGCCTCACACGGACGAGGACCTGGTCTACCTGGACCCCAGCCCGGATTTCTGCGACCGTGATACGAGGAGCGGGGTGCTGGGCACAGCCGGTCGGCTCTGCAACAGGACTTCGAAGGCCATTGACGGCTGCGAGCTCATGTGTTGTGGCCGCGGCTTCCGCACGGAGCAGGTGGAGGTGGTGGACCGCTGTAGCTGCCGCTTCCACTGGTGCTGCTACGTCAGGTGCAAGCAGTGCCGCAGGACAGCGGAGACACACGCCTGCCGGTGACTCCATCCCTACCTGATGACCACACCCAGTATCAGTGACCCTGCCTTCTGTTGGTGACTCAGTCTTATGTCAGCAACCCCGCCTCCTGTGGATGGCCCCACCCTCAGCCCCCATATTTTGGTGAGGCTCCACCCAAATGACCGCCTGCAAGCAAACGAACCAATCAGAGACATTCATGAGAAATAATGAGCCAATAAGGACACTGGAATGGTCCCACATATGTTTTTTGAACTTCTGTTTTTCCCGATACATCCTGGCTTTTTTTTTCCATTTCTTATTTATTGTTACTCATACTGAAAGAGGTACCTGAGAAATGATGCGTCCTGGAAACCTACTAACAGGAAAACAGGAAGTTATGCCTTATAATGGGGCCGTAGTCTGAGATTGGGGGGGGGACAGGGGTGGTGTTAGACCATTAGATTTTAGTGCTGCTTTCCAGACTCTTTCAAATGGACGAACACACAGAATATGACCAGGAATTTTCAATGAATTTGAGTTTTTTTTTATAGTCACAAGTGTATCTCTGTGCAAAGTATCCCGTGTCTATATTCCCGTTTGTTCGTGTACAGCAGTGTGCTGTTCAGCTACGAGATCCAAACTATGGAATCACAAACGGTGAAGACGAAGCACTGCTGAAATGTAAAAAAAAAAAAAACAGTTCTTTTTCTCCCCTACTGAGCACATTGTATTCACTTCCTGGGGTGTGTTATGTCACACTAAGTAATGTCCCAGTAAAGGAAAGTACAAGAAACATCCCCACTGGAACGCGGCAGGTCAGGACGGATGTCATTGTACCTGCCCGTATTTCCAATCGCAGTTACGCTGAGCTCGACAGCCGAGGTTTCCGGAAGGATTCGGAAATCCCTCCACACTACCAGCTTGGTTGGAATACGGCTGAGAAGCTTCCTCATTCATTACAGATGTGTGACACAGTCGTAAGCACAAGCTCTACGTCAGAAATGCCACCCAGAATTCTGTAAAATCAGATTGGCAAATACTCATATGATGATACACTGTGGCATACCATATTATTTGAATATATGTCAAACTTAAAATGTCAAAATATAATAAATACAGACTGCTATTTTTTCCTACTTAGATTGAAGGTGGGTGTTGCTCATTTGGGAAGGATTTAAGCTCAGCCGTCTGCTTGTCTTGCAATTCTGTTCACAAAATTTCTACGTGACAATATCTATCTCTGAGGTAGAAGGGCTACACCATGTTAATGCAGCTGAGGCTTACAGGTGTAGGGCGGAAACGGCACCGATGTAGCTTGGAAGCAGCACTGATTCATCTCGGTATGAAGGGCTATTAAGGGAGTGTTATTTTACACTTATTCCAGTAGAGGTACAGACGAATTCTCTGGTTTTTTCGTATCCCATCCTGCTCTCCCATGAGGGCAAAGCTTCTGTTCTGAGCACAGTGTCGGCCATTTAGGGATAAGGGCCTTATCAAGGGCCTAAAAGTGATCCTTCTGCTGGGCATAAGATTCAAAACAGCAACCGTCTGAACAGAAGTCAAACTTCTTAACCCACAGACTCACACACCGGCCCAATGCAAAAAGACAAATGGAGACAGTGGGACGTGGTTATCTTCAGTCTAGGATGAAATACACGTAAGGCAGCAAACGTTCTCTGCTTACTAATGTTAAGTTAAACTGAAGGATTTTTTTCCATCTTGATACATTACCAGCGTAGGGAAAACATAACCCAAGGCCAGGGTGGGGGGAAGCGGAGGGGGGAGGCATGTCACTGTGGACCACATGAGCTGTTGACCTCGACAGGCCACCGGTTCGGCCTGTGTGCAAACCAGGAAACTGTCCGTACGGCCAGTAATAATAATTACTCACAGATGTATGAGGTTAATGGAAGCTGTGCAGTTTACCCCGTGTTCCTACTTTGTCACTCACATAAAATATGCGTGTGGTTTGTGGCAGTTTAATGGCCAAAATATCCCAGAATCCTCAAGTTAGCTCAATAGCCTTCTGTTCATCATGAAGTATGAGCTACCCGGGGGGAGTGTGGGGGAGGGACGAAAGGACACTCATCACAGTAAGGTCATTTTGAACAATGGTGAAGACGTTAGTGATGAGGCCTTTACATCAAAACTCACAGATGATCAGAAAGATACATTTTGCTATAGATACATTTTGAAGGTAAAAGTACAAGTCACACAAACCCAGCCATGTGAAGTTTAACGCCTTGCTGTCGCCTTGTTACTCATCATTTGCTACCATTATTATTATTTAACTAATTTTTATTTAAAAATTGGTGTTTTTATGAGGTATCAGCTCAGCTTAAGTATCAGAATGTGAGTAAAATATGAACTTGGCTCCAATAAAGTTCACAAACCTCGTGTCTGGCTAAAGTCTCTGGACCCCAGAATACAAACAGCACTTCCTGACCAGCAATTCTGGGGTATTTAGCTCTCTTGAGAGGTTTTATCTAGGGTCTGTTCATTTTCTGAAGTCTCCCCCAGAGCAGCAGAAGCGCCACCCAAACACTAATCCAAACCGGAGCTTTTCAGACAGCAAGTCAGCTGACCGAACTTACACATAACTACAGGGGTTTGTGCTATTTAACTGTCAGGGTAGAATTACTGCTCTTCACTGCTGTTTACACTGAATGTGTTGAAACCTTTCTGCCATGAGAATTCGGTTCATATATTTATTTTTTTTTACAAGGTATCTATATTGTCAGGTCCAGCTGAAGATTTATCTAGAAGGCCATGGCTGGACTGTGGCTGGACTGCGACTGGGGCAGTAAATGAAAAGCAGGACCAGCACTCAGGGGCCTCCATCGCGCTCCTTCTAAAAGGGCTGCGGGGCCAAACCTTAGCAGGAATGTCATCGCGGGTGTTTACTTTGGGCGGGACGCAGCTGCTCCAAAACGAGAGGAGAGCCGATGGGAGCCAAATCCAGGGATGGGATGCCTGTGACGATCCATCATGTCACCTGGGTGATTAACAGCAGTGCGACTTCGCGGGGTGCAGCCGGGGCGAGAATTACATTCCCCCCAGGAGGGGGAGCCAGAACAAGCCTGAGTGGAGAGGAGGAAGACCTTTACTGCAAATGCGCATTTCACATTTAATTAGCCCATTACTGTCTTCTGCTTAAGTCTGAAGGAACCTGACTTTTTCAGATAAACCACAGAACTCTTCTTAATTTTTGCTGTTCCTGAAATGAGCATGCCTTCCTTTAAAACAACATGCTAAAAACCACCACATTTCTCCCAAGCCAGCTATATAAGTACATTTAATATCTTGACATTCACTAGGCTGTGAGAACAAACAGGGCATGTATCTCCAGCAACATCTGAAGGATTCCGTGGGTTCTCTCTGCACAGCTCCTGGTCCAGGCGCTGCTCATCACATACATGTACCACAGCACAGCTGCTCTCTGTCAACTGCACAGCCAGCCTGTGCCAGCAGACCTGCCCATCTGTAGCGCAGATCTGCCCATCTGCAGCCCAGATCTGCCCATCTGCAGCCCAGATCCGCCCATCTGCAGTCCGGATCTGCCCATCTGCAGCCCAGACCTGCCCATCTGCAGTCCGGATCTGCCCATCTGCAGCCCTGACCTGCCCATCTGCAGCCCAGATCTGCCCATCTGCAGTCCGGATCTGCCCATCTGCAGCCCAGATCTGCCCATCTGCAGCCCAGATCCGCCCGTCTGCAGCCCGGATCTGCCCTGCAGCTCTGATCTGCCCATCTCCTCACCAGCTGCTGTACATGGCTTAGAGTCAGGCTCAGCTCAGTATTATTTGTTGCTAATATGAGAAATGAACTTGCCGGTTAGATAAGATCCTCTGCATCAGTTTTCCTGAACTTGGTCCAATAGGAGGAGCAAAAATGTGGGCTGTCTGGCAAGGAGCAAAAATGTGGACTGTCTGGCAGGGAGCTGGGAGGGAGCAAAAATATGGACCGCCTGTGGGTCCCCCAAGGACCGAGTTGGGAAACACTGTCCTATGTGAATAGATTACAAATGCCACGTGCTGTAATGCAGTTTAACTAATTTGGTCAACATGCATAAGTATCAGAGTTAAGGTCAGGCCTTTCAACGTCCAACTTACTTTACCTGGCCATCATATAAGGACAAGCAGTTAGGCTAATCGGTGTCTGTAAATTGTCCATAGTGTGTGAGTAGATGTGGACTGGTATTCCATCCAAGTTGCACCCCTGCCTCATGTCATGTTCTGCCAAAGTAGGCAGTTGGAAGATGGATGACTGAATGAATGCATGTGCATTTGCTTTGAACACTCACTTTTGAAATTTCTCCAATCACAGAAAGCAAGAGTATGTACTAAACCAAGGGGCTCATCAGTTCACAAGAGGGCGCTGTGTGCACAGCTGTTTTTTCCCCCTTGAGTCATCAGAGATATCCAGTCCTGTGAGATAGTCTGTTTCGCATGTTCCTGTTATTGTGGTTAATTTGATGCGTTTGCAGGAGTGAACACAGGCATGAGCAAAGCATCTATCAAACTCAAACATTAACACACAGGAAATGTAACTATCATGTAAACGTTAGTTTAATATTACAAAACAAAGATTCCAAATGCAGAAAACACGAACGAAACATTTGGTTTTGCACAAAATGGTTACAGTATATGGTGTAAATCTAAGAAAGGTTTTAAACACTCCATAATACAACCAAAACACATTTAAATAATGAAAAATAAAAAAGATTGGAAGACATATGACACAACGCAGTGACCATATTACTTACAATCTTGCTGTATATTGCATAAATTAATGGCACCAAATAGGGACTTGCAAAAATGCAGGGTAAACCCAGGTCAATTCTCCGTTTCACATAGTTTCACATAGTTTATTAATTATTTTAAAAGTCACTTTTAAAATACTTTATTTCCACAGCATACTCATACAAAGGGTAATTTAGATAAAGGTGGATATCAATCTGCTGTTAGGCATGCCTGCATCGCTGCTCTATAAATCATAACGTGAGCCCTCTAGGGTTGCTAATGAGTTAGGGGAGGATGTTGACAATGCTACCATTCATAATTAAAAAGAATTCCTTCAAAGAGGAATCATTTGTTGGAATGCTAGCTGGCTTCTGAGCACTGTATGGCATCAGGGGCCCACGGCAAGGACCGTAAAGAAGCCTATTGGCCGGGAAAATTACTAAGTGATATGATCTATCTCATCCTCTCATCCTAACTACCCAACTAGAGCTACTGCATGTTGCTCCTGACCCGCGTGGGGTCCAGAAGCTTCTCTACAAATCTATTGCAATGAGCCAGTCGTTTGTAGCACTTTTTTAAACGGATATCAACGTAACCAGGTCTTTATCAATTTAGGAGAAGGCTGGATGACTTGAATGCTCCTGGAATCTCTGGCATTTGATCCCACCGAGTTTGCATTCAATTGACCTTGATTGAGCTGATGGTTGATTGAATAATTTCATCCAAAAGGAAAATCAAGGCGATACTTAATGCTGATTTTTAATTCATGTCTAACCAAACATGACTGAGGAATACACGTAGGCCTATACATTCTTCATTATTTTATGTATAAATGCGTATTATAAAAACAGATTATGGCCTGATCAGTCTTGGCTGCTTAACTATTCCAAATCTGATTCCTACACAAATTTATATGAGTTTGCTTAAAGTTGCAAAGAAATAATACAAGAGGACCCTCCCGCACTATAACGGATCTGACCCAGCGAAAATTTCCATAGCTAAACAGCTTGTGCAAATTCCATTTACCAACAGCTAATCAGGGCTAATGAAAAGCTCAGGGGCATGGAAGGCTGGAGTACCCGCCGATGCGGGAAGCATGGAACTGCTCACACGTGAACTGGGAGAACACAGCCAGGACATCACTACCCTTCCAGTACATTACAGGACATGCCTCATCAACCAGCTCTCTCCAATATCATCCTCACTGCTATGTAGTGAGTTATTTCCTGTCTTCAATGGGCTGCAATATCTAATATCTAAATTAAATATGAGTTAGGAGAGCAATTCTCAAATACGTCCTGGGGGACCCACTTTCTTTGCCTCTTAAAGTTTAACTGTTAATTAAAATTAAATGTGAGTTGGATATAGTAGCTAATAAGAGAAGCAGGATACGCATCCGTAAAAAAATAATTGTTTCAGTATTACAGATACAACTGAGTGAATAAAACTGTTGAAATGGTAAATATTTTATTCAGATTCATTGGGGTAAATTTGTTCAGCACCAATGAAGGATTAAATGAATTACAAAATAAATGAGCAGTTAAATTACATTATATTATACCAACTTCGAAATTAATGAATTGTTCTTTAATATTTCTTAGTAATGCTACATTCCACGCAATGAAGCCCCCCAGGACTGTTTAAAGAGGTTTAAAGATGTCTACCCATCATAATGCTAAAAGGCTGGAAATGTACAGGTTTTTAAGATCTCGTCTAATCCACTAACAATGCTGCTACAGAAAGGAGAGGCTAAATTACCTCGGTTAAGGAATTAATTGCTTCAAAGTCTAATGTGCTGAAAACCAGCCCATCAGGCCCTGCTATAGAATATGAATGCGGCCTTTAGCCCTCGGAGGAAATGTTAGGGGAGACGATCAGAGCAGCGCACATCTGTGCAGGCCGATTTTCGGCTTCTTGGGCTCCGGTGGCTCCAGGGCAGCCAGAATCGCCTCATCAAACACATTCTTCAGTCCTTTCTGCAAACACAGGGCACAAGGGAAGCAAAAAGCTCAACACACATAGTGGCAACAGGAGACACGGGCACTTTTATTTTGAAAACGCACACAATTGGACAATTCGCCACAACCGAGCACACAGCGTCACGTCAAAACATCTTACGCCGAGCGAGAGCAGAAGGTATGGAACCTCGGGAAGGGCAGCTATGCCATTTTAACAATCAGGAACCAATCTTTCGGAAGCGGAGCAGACTAGAGGGCAACATGAAGAGGCGATGTCATGACACATAAAGGGAAACGTGTCCGGCTAAGAAGCCATCATCCTCAGAATCTCATTCAGCCACCCAGCATCGGTTTGAACCAACAGGCCATTTAACTCTTCCCACGTGTACAGAAAAGGCTTTTATTCCTTGAGTGATGTAATTGTACTTCAACTAAACTTTACTTTTATGGAGTGGTACATCGTATTGAAAACACTTAGACAACACAAGGGTCCCCAAATGCTGTCAGTTCTCAATTGTGATGCAACAAATAACCATAAATACATGCATACTAATAACTAGAATATGAAAGGCAAGTTGCTTGATATTTAATTCTGATAACAGCTAACAGGATTGTTTGTTTAATTCATTTGGGTTCTGAGAGAGGGATGAAGAATGTTAGGACTACATTTGCTAATATTCACACACGTTACCATTAAATCCATAATTGAAACAAGATGGTCTCTGAAGCTGAACCTGTTCACACCTATTGTATTTCAATTGAATCATAAATCGTAAAGCAAAGGGCTGATTCGGTCATACACTGCCAAAGGTCTAATATACACCCATAACAGATGGACAGGAAATAAGTGATTTCAGTTTTCCTTTATTTAAGTCACATTGCACATGATCATACTTTTCATTTCCAAAATCTTGACACTTATCCACTGACCAGTTGTAGCCATGGATTATATTAGAGATTTATTTTCTGATACAATAGTAAAAAACTGAAAATACACTAAAATAAGTTATGCAAAAATCTTAACAAAAAAAACTTCACAATGCATTCATGAAGAAACGGCTTTCTTAAGGTTCGCCAAAATTCACACTGAGGTCACAAATAAGGTCTTTTAAAAATAAAATTTTAAAAGTTAACTATCCACAAACTGCCTAGTCTACAACTCAATACTAAGTGCAGATAGAGAAGGTATTTCCATGGGCAAAATGCACCCAGCTACCCCTACGTCAGGTGATTCAGGAAACATGTGAATACTTAGAGTAAGGCTGAAGAAACAGAAGAGGAATGGCAGCACACAATTACTAAAGGAAAGACGTTCTTAAAGGACAGGATAGAATGAATGCATTTTAAAAAAATTAACAAAACAAAAAGGGCAGCAGCTTGGAAACGTATCATACGATGGACCTTTTTACAGTAGTGGGTTAAAACAAAAACAGCAGCTGGGAGAAAAAGTGGAATTAAGAAATGGAACAAAAACAGCATTTTAGAATATACAGCACTTCCGCTTTCGCTGGGTTTCGGGTGGCTCAAGGGCAGCCAGGATAGCTTCATCAAACACATTCTTCAGACCTCTCTAAAAAAAAAAGGACAGGGAAAGGGAGAAGTTAGTGGCCAGTGATCAAAGCAAGCAAGGTGGAGCCATTGCACCAAGAAAAACAAGTGCTGTTAAATCAGTGGGTAGCGTAGCTGTTCAAGACATAGCCTTGACACCCAAAGGCTGCCGGTTCGTGTCCAAGAAGGGGTCCTGCTGTAGGACCTTAAGGTGAGGTACAGAACCCCAATGACTGTCTAAATGAGTGAGAGTCAAGCCATGCAAACGTACTACACAGTAAGCTGGAACTAGCACGTCAACAGTGCAACTGTCAGACAGTGTCTTCTGAGCACTCGGGATGAGAAGCGTGCACTGGAGGAAAGGCACCTGTTTGATAATTGTTCTACCAAATGCAAAATGGAGAACAAGATGTGCAGGAAAGTGCTTTGGCTTGGAATTAAAAAGTATTGTTAAGTGGTAAAACGCAAACACCTACGATCAAAGTAAAAAAAACAAAACAAAACAGAATAATAGAATAAAAAGTTTAATCTTAATGGTACAGTCTTCTCTATACATGACACACTGAACACAAAGAAGGCAGCGGCTATCAGCTACACTTTATCACAATCTGGTTAAAACAAGGGAATCTCAACTGATTTATAAATGACAATGCTTACGATGCTATGCTGAAATGTGGGAAAGGTAATATCATTAGAATGAAAAAATCTTAATCAACGATGCTTACCTTTAAAGAGTAATACAACTAGCATGTAGCCACAGTCTGTTTATAGCTACAAATAGGTACATAGCACCCACTCACAGATTAGTTGTATCTTATTCATAAAAGATGAGTTTACAAAATTGCTCAATGCCTGAAGACCCCTCATTAAAATTCCATGGATTGTAAAAATGCTCAGAGAGCACAGAATGCGCACTATATACTCAAACATGAAAATCTGTCCCTGCCCTTTGAACAAACTGCCAGCTGAAAGTTCCAGCAGAAGACTTAGACTTAAGATTTTCAGTCCTCTTCACCATCAAATATTTTCACAAATCTAATCAAAAATGGTTCACCTGATGCTGATCATTTTTTCACCAATATTTCAAGTCCACGTATTTCTATAGTGAAACAATATGTTCAATTAAAATACAAACGATCATTTGAGAATACTGGTCTGTCAATGGAAGAGTGACATGCTAAAGTAGAAACTGCTGACATGCAGCGAGTACCCATCTATTGTTACACGACTTCTCTTGCCACAATGTAAGCTTTAAGAGCAAGTTCAGAAACTCACCAACAAGACAGCCCTCAGCCATTCAGGTATCCAGAGAAAACCAGCACAAACAATCGCACGCCTACTGATAACTCCATGTCTTTGGCATAACAGAGTCAACGTCAACAAAGGCGCTGAAGTGTTGTAACCTCAATTCAATTAATCATAGGCCTTGTGCCTTGGGAAGAATTGTGTAATTTTCATTTCAGAGAAGGTGTTTTCCCAAATCAACACACTCACGTGCCAGTACACCAACCTTGGTATTTATTAGCTCTCATTCTGTGTGAAAAGTGCTCATTCAAAGTTGGATTAAAAGGCGTGGTACATTGTTTCTCTTACCTGCGTGAGAGCAGAGCACTCAACGTATTTCACGGCCTTGAGGTCACGGGCCAGCTTCTCGGCCGTCTCGGGGGTGATGGGTTTCTGTTTGTTTTTGGCAAGCTTCTCGATTGTGGAGGGGTCATCCCTCAGGTCAATCTGCGTTCCCACCAGCAGAAACGGGGTCTTTGGACAGTGGTGAGTGATTTCAGGTACCCACTGTGACAAAGAATTGGATAGATTATAAATTGGATGTCAGTACTGGCAACAATGAAAAATGTATTAGGATTCTTCAGTACAAGACACCCTTCCTGAGCTTATAAAACAATAAGCACTTTCACAACGGAGGAACTCTTTTCCAGAACCAAGAACTTTTGTCACATTCATACCAGAGGAATTCAGCCCGACTGCAGTTCCTCGGAGGGAGTTCCGGAACCCTTTTTTAGTACCTGCTCCAGACTAGGTACTAGGTTCTGGAACTTCGATGTGAAAGTGCCTGATGTACACTAAATAATTCCAGAACAATTTGTTACTGGACACTGTTTGATGTTCTGCTCCATACTGTCAGTAACTTTGTCATACTGTCAATAATCGCTTTAATATCTACAACTGTAAAATGTGACAATTTAAAAAAACAGCTGATTTTCTATTTAACAAAAAGATAACTGTCAACGGCACTGCACACACCTTTTCCTTAACGTTTTCAAAGGAAGAGGGTGAAACGACCGAGAAGCACACTAAGAAGACGTCAGTCTGGGGATAGCTCAGAGGTCTTAACCTGTCATAATCTTCCTGACCTGGGGAGAAAAAAAGAACCATGTTATTTCACACTACAGCCAGAGAATATTAGGGATGCACAAGTTAATTTTTCCTCAGATTATAAAGGCAAATACAACCACAACAGACAAACACTTACAGAACCTTATTTTATATTACCAACATTTAACAATTAGTAAGAAAGGGGCTGCACTATACCTGCAGTGTCGAATAATCCTAAGGTGTACGGTTCACCTCCAATCATAACCGTTACGGCATAATTATCAAAGACCTGAAAGTAAAAAAAAAAAGGGTCAACGAATATGCTGAAGCACCACTTACTCTCTTCATTCTACAGATGTCTATTTGAAAAATTGAGCCAATATTTGGCTTGACGTTGTACTACTTGATTACTAGAGATGTACTTGTATGCAACAAAAAATGCACAATATTTCAGTTAACATATCACATCAGCCAAAGTTCATTTAATGTCAAGACATTTGTCCAATGTGTCCAATAGACCAATGTGTCTTGGTCGATACTGCTGTACCATATTTAGTCTTTAGTCAATCAAAATTAGCAGCACCAAGCTGAAGGATTGTGTCAGCTCATTCACCACTTAGAACCTCGATACAGTCTCCTAAGGTGACACTTCTATGCTGGTGTCTCAGTGCCTGATTATAGGATGTGATTGCTACACATTCACAGGATCCTAAAGAGGTGATGTCATCAACATCACTTCCATTACACATTTATGGAACTCAGAGGCTGGCAGTTATCAGTAATTAAACAAAAAAAAATTAACATTTTGGCAAAAAAAATCCACATTGGTGCACCATTACTAATTACATTTACTGTAGTAACTAGAAAAAAATCAGTTCCATAAAAAACGTGATGCCACTTGATACTTATATGCCTGAAAACACAAATGAAGCCATTCCATTTTAAGATACGACAAATGACTTACCGTTGGTACATACTCAGATGGAAACTTGTTCGTAGTGTATGAGATTAAAAGGCAGGTTTTACCAACAGCACCATCGCCTACTACAACACACTTAATAGTCTGCATAGCTGTATTCCTTCGGGATGCACACTTCTCATTCAATCTGCAAAACAATACAGAATGAAATGAGCTCTGCAAACAGCTGCCAGATAGAAAGCCAGTCACTGCAGATTCCGCTGCTGACCAGTTCTTGCTCTACATAATTCACAAATCACAATTTCGTTTTTTTGCCCTACATTTCCAAAATTCTTGATACATAATCTGGCTCAAGACTTTCAAGGACTGAACTAAAATTAAGAGCAAACAGATTTTAGATAAAAAAAAATTAACTAAGTCTTATTTCCTCCACTACATGTAAATCACATTCGTTCTATATAAGATCAATTTACAAAGCCAGTATGGAAAAAAACTTGTGCAACAAAAACCTTGCTGAGCTCTGAAACGCATCCACCAGATGGAGACGTGAAATAATGCACCCCGCATAAAGACAACACTATAGTAATGAGATAGCTAATGATGCCATACTGGAAAAAAAACACCCTTTGAGAACAAGTTACCTTGGTGTGAGCAGCAACCCTTCCTGATGGGCCACATTCTGGTTACCATTTTGGATTGCTAGTCACTTCAGCAGCTTTCAAAGGTATTTTTAAAAAGCGATATAAAAATGTTCCAGGCTGTGGCTCAAGAGGACTAAAGCTGCCAGTCCAATTTAATTTGTGAAAATGTGAAGGGAAACAATGCCTCCTTTCAACAATTTAATGTTTTTAAAAAGTAACACTCATAGGGTGCGGTATTGAAGTGCTGAAACCTTTGGGCACTGTTCCTTCTTATTGCGATCAATGAAAGATATACCATTAACATTCCATATGTCTGCCTGGTACTAGTAGAAGAAAAAGTCGGTGTGCGACGATTCACACTTTCAGTATGTGTGCCTTTTTCCTGAAATTTACTGTGTAAATACATTGAAGGGGATACATACTAAGAGGCCCATTCCGGCATTACGTATTTATCAATTGTAGTAGCACAATTCCTTTCTGAGTCAAAGCTCAGTTCACAGGAAATGCACTCCGAGGAGTTTGGCTATGACTGGCCTTGTCGGCCGCACCCCATCCCCCCCGACACCCAGCTCGTTTCCTCACCCGGATTCACAGGTTTCCTCACAAATCTCTACACGCCTTGCTATTCCTGCCTGGATGACTTCCCACCGCCTACAGCTACATCTGCCTCGGAGCGAACCGATTTATCCGTCGGCTAACAGATCGCCCCTCCAAAGACGTCCAACACAGATGGCTGCTTACTATTCCCCAGCGTGAATGCATGGAAGCTGCAACCCTGATGTGGTGGAATTAGTTATAAGTAGTTTGCCTAAGGCGCGGAGACACCCATACACACACCCAAAATCCCTGCTCTACAACATTACGTATAATGTTACCATGATGAACTAACTCTCGACAAAACAGTTTGCAAACTTTCCAACTGACATACAAATACGTCGTTTGAAATGGCCCGGAATTCATGTTTCCCATAATACAGGATACGAAAATGGTACAGAAATACAGCTTCCACTGCGCATAAAATGCCATACTTAAACCATCAACGCACAACCTCTCCATCCAATCCATACAATTTTCCATACACCGAGTACTAAACAGAATGCCTGCTGCATTATTAAACACCTTATTTACCCTGGACTGCTTAGATCTGATGACAGGCCGGTGTCCCACCGAGCCGTGAGCCAACGCAGTGCCGCATCCCAACAGGATCGGCGCGCTTCCAGAAGGGCATTTAATCGCTGACCATCTTAACCGAACCTAATGCTAGGCGACTGTCCCTACAAAAGAAGGTTTCAACCCGACAACTAGCTATCTAGTTATAATACACAACGTAAATGTCGTGAACGGTAACTATTCTTTTAGCTGAAACGCGAATCCAATCCGTTTTTCGCTCAGAGCCGTAACATCACTGTACACCGCCAGACCGGCCATAGCAATTCGGACGAAAACGAGCCAGATACCGAGCTATTTTCCCAAATGACATAAAATTAGACCGGTCATTACTAACAGCCAATTTAAGTAACCGTTGGGTAGAAGAGAGAAGTACATTTACCCTTAACCGGTCGAACACATCACCCTTATAACGATAACTGGCCGATTCAGCGGACGCTAGCTCAGTAGCTAATTTCGTCTCCTATCACTAAATTTGCCAAAATCAATACTTTTAGAACGAAACACAACGCTGCTTACTGTGAGAATACTACACGTAACAAAAAATCACATCCATCTGTTAGGTATTTACACGAAAAAAGGAAAGAAATGAGTATTTGCATAACATTCCTTACCGTTGGAAGCCTGACCGCTGACGGTTCTGCGCCGGGCGTTGGCAGCACGGGGTTTCCTTATCCCAACTGCAGGGGTGACTTGTATTTTTTTCTTCTTCTCCGGTTTTTCTTTTGGCGCAGGGAGGTTTGACTGCTCTAAGCACGTTGTTGCCACCTACTGTACAGGAAGGTCACAATCCGAAATTTGAAATACTTGCAAAATTTCTAAGAAAACGTCATTGCCAGGAAAAAATTTGAGGGAGACGTAATATGTGTTTTTTATAGGTTAATGGACTAATCTGAATTCGTTTTATATAACATTTGCTTTTATTTATAATCCTGAAACAAGTTTACATTACAAATCATTCTTCGTACAACCTACTGTTGTTTCACCCATGCTGTATTAAAATGGACTTACTTAGGCACACATATTTTGAAAACAAGTAAGATCATATAATGATTATACTTCTAATGGATGTGAAGACATCCTGTAAGAAATTAAGGTTTTTTTTTAAGAATTTGAAGGAGAATGTGATTTACCCAAAAGTATCACACGGGGGCAGAAGTGAATCAGAAACACACTTCCTTTGTATGGTCCGATCCCCACAAGGAGTAAAATAAGGAATGTACTCATAATATTACAAAACAATTCTATTAACATTTCAAAAATATTTTTAAATTTATTCTCAGGGTGAATACTATGTATTGTTTGTACAAGAAATCATGAAATCACTTCATCAATGAGACATCTACAAGCGAACATATTGTGTTTTTTCTAATACGGCTTGCTTTTCTCTAAAATGAGTTTAATAAGTAATATATTGGCCTTGCGTCACTCCCGTCCTGTGAAACGGAAATTGCTTCTGGGATTGTTCCATTGTGTCCACACATGTAGCGCAAATGTTTAAGGCTTCAGTACTTAACCTCTGAGCCAATGAGATGTAAACGAGATGCAAAGTTACACCGTTTGAGACGTTAAGTACTGTTTAAGGTGTGACTTTCCCCATCCAAGTCATTGTCCTGGCGGTCAATAGCAAAGGGAAACTTTGTTTGAGCACCCGGTGTATTGTTCCACGCGCTTATGACCAGCTAAAATATAGTTTTTCATTCAGATATGTGTGTGTGAGTGTATACGTGTGTGTGTAATATGCATTAAACTCTGTACATAACAGAGTAATTACTAGCATGTCCATGGTTCTCATTGAAACATGTTAGACGGTGAGTTTTTGTTATTATTTTTTTATTTTTGGAATTGTTAGGGACCTTTCGTAATTTATGTTTTTGTTGTGAAATTCCCCTCTACAGTAGGTATTCTGTTACCTTTGTTTATGGTTGAAAACCCTATAAAAGATATTAAATATTATTTACTCAAATGTACACGATGCTATTCATATACCAATTTATTGTTTTAATTGAAAACTGAACATTTTCTACCCCAAAGTCAAAATCTCTTTTTATATATAATTCTGAAGTCTTTTATGTCTTTTATGATTTCTGGCCTTATCAGCACAAAATACTTAATGATCTTTTAATTCTGTCAAATGTAGGAATGTGCCTGCAAAAATAATTTGCTTGAATTTCATTCTGAGCCAAAATTTTATACATCCTAAAGTGTAGATGAAGTGAAATACCTCTGGCTAAATCTCATTGATCAGTATAGATTGAATTATCAACCTTCAACTAGATTTCCTGAATAATAAACAACAAAGAAACATTTAAGATAATCTACATTATATCTGCAGTTGTTCTCAATTAAAGTAAGTCCAGAGAGTCCTTTGTTGACATAAAAAAAAACACGATTTAAGATGCACTTCTAAATAAATACCAGACGACAGCTGAACTGTGGTGAGATGAAATACAGCCAGTGATTTTGTATTGTAATTTGATTCCAGCTCTAGACCTCAGCCCTCAAATGACTTGCCATTGCACTTTGTGGATTTTCTCAATTTGCTAAGGGGAGGGGCTTCACAGCTCCATTAGCCAATCATTCGTCAATCTTTTACCCCTATTATACTCTGAAGCTGTAAAACCCATCATGCATTTCTGTTACCAGAGTTTTTTTTTTTGCCCCCCCACGCACCAACCAGACCCTCCGGATCATGACAAGAGAGCCTCCCTGACTCTAAACAAACATCTCCTGATTCCTGACAGCTGCTGCAGACACTAAGGGCAATTTCTGTTGAAACCACAGCACCAGCACATAGAAGACACTCAGAAGACCATAGACACCAAGGTGCCAGCGCTTGTCGCCTGGAAGAGAAAAGCCTACTGGTGTTTGAAATACACGGAAGAAAGTGGAGCTTCAAATGACAGTGTGCTCTGCTGATGGAAATTACTGGAAATTAGGCAGGGAGAAAGCAAAGAAAGACACCATAAGCTGAAGTATTGGGCTTCTGTTTTCTGATCCCGTTTTGGTGCCATTTTTTGGTGATTTCTGGTGTGGAAATGGGCAAAGAGACAGGCACTCTGCAGCGGTTTTAGCACTGGTCATTTGTTTTTGCTGAAAAAGAAAAGACTATTTATGCTGTGCTTAGGTACTGAGTAACTTTTTGACACCCGTTTTTCAAACCCCCCCCCCCCCTCCCACAAAAGAGGTAAAGAAGAACAAGTCTTAAGTAGGCAGGCAACATGGCCAACTCTGGGTTCCAGATTCTGGGCTATTTCCTGGCGTTGGGCGGATGGATCGGCATCATCTCAACCACCGCTCTCCCACAGTGGAAGCAGTCGTCTTACGCCGGGGACGCCATCATCACTGCCGTGGGGCTCTATGAGGGCCTGTGGATGTCTTGTGCCTCGCAGAGTACCGGCCAGGTTCAGTGCAAGGTGTTTGATTCTCTGCTGTCACTGGATGGTGAGTAGGGCAGATGGGGGTCCCACACAAACGGCCCTGATTCTAACCCTCTGTTGCTTACACATACATTCGCAACACCGCTGCCTAGTTATACTCACGTATTTTCCACAGGTAACTAGTGTATTTTTTTCTTCTTCCTCATCCTTATAATGACCTTAATAGTTTTCATAGTATTTGCTTTCGGTTCCTTTAATCTGAAAATCATCTGAATGGTGGATCCATGACTTTGTTGGTGTGGTCTGAATTATTTTTCAGTAAAAGGAATAGAACATCGGGAAAATAGATATCATAGAAGTTGGAGAGTTTCCTGCATTACCAAATGTAAAATCACTGGTATGCTTACAATAAAGTGTATCATTAGAGCATTTGGTCAAATGGCATGTGAATGTTAAATTGACAGGAATCAAAGCAAAGTAAGAGGAGTGCAAAGATCTAATATTTGTATAAAAATTTCTGATTAAAATCTGACTAAGTTCATTCATTTGTAATAAACCACACCGCCTTCTTGAAATTCTTCAAATAAGGAGACAACCAGTAACAGCTGGCAGAAATTAAACAGTTTTTTCTCTCGCTTACACAACTTGGCATTTCGGAGTATTATATAGGCCTAATCATTAATATAACTGTGAAATGAACTAGGATTAAATAAATGAAGATTAAATAAATGAAGTATTTGTGTCGCTCATCCCCCATTCAAAATGATAATGAACTAGATGAAGTACAAAATGGAGGATCAAACGTCGATGGTGCGGCCCGGATTTCTCCGCCTCAAAGGACAGTAATTCCTTCAGTTTCCACTAGGTGGTACCAAAATCAAACAACCAAGATTTAATGACATTTGTGGAAAAGAGTTCCAAGAGGTTAAAGGCAAAGCAAAAAATAAAAAATAAAAACCTAAATAATAAATTCGCTAAACATAAAAAGTTAAACATATAAAAAAAAACAGAGAGGTGAATTGGAATAGATACATGATAATTTGTGGAAGCTCTGGCGATGGGGAAATTCAGCTCGGAGTTTGACAAAGGCGGCCAGTATCCTGACGCTTTCTTCAGACCTCTCTATTGTTGCCATGTTAAGTCATCAGTGGGACAGTATCGTCAATGTCCTTCCCTTCAGCGTATAGAAAGCCATACAGGCCTGCATTGTGTACTTCCACTGGTGCTCTCTGGCCTTCCTCAGTGGTTATAATTGCTATTACTGTTGTAATTATGGCTGTCAGTGGAGATTTACACAATTCGACCACAGACTCCAGCACTGAACTGGCTACAAATTTTGATGCAGTGGTCTGCAAGGAATTTTAATATTTTATAATATGTATCAGGCAACACAGAGGGAATTTGGTCAGACTGGATTAGCAGGAACATAAGCTGTTGCTAACGGGATTCTCCCACTTTGGAATAAACAGTCAGCGAATATCTACACGCTCTCTGTAATCACATTTGTTATTTATTTAGACAGCAATAATATATATTAAACAGTTCAGCAAAATAGGTCAAATTAGGTTTATGCAAAACCTCTGTACCATACTTCAGACTAGAGACTAAAACTAGTAATAGCATTTTATATCCATTTAAATTTACTCCCATTCATTAATAATTAAAACCATTCTTGCTTCAATCACTGCCTTCACATTATTTTCCAAGTGCAAAGGGATTAAGAGTAAGACCATAAAAAGGAATGATCCAGTAGTTAAATAGATTTTCTAACATTGCTGAGACAGTGATGTTGTCCAGCTGTCAGTGCCTTCAGATTGTAAAAGAACACAATGAACACAATGAACAATGCTCCGTACAGTCCTCCAAGTCTCAGCCTGCTCACGGTCGTGGGTGTTTGCTGACTCTTCCTTAACTTGCGCCTGGCACTACCAGCCTTGCCGCTTAACTGAAAGGCTGAAAAAGGAGATTGTAGAAATTATGAGAAGCTATTAATCTTCAGGGAACAGTGAGCACAGAAAATGAAAATGAGGATAATGACACTGTTAACCAGGTTATTCAATAACATAATAGGTTATTCATAGAATCAGAATACTAACAGGCTGTTATGAGCCATTTACTATCCAGCTTGTAGCTAAATATAAATTAAATATAGCAACATTATTTCCTTAATTGTTTCTATAAGCATACTTATAATACAGCATATATAATATATATAATCATAATCCAAAAAACATATGGTGGCAACAAATGTTAATAAACAAATAGTGGAAATTTGTTGATAAATCTATCCTATGGTCTGTATAGATTAATAGTAAGTAGTTAAAAAACTACACAAACCCTTTACTACTACTCAGCTCTACTGCTCTGGAAGCGAATATTACCATGAAAAACCACCCAGTGTGAACTCAGGTGGAGAACGTTCTTTCATTAAAGTTCTCGGGAAGCAATATGTCCCTGGCACGGCCGTGTTCATTTTTTGCAGGCACCTCAGACAGGTACGTGAGGAAGCAGACTTGTTCCTTCAGCTTTGAAATCAACATGTCCTTCTTTCACGGTCTCTCCTGTCTCCCTTCTCTCCTCCTGCAGTGCACATCCAAACTTCCCGGGGCCTCATTGTTCTTTCCGTGCTGATGGGTTTCATCGGCATCATCATCAGCGTTGTGGGCATGAAATGCACAAGAGTCGGAGACAATAACCCTCTCGTGAAGAGCAGGATTGCTATTTCTGGGGGGGTCCTCTTCCTCCTTTCAGGTGGGGGGTATATTCAGTGCTCACAGAAAAGTCTTGGTTAAACTTGCTTAATTAGTTTATGAAAAGTGTATATCGCGTTAGAAACAGCCAGTAGTATTAAGTAAACCATTAATTTCAAGTAGTAATAAACTGAATCCCAACTTATAGTTCCAAAAGAGTTTCTGAGTTTAAAAGTTCGTCAACAAGCATCACTGGGTCCTTTTTAATTAGTAACACCTTTGCGATAACATAAAACACCAAACGTTTGTGTTTAGTGTCCCTTTGAGAGCCAGTGACTAAAATGATAATCAGTCAAAACAATTCTGATCTTAATAAAATTAATATGTACAGTTGGATATTTGGAGCAGCAGAAAACATTTTCATTTGATGAATATCAAGTCAAACTGCAGTTTGGGTCTCAAAATATGATACTACATTTTAATGTGAAACCACATTATTGAAATGTATAGCAACAGCTGAGAAAACAGGAGAAAAGCAGTGATGCTGATTTGGACACCCTTCTGTCTCATGCAGGGCTGTGCACATTTGTCTCGGTCTCCTGGTATGCCACACAAGTCTCCCAGCAGTTCTTTAACCTCAACACACCCGTAAATGCAAGGTAAATTCTCAAGTCTCAATGTAATTTTAAAGTATATTGCCACAGTCACGAACAACTGAGTAGAAAATAATTACTTTGTTGTAATTTATAAAGAGTCAACTAGAGTCTCTTTTTATTGTCTAGTGCCAAATCGGTATAATGTGACTGAACGTTGGTACCTTCTCTAACGTTTGATGTATGAAAAGTACATGTCGTTTAGAATACCATCCTAATCTGGAGAACGTGTTTGAAGGTGAATGGATAAGTTATTTGAGCTTGATATGAAGTGTAATGAGGGGCGGCACGGTGGTGCAGTGGTTAGCACTGTCGCCTCACACCTCTGGGACCCGGGTTCGAGTCTCCGCCTGGGTCACGTGTGTGG
>JAODJX010000109.1:1376532-1409676 GCA_026776945.1 Isichthys henryi | reverse complement strand
GGCATAAACCTAATATTTAATAGTAAATGTGGGGGGGGGACACACTGGCATAAACCTAATATTTAATGTTAAATGTAGGGGGGGGGCACACTGGCACACATTAAACCTAATATTTAATGTTAAATGTGGGCGGGGGGTCCAAACGAATAATTATGAAATGTGAGGGGCACATGTCCCCCTCAGATTTAATGGCGGCGACGCCCATGTCCTCACCTGTATGTAGGTGTACGTCTCCTACACACAGGCCACATCCTCAGTGTCACAGCCTGTAAGCTTCCATAAGGTAGCAATGGCATCACTGTGTGATGTACTTGTTGAAATGTGCGAACTTCATGAAAAATTATGCACAGACAGATTACGGGAACGATCCTATACAATGAGTCCTAATTCTATTCACTTTGGGAAAATGTGACTATTAGAATGTAATGAACTTAAACAGAACCTAAACTAGCAAGACCTGGCAGATCTGCCATATATGTCCATATCCACATACACGTACATACATACATACATACATACATACACGCATATATATATATAGTATTTCTGATTTTCTTTAGTAAAAAGCAGATGTTAGGATCTTTTAATTTGGAAAAAAATACAAGGTAAATGCAAAATGATGATATTGAAATTACAGGGTTTGAAAGGTTTGAAAAAGTTTTCTTCAAAAACAATGGCAGTACCCAGAGCATAGCAGTGAAGGGATTAGTTTGCTACTCAGGTGCTACCCTGAAATACTTGTTCTTTAAACAATTTAACGTTATCATTAAAAATATTGATGTTTTTGGTCCAGAAGGGTAAATATTCGCGGTCACGGTATAATTAACTAACATATCCCAATTCACTTACATATTATAAATAATTATCAAAAATTTATTTGGTGCTTCACATTGGTATATTACAAATAGGTGAACAGGAAATGTAAATATCTTAAAAGTGATCAAGTTAAGGGTACAGTACAAAAATTGACCTAGGGCTTAACTTATAAGAATCAGTGTTCGTTAAAAGGTTACATTAGAGACACACAATAATGTGCAATAATTCTGTTTCTTTTTTTTCTTATTTGTGCTTTCGCCAAGAAGAAGATAAATAAAACATGTTCATATGCTTTTAAATATGCTGCAGTAAAGTAGCAGACCGGTGTGGATAAGACATTCAATCATGTGTAAAACAATAAATGATTTCTAGATTATGACATACAACTCATGGAATGTGTGAAGATATATGTCTTTCTGATGGAATGTTCTGGTCTATGGTAGAGGATAGACGCCAAGTGCAATGAAAGCAGAGGTTACTGGGTTTGTCCAGAGCAATGAGGGAAGAGCTTCAGCAAGAAGCCCACAGACCACAAAAGGGCTTTATTTTGATCAAGATGCTTCCATATCCCACTGTCATTAACACATCTGCAGACAGCAATTCCAGCTGCAGAGATGAAGCCCGAGAATGAAACTGTGTTCTAATAAACATGGTGAAATCATGTATTATGGAAAAATGACTGAGCAATCCGGTTCCAATGACATGATGTAAGAGCTTCTGTCAAAAATCAACATCATAAATTCGAGAAGTTATTGCAATTCAATAACGTCACATTTTTTGTTATAGTTTTGACAAATTTTTTTTTAGCCAGAACCAAACAGTGGCAGGAATCAGTCCGAACACCCCCACCCCCCAGAATGTCAGACAGAGGAAAATCACCAGTGGAGGACGTGTAGGAGTGATGCCTGAGGCCAGTTACCCTCAGAGTCGTAAACCTCCCGTTTGGACTCTAATGGCATCTTTACAGTCGAAAGGAGTCGCTTCATGAGAATTCAGGGCACACCTTTCATACATTGAGGTTCAAAAATAGCCCTGGAAAAAAACAAGGGTTATTTATTTTGGGTGGGAGGAAGGCAGGAGTGGGGGATGGAGGAAGGTAATGGAGTCTTGCATTATTCAGAAGAGGTTCTCCATTACATGTAGGCCCAGAATCCGCCTCGTTCTGTCGTGCTTGTCGATCTCTTTTTTTTTTTCACCCACAAATCTGTCTAGTTCTCCCAGTCACACAACGTGTGGGAGTCAGGTGTTTTGTACCGGCAAACCTTCATGTAGAACCTAAGCATGAGTCCTGCCTGCTCAAAGTGGAGGTAAATTTTAAGTTTTCAAACTTGTCAATCTGAACTGATGCTTTCATTTTGAAATCTGTGTTGTGCTTCATTTTGCAAGCACATCATGTGCTTTATCTTTGTAGTACAGGTTCTTCGTATTGTGTATGTTCTGGGGCTGTAGGAGATAGTAATGTGTCTGCACTTTCTGGCCATAGATTATCCACAAAGCTTATCTGTACTTTTTATTGCTGTTGTTATTTATGGATGAAGAGCAGTGTACTGAAAACCATCTTTTGCTGAAGGAAATCATTAAAAAAAAACCATTTCAGTGACTTCTGCCTTTTGTTTACTGCTTGTACAATGCTATCGGGGTCCATGCTGTCACAATACACCCAGTAAGTTGACTTTTCCTGGGTTGAGAAATCTTGCATGTCCTTCTACTTCGTGTCTGGCCTTTTTAACGCAAGTCGTTAGATGCTTCTAATTGTGTTTATTGCTAACAGCTTCTCTAACTGAGGTACCAATGGGATAGTCAGAAGTGTGATTGGACTAAACAATGTGTAATAAATCATGGCAACATTCAGAACTGTAAAGTCCGCACTGTAATGAGAGGAAATGAAAATAGTTGTGGTTGGATTTCAGACACTGTACTGGTGCCATGTTTAATTTGTGTAAAGAAATTTAAGGGAACATTGAGCATTGCATTAGTTTGATGTTTGCAACAATCATCTGGAGTTTGTTTAGATGAAAATATTTAATTTGCATCTTCTGGTAAAAAAGTATTTTGTTTTTGGAGTCCTCCAGAGTTGAAAATGATCGTGGTTCTTCAGTTCATGGCATTCTGTCTGGCACTGGTGTCTACAGTCTTCCTGATAGTAGCCACTTGGACCGACTGTTGGATGGTGAATGCTGATGATGATTGGGAGGTGAGCAAAATTAGCCGCAGTATTAACGGACAAAAAAAAAATGCATCTGTGCAAATCATTTGTTGGCCAACATTTATTTTGGCAAACAAGTTGCTTCTTGTGATGAAACTGCAGGTAAGCATTTCTGAAAGTAGACGCTTGACAAATATGCGTAAAGAAGGAGGTTATTGACACACGTATGCGCATTCACACATAGGTATATATATATATATATATATATATATATATATATATATATACAGGAACAGCAATGGCCTATTGAAACATAACGTATTCCATGTTTCTGCTGTGCTCTTTTTAATTTAGGTTTTCCCAAAAATGTTCATGCAAGTAAGACTGTTCTGTTCAGTCTTTTAGCATTTAGACTGTCAAAAGTTTTAATTGTTTTTCCACAGTCCTTGTGTTCACAAAGGGTTCTTTGGGCAGATTTCCCCATGTAAGGGATGTGTATGTCTGTACTTAAAAATAAATACTGTGTTTGTGTCTGATGATATGGAACCTTACAGCCTTCCATCAGTGTCTGCTGACCCGTTCCAGGTCAGCCAAAAATGCCGAGGACTGTGGTGGGAGTGCGTGACCAACACGCAGGATGGGATCCGCACTTGTGACCAGTATGAGACCATCCTTGCTGAGCACCCATGTAAGCTGACATCTTCCCGTTTCACACATGACTTTTCCAAGTGTTAGACTGGATACAGAATTCTACCGTTGGACTCGCTCAGTAACTATTACATATTCATCATTTCATCACGTTTTCCCTCGTGCAGTTATTCATTAATTCTGCTTACGTAAAGACGACATACATAAATGTAGAACTTAAGAAGACCATGCTACATTGTTTTTCCTGGATTATAAAGGGAGCGTTGTCTTCTAAGTTATACGAATTTTGAACCATTTTTACTAGCCAACATTACAGTATTTTTGGACTGCTGCAGTCAGATACACAGATATGTCTATAGGCATCTTTCTGCGATGGAGAGTCTCAGGTCCTTCACACAGCGTGTAATACTGCGTTGCTGAAGCCGCCTGTGGTGTCTTGCAGTGAAGATCGTGTTGACCCGAGCCTTGATGATCACCGCTGACATTCTAGCCAGCTTTGCACTCATCATCCTAGTCCTGGGCCTGGATTTTATCAAGCTTCTAAAGGAAGAGCCCAACATCAAGCTGAGAATATGTTACTTTGCTGGCTTCATATTCGGACTGGGAGGTATGTGGGCTGACGAGCCCAACAACTGTCAGCCTATATCTGGAATCATCAATGAATCTGTTTTAATAGCTAAAAAAAATGATCTGTCCTTTTTCATCCAGGCATCCCGGGAATGATTGGTTCGGTGTGGTATGCAGTGGATGTGTACGTAGAGAGAGCCACCCTTGTCCTGAAGAATGTCTACTTAGGAATGCACTATGAGTTTGGCTGGTCTTGTTGGCTGGCAATGGCTGGGTCAACGGGATGTTTTCTAAGCTCGATTGTACTAACATGCTGCCTGTATATTTTCAGGGGTGAGTTCAAAATAAAAGTCCCTCGCTAATTTCAATACCAGTATAAACATTCATGGGATTATTAAAGCATCAAATATTTCCCCTTTTCCGATACAGATGCTAGATCCTCTCAGTACCACAGGTCCATATATCAGTATGGAAGGACAGCGGCAGGGAAAAAATACGCCATGGACTCTCGTGTCTAAGGAATGGATGGCAGGAGTGACTTCAGAGGTGATGCGGATAAGGAGCATAGTCACATCGGACGGAGGACTTGATGGCCGCCGAGAGGATTCTTATTTTGACGTGTTTTAGCGGAGCCTTGTAGATGACTGGCAAAGAGGGATCATGGCACCAGCTGACCTGGCTTGAGAGATTAAGTGTTTTGTTAAAACACATCAATGTGTTTTATATCTCAGGATGAACCTGAGACTTTAAAGATTCATTTCTTCACTGTTAAATATTGTAGTAGGACATTTAAATTCACTTACACTGCCGCTTAAAATACAAAGCATGGATTCCTTTAAGCCATGGATTTTTTTTTGGTTGTTTTTCAGTGTTTCTGAACCAAATATGTCATCCAAAATAGCGAATGTAGCCCATTTTAGCAGCGGAAAAAAATTGACCAAAGAATTTTATATACACATATTCACCACTCTTTCCGCAATAATTTTGTTAAGCTGATCTTGGCAGGTGGCCAAGATTAGAAATGATCATTAAGCTAAAACACGGCCATACTTGAACGTATTGTCTGTATAACTAATTGTAAAAACTATAACGTATAATTATTTAAATATACAATTACAAACCTTCAGAAAAGCCTACCATTATATTACCTTTGTATAAATGTTATCAAAAGAGACAAACAAAATCAACTTGTTCTGTAATATCTTTGTACGTGTATCTGGTTTCCATTGCAATGTAAAAAGAGAACTGTTTCTAGTTCACATAGCTTCATGTCAAACAGGGAACATTTATGAAATAAAATATTTAAATGTATATTGGCCAAAAGTATTGTTTTGAATAGCATCCATGTAGTTGTGATTGGCCATTGCTCGAGATTTATATTTAAAGGAAATACCCACAGCATAAACTAGGAATATTTAAGGTGTCATGAAATTACATTTCTATTCAGATGACCCTAACATATTTTCCGAAAACCACAAATCCTTAATGGTCAACTTGGTGGTTCTGGGATTGCAGACGTTTGCCCAATATATGTTTACACAATGCTGTGGAATTCTCCAGCACAGAGAAACAGCCATGGCAACAACAACCAAAACTGTATTTGTGGCAGACCCACACTCCCGTACAATTCACACAATAATAAGATGCATTGAAAATGGCGCCTTTTTCTATTTGCGTCAATATGCCAACAGGAAACAGAATGCTTGATTATCCGGCTTAATGATTAATCCATTTTATAAAGAGGAATTTGTTTCATGCCATTTAGAAAACCTAATTATATGATTATTATACATATCTGCCAGGCTTTTTTCCACACACATTTTTCAGTTTCCTTCCTTATATTCTTCACTGGACCCAGAAAAAACAATTAAAGGTGGATCATCCTTTGGACTGGGAGGTGCAGTGCCTCCCGTCTACAGATACTCACCCCGTGTTTAATAGACTAGGGCAGATTTCAGAAGCTAATAGGAAGAATCAGGCAGAAGGCTGTTCTGTTTATATATTTACAGTCATCTTTACAGATTTTAGAAGTATTCTATGATTTTTTTTCTGTTTTTAACCTAATTTATTTACAAAATTATCCTTTAACTGATTTTTTTCACATCAAATGCTGCTGAGTTTGTAGCTAAAATTGCATTGTTTATAACTAGTTAAAATGAAAGATTAGTATGGCATTTTTGGTTGACCTTCCTTCAAAGACACTGATTATGCCTGATTATATCTGTGTAGTGAAACTAATCAAACTAATCATCTCACCAGAATTCTGGGCTGTTTAAGCAAAAACTCAATTTAGTTAGTCAAACTAAATACGTAAAAAACGGACCATAGTTCATCAAGGCCCACTGAAAGATGACTTCTACAAACCACTTACAAATTCTTACTAAGATCTTTGGGATGCAGTCAAACTGTAACTTTCAAAAGACTACCATGAATACTGGAGAAGGGTTATAAATGTCCACTTCTGTGAATTTTGATGATTCAGTAAACATCAGATCTTAGTAAGAATTTGTAAGTGGTTTGTAGAAGTCATCTTTCAGTGGGCCTTTTTCTTCTAAGCCGTCCTGTCTGTTCACAGAAGAAAAAGACACACTTAATATCAGGTGAGGAAAGCAGATATCAGTGTGAACAATGGATCCCTGTCTTCAGGACACTTACAATCACAACACAACCTAGCAAGGCACCAAAGAGGATCCAACGCAGAACTGCCCATATTTCTTGAAACTTGAACTTGAGCTCACTGTGTCAAAGAGAGGAAGAGGAAGGAGTTAGAGATCAGAATCCATTTAGTCATTATAATATCAATAATACAAAGCATCATCAGGTGTAATTAAATGAAGAGCTATAATGATTATGCGTATGTCAAGGTAACACACATGGATGTATGTTTTGTGGGCGTTTATTTATATATGTTTCAAGAATACTTATGTTTTATACATTAAAGTAGCCTGTTGCAGGTGTTTACTTTACGTTAATAAGACTCACAGTGCTCTGCTGCCCCCAGCTGGCTTGGAAGCAGTAGTGTTCACTGTAGTAGCACGAGTTGGTCTATCTGTGAAGACCAGATTGTCAAACAGTTTTTTTTTTTTTTTTTAATGAATCACTATGTGCCGAAGATACAAATCATATTATACTAAAAACTGAAAGACCCTATTGAATTTTCATTCACATGTCATACAAATTTTATCGTTGGGACTTGTCTGTGTTTATACTGATTAAGAGTGACAAACCTTACTGGGGGTTCAACTGCTCTAGGGGTCAAAGCCTTGGATTGCCCCAGTTTAAAATCCTTATTACTGCTGTACACACAGACACAGATACACAGACAGACACACGCGCACACATATTTGTATTCATACCTTAGTGGGGACTGTCCATTAATTTCTAATGGGAAAACCCTAATCCCAACAAAGACACCCTTAACCGCTACCCATACCAAGCCTTAACCACAAGTTACCAAACAAAAAACAAGACATTGACGTTTTTAGTTTTTTGACTGCATTCACACATCTTTGTGGGGATCAGAAAAATGGTCCCCGCAACGTCGAAATAACAGGTGTTTAATCACATTGTGAGAAACATTTGGTCCCCACAATGAAATAATAACATAATCCACACACACACACACACACACACGTATATATACACAAATGAATGTGGCTAAAATGAGTGCAGTGTATCAGAATTCTGCTCCAAATAGAATCCTTATATAACAGCATGACCTTGGCTTTTTCTGTAACTCTAAAATGTCTTGGTATGATGCTCCAGGTGGAATTACCTGCTTTTAAAACCTGCACGAAAACTCCAGCGAAGATGTTTCTCAGAGGTTTGGAAATAGCACACCAGTACTTTCCGCTGTCTTCTAGCTGCAGATCGTGGACAGTCACTGTTAAGACTCCGGCGTATCTGTCATCACTCATGGCAGTCCGGTTGTTTGTACTGAGCCCTGTGGTTTTCACTACAGCCCTGCAGAAGTCATGTATTGCCCCTCTGCACCAGTACTTTTCATAATTCCTGTAGCGGGGGTCATACTGGCAATGAATGGTGACGGACTCCTTGACGATTGCTGTCACCAAACTTGGTGCAGAAATTCTAGAGTTCTTGGCTTCAGAAGATACTGTTGGTGAAAGGAAGGAGATTTTATGGGTCAGGAAATATAAACAAATGGTCTAAGAAAAAGGTTTGCATCGTTAAGATACCCTTAATTACAAAGGTGGAAAGCTCATGTTTAGAAAGTACAAATCCAAACTAAGGTCTTGTTTCAACCAACCATTTGAGGATAAAGAGTCACGTTCACAAAGTTCTCAAGTGGTTGGTTGACACAAAATCTTGGTCAGGATTTGAACTTTCTGAGACTGAACTTTCCCTCTCTGCTTAATTGGTTGTAGTACCTACAATAACATTTGCACCAATGATTAAAAGTTTTATATACTTTACCAAGGAAGAAGCAGATGAAAAACACACAGGTCCTCATGTCCAATGTAAACCAGTGAAGGTCTTGAAATCGAGAGAGAGATTTATTTTATTTCCTTCCTCATTGTTTTGTTGTGCAATACATGTGCTTTTTCTAAAATGCCATCTGATCTCATGACTCGGACTTGCCGGCTCCGTTGTTTGTCTATTTACATTTGTGACACATTCAGTGGTTTGTGTGACTAACCTGTCCCATTGAAGACGCATACTTATCATTGACTTTTTTTTTTCCATTTAAATTATTTAAAAATGTGAACAAAACTGACACAAGAGAAAAGTGGTGTTTGGGGAGCTTCTGTGTTATGCAAGAAGATCACTATATCCCTTTGGACAGCTAACCCCATTCAACAGTCATTGCTGGTCTCTCCTACTGCATGCCGATTGCTTGGAATTTACAGACACATCGGCAGCGCCTTCATCACCAGGCAATGGTTGTGTTTTTTTTCTGTATCTGCAGCAGATTCCAGTGTTCAAGCCTCACTGCTGGAGAGAATCTCACACATTGTGGCTAAGGATGGATGCTCTGACCCGGTGACGCCCCAGTGTGAAAAGGCGTCTTTCCCCAGAACAGCCTCAGTCTTCAAATATTTCAGGTTAGTTTAATGACAAACCCAAGCAATGCATATAACAAATATAAAATGGCACAAAACATAGTTAAATTATGTAATCATCCATCTCATCATGACCACAGATTTAGCCTGGAGCCTATGAACAGGAAGCACAGGTCACAAGGCAGGGGAGACCCTGGGTGACATCATGGTGGAAGGACGTAGTTTTGGAAACGTCCCTGCCAATATTTTGGGAGTTCCATGTGTTTAGGGGGCGGGGCATTCGAGGCTGATTTAGTCCTTGCCAATACTGATATCAAAGCAATACCCTTGTTATTATGTAATCATGTGATTTTACATTTATTTTCTCTAAGGAAACAGAGATAAATCTGTGATATCAAAGTTTAAGTATGAAAGTGTGAAAATATATAGTGCAAACCGTGTTGTGCAAAATTAGGATAGACAAAAAAATGTAAATTAATTAATGACGCACATAGTACAGGTACAATTATGTACGGTAACATTGCTTGTTATTAAATGCTGTCCTGTGCTGTGTTACGTCTGTGGGGGTGAGAGCGGGCATGTCAAGAGGAGGTGCTGAGATACCTGATGGCAGAAGATAGAGTGGATCCCCAGAAATGCTTTTGAACAGATCATGGTAGCTAAAGCCAGTGTTTCCCAATCCGGTCTTTGGGGACCCAGCTCGCAGTAGGGAGCAAAAATGTGGACTGTGTGGCAGGGAGCTGTGAGGGAGCAAAACCATGGACCATCTGTGGATCCCCGAGGTCCGGGTTGGGAAACGTTGACTAAGGAGAGTGACCCATGGAACAGACGGGCAGATTTGCTCATGCTGTTCATAATGGCAGTTTTGTCACATCTGCTACTCTGCAGATACCTCTACTTGGTCCTGTGTCAGTACGCGAAGGATCTGACTTTGCTAATGAGTTTGTTGAGGCGAGTGGCATTACCTAAACTGGAGATGTTTCCCCAACGAACCACAGCATGGAGAAAAGAATGTGAATATGTTAAGTCTGAAAATATATCTACAACGTTGTGAAATGTGCTTCAGTACACATGTATGATTTTGACATTAAGAACGATATTTTTTTCACATACCTATTTCGAAAGCATGTGCTTTCAAAGTATGTTTTTGAAAAATTCTACTTTGAATTGTGCAGAGACAAAAGAATATTTGACCTGTTCTCCACGAAAAATCAGTTAGATAAAAATGTGCATTAACTGCGCCGTATCATTTACAAATAATGCTGATATTCTAACTTTGAGATAGCCCAATCTCGTTGAGATAGCCCTATCAGTTATATAACACCTACTAATTGTTCAAAAAATACAATTGCATTTTCCAGACAGGTTGTACATCCATTATCTCTTCCATTTTTACTAGTAGTGTTAGGAATACCTGCATGTACAGTCATGTGAAATGATTAGGACACCCAAACCTGCCTTTATTAACATAGATAAACATATGGACATATGACCTTCATTTTAACAATATTGAGAAACTAAGGTAATATAACTAAACAAACGAAACTGCAGAAATCTTTTAAAAATTATTTGTAAAATGTAATTAATGGAAAAGCAATTTCTTGTGAGGAAACAGTTAGGGCAATTCCACATTCATTACTACTTAACATGCCTGGAATCAGATTCAGGCTCTCCACATTAGGTACTAGCGATTAGACCATCGTTACAGAGCATTTTAGAGGAACCTGACTTATTTAAACCACATGTACAATGTGGAGAACGTTTAAAATGACTGCCAGAATGGCCAGGTCAGACCTTCCTAGCAAGTGCAGCCCAAGAGCAGGCGGCAACAGAGGACGTGTTTGGCATGAAACAAAGACAACATTTGAGCAAAAGGGTCTCATACCAACTGTGAAGCTTGGGGGTGGAAATGTCATGGTTTGGGGCAGCTTTGCCGCAACAGGACCAGACCAGCTCACCATCACAGAATCCATATGAATTCTTCATTATATCAAATGGTGCATCTGTCCACAAACTAAAACTGAAGCAGAGGTGGAACATGACAATGACCTAAAACATGCCAGTAAATCTACCAAGGAGTGTCTCAAAAGAAAGAAATGGAGAGTTCTGGAATGGCCAAGTCAAAGCCGGATCTGAATCCTATTGAGATGCTGTGGGGTGGTTTGAAACAGACTGTGCATGCAAGACACCCTTCAGACATCACACAGCTAAAGGAATTCTGCATTGGAGAGTGGGGAAAACATTCCGGCAGTCGATGTCAGAGATTGATAGATGGTTATGGGAAACGTCTCACTGAGGGTAACATACTAGCATAACATGCTATATATGCTAATAACATACTAGCTTTTAGGACATACAGTGTCCTTTTTTTCTTCAGTAGGAATTGACATCTTAGTTCATTTCTTTTGTTAAAGAAGTAAATGTTGTTTTTGTGTAGATCATGCAATAACATCACCTTTATTTATACTGTAGATATAATTTGAAAGAAGATCAAATATTGTTATGTTGATATTTCTGAATGAAGAACTAAATATTTAATGGGGTGTCCTCATTTTTTCACTTGACTATAAATCATAGATTTTCATTCGAGAATAAAATCCCCAATAGGTGTAATTCATAATCCTAAGGATAGAGTATCTCTGTATTACAGAGAAGATATTAAGTTACCCTTAATTTACCACATATACGACATGCGCATGCAGAAAAACGTTTAGTCCAAGGTTTACAGAATCGAGCAGTACTGACTTTTTTTTTTCCAAATTTTTCCTACATTTATGAAAAACTGTTTGTCCTTTCATTCACAAAAATAGGCAAATTTCACTGAACTGGGTATCTTTATCTCCCATGGTTATTTAAAGTATAGCAGTCCAGTGTTTGTCGAAAGAATAGTGATAACAGGATAAGTGATCAAGCTAAGCATTATTTAATCATAATGGACCTCAATCTTTAGTAAATATTTCCCCGGCAATAAATATTGTGGAAAAAGGCATAGAGTATAAAAGTGCGACCTTGCAGATTCACTTTTGTACTGGGCAATCATGGGGAAACTACTGTTTTTTTCGGGTAAGTCACACTTACCTTTTGGGCAAACTGGCATATTTTTCAATCTCAGGGTCTTAACTGTAAACTTTCTGGGAGTGTAGCTGGCAGCTTTGTACAATGTGCTGTTTTGAGTCATGATGCTTCATGATGTCGTCACTCTTCCACAAAACGTTCCGCATGTTAATATGTGTTTTTGTCTGGTTTCTCCTTCTCAGCTTTGGCCCTGCTGCTCAACGCGCAGCTCGGTAAGTGAAACGTCCGCTGGTGTGACATTCTGTTCTCGTGTTCTACCTGGTTGCCAAGTTCCTTCTATGTTTTTGATATATGGTGTATCATACGTTCACACGTCGAAAGTCCGCGTAAAATTGTTCAAAATAATTAAATAAACTTTAATCTAGTTTTAATTAAGTTATATTCTGGCTCTTTTCTTTTTTTCAGCATTTGTCTAATGCATTGTTCCCCAGTCCAGTCCTCTAGAACCCACAGACAGTCCACATTATTTTTCTCCTTACCACCTCCAGGTAGAGCAAAAACCTGGAACATCTGTGGTTCTCCAAGGACTAAACTGGATACCACTGGTCTAATTTATAGTTAAGCAGTGCATAATACTAGCTTCTCCCAGTGTAGCAGAGAATCCAGTTGCAGATTAGGATCTCACTCTCAGAAAGAGATTAAAGAAACATGATCTTCAGAAGAGGCAAAATCCAAAAGACCATTTGAAAACCAGGACCTCCATGCGCTACCAAGGAACTCCAAACAGAAAACACTGTAATTTAAATACTCATTGCTGATTGAATAACTCAACTCATTTGCTGGTGACACAAAGAGAATGAAATCCAAAAGTTAGCCCCTAGCTCCCTCTAATGGCCAGAATGAGAAATGACAAGCTAGTTTTTTTGTAATCTTTCTAATACATTATTTTGTGAAATAAATCCAGTAAATCCAGTATTATTATTTTATTTATTTTTATTTACCTTTATTTAAACAGAAACATGCAATCAAAGAAAAATAAACATTAAAACAATTAAAGCAGTGCATTTAAAAACAATTACATGAACCCAAGTCAGGCCTTAAAGCTCTTATCATCACATATTTCAAACATTTCCAAATTGTTAAAAGTTTAGGGAATTTTCCATGCAGCCAGAGCAGCAAACCTAAAACTGGCCTGGCCAACGTGGTGCAGACTTTGGGAACTAGTAGATGCAAACAATCGATAGAGCGCAAGGAATAGGTGTCAACATTGGAAATGTTCAGGTAGACAGTCAAACAAGAGAAGAAGGAGCCAGTAATGGCTTTGTATGCAAATAAAAGCCAATGGAGTTGCCAACACATTTCAGTAGTACTGAGGAAACAGGGCACGTAGAGGAGATAACAGGAAAAGGCGGCATACAGAAGTCATGGGTGGGATTCGCACCTGCAGTCCTGCAGGTACGAGGTGACGCTTCCCCCAGGAAAAAAACATCAGCAGTATAGATTTTCATCTTAATATTAATAAGTCAATGATTCAGTTTTAATTCCGCTTCCTTCAGTGTTCATACTATATACCAGCATCCTGAATGTCCCTTATTATGTGTCAGGAATGTCCCACATGTGTGACAAATGCTACTTGGATGGAGCTCCATGTCCACAGTGGCCTTTTATTTGAGAAGAATTTATGCAAAATGGATGGATGGATGATCAATATATATCTTTTTTATTTTTTTAATACAAGGGCATTTGTATACACAATTAAATGTTATAAAGCCCTTTAGTGAGCATTTATGTAATTCATCTTGTGTTATGTAGTTCATGTTGCCTGTACAGTATAGTCGCTGTTCACCCTGTGAAATAAAAGTACACTACTTGACATGCTGTATAACTTATTTCCAAAGTCTGAGGACCATTAATATGGACCAGACACAAAAAGAATTCAGTGAACCAGGGGAATTTGTGCTGCAAACGTTTGAACAGGAAGAGCAGACGACTTTCAGCAAGGTCAAAGCTGGCAGAGCTGCTGGATACGATCACATCCCTTCCTCTGTTCTAAAGACATGTGGAGCACAGCTGGCCCCTGTTTTCATTTGATATCTTCGTCCTGGTCCGCTGGAGAGGAGCCAACACAATAACCTCACTCTGAATGTCAATAAGAAGAGAAGACGGAGCTCTCGAATCACATCGGGAGTCACAGATTGACCACCATTGCTGGCCATCCAATGGAAACTTTCAGTAGGTTCCTTGGACTCCAGGTTCCAAGGAAGCTAAGATAGACAGGGGACACCAGATCAGACCTCATGAAAGCCTGTCATTTCTTGAGATAGCTAAAGAAGTGGGGGATGAGTACAGCTGAGGTCCAGAAGGCCAGTCTGAGGATTATGAGGTCAGCCCAGAAGATTATGGAAGCCAAACTGCCATCCATCGACTGGATATGCATCAACAATTGATCCAATAAAGTACATACCCTAAATTACCAAAGCCACATTCCCGAATTTCCACCTGGGATCAGTTAGGATCAAGTCCATCTTAATCATGATCTTAATCTTCTCACACCAGAGCTTGATAAGAAGTTTCACATCATCGGAACAGTGGGTTCTAGATTCAAGAGCAGTTTCTTCCCCCAAACCATCTGCTTCATCAATATCGAAATCTGAATTACTTGCAGCTGTACTTTATGGGGATTGTGACGTTGAGGTGTTAAGTTGTTTTCGTTAGTCTATTGCACACGTGTTATTTGTTGATTGGTATACAGTTCCTCATACTGAATCATCACATGTTCTTCTCCCATCCAGGCTCTTCCTACATCCTGTCCTGTTACTTCACCAACTGGGCACAATACAGGCCTCCTCCTACCATCTACATGCCCACTAATATCGACCCATGCCTATGTACCCACCTCCTCTACGCCTTTGCCACGATCACAAATGGCGAGCTCGCCACTTACGAGTGGAATGACGTGGAACTCTACGGCCAGTTCAACGACCTTAAGGACCAGTGAGGGAACCACTGGCTGCCATTCTGCATTTTGCAGACGCATGCAACCTGTCCCGGATACAATTTTTGTCCCATTCATGTCTATAAAACGTCCAATCGCCAGCCAATAATATCAACTCTGTTCACTCTAATTTTGCAGGAATGGAAACATGAAAACCCTGCTGTCTGTTGGAGGCTGGAACTTCGGCTCCTCTGGGTAGGAAGTTGGGCATTAATTTACCGCACACATTCGTCGAGTGTGTGATGTAGGGCTAAGTTACCACAGCAGCAACCTCGCCATGAACATCAATAAAACATATAGTGCTGTTGCCTGTTTGCTCTGTCTTGAGCACCACATCTTCCTAATAATAATACGTAGACATCTTACTAATAATAAATGTTGATAAATAATGAAGACCAGGATCACCATTACCAGTTTGTAAAGTATCATCAGCAATATCCTTTGGCCTTTGGAAATATAAAAATAAAAAAGTGTTTCTTTAAAACTAGTATAGGGAATATTTTAATATGCTGGCTAGTATATTTCAAATTAACGTCCTTTCAATATGACTTCAGATATATTAAATTTCCGAAAGGATATTTGGTCAATTTTAGTTGACTTTTTACATGTAAGTGCATATGCTACACAGTTTTGCACGTGTGCATAAATCTGGTTTTCTCCCTTTCTCAGATTCTCTGCTATGGTGGCTTCCTCTGGTACCCGTCAAACCTTCATCAACTCTGTCATCAGCTTCCTGAGGAAGTATCAGTTTGATGGTCTTGACATTGACTGGGAATACCCAGGCAACAGGGGGAGCCCTCCACAAGACCAGCAGCTGTACTCTGTCCTACTGCAGGTAATTCTTCGACTAAAACTCAATAGCCTAGTTTATGTGGGTTGTCTGTCCTATGCCCTACCAGTTCTTAACAAGGGTGGCCACTCCGTGAAAGTTATAGACTGACAGAATGTATTCGCTACATTTGCATATTTACTAACAGAGATGGTTAGTTCAGGTCCAGAAAATAAAAATCCAGATCAAGATTTTGTTTCAGTCAACCAGTTCCATAAAGCAACCCTAAAGAGTCACAGTCACAGAGTACTCAACTAGTTGGGTGAAGCAAAATCGTTGTACTTTCTGGACCTGGACTATCCATTGATCATTGATCATTTTACATGTTTACAAAAAGCTTATATGCAAATATCAGGTAGTTTTCCCTATTTATACAGCCAAGTATGTAAGTGTGAAATGCAGGACCCATCCTACAGCAGACTGGCATGACCTCCACAGTATGTGTCTTTGGTTTAACTGTGGATAACAGCTCTCTGTGTTTGTTTAATAGGAAATGAGGGAAGCTTTTGATGCTGAAGCCAAGCAGACCAACAAGCGGCCACTGCTGATGTCCGCCGCTGTCTCGGCTGGTCGCGGCACCATCGACACGGCCTACCAGATACCCGAAGTTGGAAAGTAAGTGTCATTCTTCAATGGCACCCAGGGAACCAAGCCAGACCTAAAATCTATAGCACTCTTTTGAGCAAAGGTCCGCATTAGATTTTTGTTCAAAGCCAGTGGTCCGGAACAATTTTCAACAACAAAACAGTTTTTCATGAAGTTAAATGATTTAACAATAACTTTCAGGTTGATTGGCCCTGTAGTTGTGTGAGTGTGTGAGCCCTGTGGTGTGTTGGCGCCTGCCCAGGGTTGGTTCCGGTCTATGCCTGTTGTTCCTGGGGTAGGCTCTGGGCCCCCATGCAACCCCAGTTGGGATTAAGCAGTTTCAGAAAATGGATGGACGGATGCACAATAACTTTCTATATAAGCCAAATTGTTTATCAAATTGCTGACTCCCTTCTAGTCACTTGTAGAGTCGCGGTCGACACGTTGGTGACCACTGACCTAAGCCATGCTCCCCTATACAGCTGGCAGGAGGAACCCCTCTGAGATGGCACCATGTCTGAGGTGGAACTATGTCTGAGGTAGAACCATGGCTGAGGTGGCACCATGTCAGAGATGGAACCATGTCTGAGGTGGAACCATGTCTGAGGTGGCACCATGTCTGAGATGGCACCATGTCCGAGGTGGAACCATGTCTGAGATGGCACCATGTCTGAGGTGGAACCATGTCTGAGGTGGCACCATGTCTGAGATGGTACCATGTCTGAGGTCGAACCATGTCTGAGGTGAAACCATGTCTGAGGTGAAACCATGTCTGAGGTGGTACCATGTCTGAGATGACACCATATCTGAGATGACACCATGTCTGAGATGGCACCATGTCTGAGGTGGCACCATGTCTGGGGGTGTACTCCGCACGCACACATTATTCTCTGCTTCCCAAGTCACCAGCTCCAGGCACCATCGGATTCCTTCAGCAGCTTCCTTACCTCTGTTCTGCTTTAAGTGGCCACATCGTCATTTATAAACAAAGGGATAACTTTGCCATGCCAATGACAACCGTCAGCACAAAATGTGTTTCATGACACCCAAATTCTCTCTGACTAGCAACATTGGAAAACTCTTCATGCTAGAAATGGCCAAATATAAATATCTTGTGTAGCCATTTTTGTCATATTTTCCATGTAATATACATTATAACTTACTCCTTATTTTAAGCAAACTGTTTTGGGACCTGGGGACAAGAAAGTTCATTAAATGATCCAGCTACCGTGTCCCTTTCCATATATTTCTGTTCCTCGTATAATCAGGTACCTTGACATGATCAATGTGATGACCTATGACTTCCACGGCTCCTGGGACCCCTTCACTGGAGAGTGCAGTCCTCTGTACAGGGACTCCTTTGATTCGGGATCCTACATCTACTTCAATGTGGTATGTAGGAAATGAATGAATGTTACTGAGTACATACACAAAAAATGAACTGTCTGAGACATATTTTGTCTAAAAACCCAATAGCTGGTCTCTAGAGATCATGAAAGTTTTTTTTAAAGAAAAAATTTGATCCATCCATTCACCCATCAATCTTTCTATCCATCCATCCATCCATCCATCTAAAATTACAGAATATAGGGCTGGTACTCACTGCTGCTCTTCATCTTAGTGTGCAACCTTTATTTTTTATAGGACTATGCAATGAACTACTGGAAGAACAATGGAGCACCGGCTGAGAAACTGCTAGTTGGCTTCCCCACCTATGGAAACACCTTCACCCTGCGTAACCCAGCCAACCACGGTATCGGCGCTCCGATCTCAGGGCCTGGAACTGCAGGAAAGTACACCCAGGAGGCTGGTGAGCTGGCCTACTTTGAGGTAACCACACCACCGGCACTTAGGATTCAAGCTGGGAAGACATTTCTGGTTATTAATGCTCCTGTTTTCAAAACTGCCATATGTGAGTATGGACCCTAGTCAGTTGGTGCCCCTTGGTGGCTAATTCCCTGCCCTGTATCTGTTGTTCCTAGATTAAGTTCCACAACCCTGTATAGGACAAAAGCAGTATAGAAAATGAACTTGTTAATGGCTAGACCAGGACATCTATGAGGTCCTCAGTGAAGTTATTAATTCTCTTTTCATAGATCTGCGGCTTTTTGGATGGAGCCACAGAAGTCTGGAACACTGAGCAGAATGTGCCCTACGCCTACAAGGGAAACCAGTGGGTTGGCTATGACAATCTCAAGAGCTTCCAGATCAAGGTGAGGCTTTGATAAGTGCACAGGGATTCATGAAATTGAAAAAATATGTACTTGTCAGTACATGAGGTACTTGTAAATGCTAGACAAACCTATAGTATATTGATTTGTATTTGGAAACATAAACTTACAGATTGTGTGAAAATAATGAACTTTTTAACTGACATTATTTCATGTAAATATATTACTAATTGGGGGCAGCATGTGGCTCAGTGGTCTAAGCCTCTGTGCCTGTGATTTGAAGGCCACCAATTCAAGCCCGACCTCAGCACATCTGCAGGGCATTGAGGAAGGCCCCCAACCCCCAGCTCTCTGGGTGCTCCCTCAGCCTCCAGCTTTGGGTGGCCGCCCTTCACAGCCAGTGTGCTCTCACCCACAGAGAGCACGTTGGGGGAAGGAAATGAGAATTTCCCCATGGGGATCAATAAAGTATCAATTATTATTGATTGAGTCTAAGCTTGCTTCCTGTAGCTAAACAAGTAGAGCATTGTGCTAACAACATGAAGGTTGTGGGTTGAACTGCTGGGGACAACACATAAATTGTAACCCTTGACTCTACTGTAAGACACTTCGGGTAAAAGCATTAGATAAATGATTTAATGTAAATGGACCTTAGTAGCAGAATAGAAACCGCTTTCAACTAAGTGTGTTTCGTCTAACCCCTTGACATTATCTCAATGGGCTGCTTCTACATTATTCTGCCCATCATCTGTAGGTTGACTGGCTAATGAAGAACCAATTTGGAGGAGCCATGGTGTGGACTATTGACATGGATGACTACATGGGAACATTCTGCAACCAGGGCAAATACCCACTGATCAATGTCCTCCACAAGGCTTTTGGCTTGGATCAAGGCTGTAAGTCTCTCACTTCTCTGCAGCTCTGTTGTTGAATGTGCCTGATGACACAAGTATCTATAAAAGGCACTGAACAGTGACTGTCAATAACATTACTGATTTCACTTCACAAAAACCCTTTGCTATGAATTAGGAGGTGTGATGCCCCCCCCATTTAAAGGCTTAACCAACTGTGCCACGTTCAAACAGTAATGTACAGAGACCCTGATGATTACAATAATAGTGCTCTGTAATATATACATACATACACAGTATAAATATATAGTGTGTATGTGTGTGTGTATATGTATGTATTTATATGTATATGAATTTTCTTCTTTTTTTTTTAGCCTGCAAACCACCAGCTACTCCTGTGCCCCCCATTCCAGGACAGTCCACCACCACGATCTCATCAAGCTCTACTGGAAGCAATTCAAAGGGAGGCAGTTCCCATGGAGGCAGTTCCAGTGGTGGTAGTTCCAGCGGGGGAAGCTCCAGTGGCACCGGAGGCATGAACAGCAGCTTCTGTACGGGCAAAGCTGATGGAATGTACCCGGATCCCACCAACAAAAACAAGTTCTACGAGTGCAGTAGGGGCAGGACATACTTCCAAAGCTGTGCAAGTGGCCTGGTATTTGATACCAGCTGTTCCTGCTGTAACTGGTCCTAGATCAAGGAGTTGCACTTAAGGGAGGGGGGGGGGGAGTGAAAATGCTTTTGATGTTCACCACTGCTCTTACCTGCCTTTTGTTCAAAGCCCTTCTTCTCATTTTATGGACCCAGCTCTTTAAAACAACAGAGGGTTAACAGAGTAAAATTTTTAATATTTTTTTTCTGGAGTCAGTACCGTGGTTTTACCAGACGTCTTTCAGAACCATTTGAAATCAAGCTATTAAAGAACTTAAGAGACCACCAGAAGAGTGCACCAGTAATATGTATTGTGTACCATTTCTGTGTAACACCACTGGTTCCCAAGTCTGAGATTTTACACACCTCCTGTAACATGTCTAGTACTCGTACCATCACCCACTAATTTGCATTTACAATGAATCGGATGTTACTTGTTTTTGTTTGTGTTATAAAGACAGATGGTTTGTATAATGCCAGAATTAAAGAGGTTTGCATCTGTGGTTGTACCCCGGAATGAACATACAAAAACAATAATATCATTAAAATGAAGCAGTAAAACAGCATTTCCAACCTTGTTTGTTTTTTTATGTGAAAGGCACACATTTAGGAGAAATACAAAGGTTGGTAACATGGGCATTTTTATGATTAAAATGTGTCTAGAAACTCATATATCTTAATATTTTATAATTACTTGAACTTAATGTGTTGAAGGGAAAAAGTAATTATATATATATACCTGCTATTATACACACGTAAAAACGTCATTCCTTCAGGGCCCAATTTCACTTTTTGGAGCATAGTATTCAAACATGATACTTTACAATTAATTGAAGCATTTTGTCCAGCTTGCCTGGTTACTTAAAAGGTATTCCCTTGGGTGTGTATGGGAGCGAACGACTGCATGCATCTCCGCTATTTGAAGTTAAATTAGCTTGTTGTAAACTATGCACCTCGTCTCTGACCGTATAGTACTAGCTGCATGGCCTCTTTTTGTCTTATCGTCAGTGTCATCTCAACCTATCCGAGTGAGGGGCGCGTTATTGGGGCGGGGACATGCTCGTGAACGACAGCGCCTCCGTCCAATCCGGAGTTGGAAAATCCTTCGAAATGGCCAGTTTACGAATTCGTGTCAACAAATTCTCCAGTCAAATATTACAGTGGGAAGTCCTTCCAAACAAATTCCCGCCTAATGATAGCGGTTTGGTTGAGCTAGGTCTGCAGTTTCAAATTGTTTTATTCACCATTTTGTGTAGGTAGCTGAGGGTATTTTTAAATATATTCTCTTTAAGATTTCAGTTATTTTAAATTTTTGTTATTTTTCCCTCAAATTGCTGAGTTTATTTTAATTTTATTTTTTACATTTAAATACGTCGCTCGAGCTACCCAGCAAGCTAGCTCGCTAGCTGGCTAGCCAGGCATAGTTTAAGCTATCTTACATCGAAAGGAATTTTGTCCTCAGATTTTCTGTTTTTCCTGTAGCTAATTTAAGTCTCATTATTTCAGCAGAATGTCAAGACCAGTGAGGTATGTTTACACGCGTTTTTAGTCGCTAGTTACCTTAACCAGTTGCATTGCATGTTGGCACAACTAGCGCCGTTGCGATGTTAACGTTATATATGCGAAAAAAAATGTAGCTAGCTAGCATGCCTGCTGGCCGCCCAGTGTCGGGTGACCGCCGTAATAAAAATATGTCGCTGATATCGCGCCACTGCTGGTATTTTATTTCATGCGCGCATCCAAGGAAATCGGCCGCAAAATAATAGGCACGGTGACGATTGTTACATGTAAATTTCTCAACGCAGCAGTAGCCGTAGCCAGAATATGGCTGCTCATTCATCCATGATATGCTTGCACACGGTTGCATGTGTTGACTGGCCTTAATGAGCTATGGAGCTGGGCGTCTTTAACTGTGTTTTTTGAATGGGTCTTGTTCATGCGTGCTTAACTACTATAATGTCGCGTGTGGACAGTTGCTTGAGCTACCTTGGCCATGTCAGCTTTGTATCAATGACATCACACGCCGTGCATTTGCTTATTGCGAAAACATGGTTTTGTGTGTGTGTGTGTGTGTCTATGTATAAGAAGGCGGCGTGGTATTCGGCTGCAGAGAAGGATCGAAAGGGATGAGGAAACGTTCCATTTATTTTATTATTGTTTTGCAATGAGCCTTAATGTGCACATTAAGGTCGTGCAACTGGTGAAACTCAGTAGTGGATTTTGAGTAGTGTGCTTTTGTTTAATCAGATTTTTGTTTGGAGATGCGCATGGATTTCAGTGGTATTGCAGCAAAACGAAAAGCTCACCCTTTGGCTGCAGTTATTGAAATAAGATGATGTCCTGTCAAACATGTCGGTACTTGAATGCGTTCAGATGGAGCGACATTACGTTTAGTTTTTTTAAAATTTTATTTTATATTTTGAATCCTATGAAGGTGAGTTCTGTGTAACCCCCCTATCCGAATTAGGCCCGCCTTTTCTCCCATGATTTCCGACTCTGCCCATTTTTTGAGTATTAACCCCGAAGTCGATTTAAGGAAATTCGGTTGCGGAATTTTATGACTAGGGGTATGTTAGAGGTTTAGATGTGTATTATAGATTTTAAAACGACGTCATTAAACCTTTAATTCCAGTTCTTACGTGGCTGATGAAAATTTGAGGGCAGACCACGACCAGTAAATACGTAGCAATCCGTGTCTGGTTCCCCAAGTCTCCAGTTACACCCCGAAGTTTTCTATTTCATGCTCATGGGTATCAGGTCGCTGTTTGCATGCTTAAATTTCCCTATAGTTAGGATCAGTTTTCTGTATCCGTACATGAGTTTATACACGTACATAATTCATCGCTCTTGATACGTTAAACATATTCTCTATGCATATTATATGCATTTGCCAATGTACGTACATATGCACCCATATACATTATATATGGCCGGCCATGCATTGCTTCCAGAACATCTAATAATTTCTCAATTAAAAGGAAAAATGCGTCAGTAGATTTAAGATTCTTTAATTGTCACATGCATAGTCATACAGGTACAACATGCACTGAAATGTATCAAATGAAATGTATAAATATTTCTCATTATGCATCATTACTAATGACGATCCCAGGTTTCTTAAGAGAATCTTTAGTTTGGAAAACTGGGAAATACGATCAGTAATAAAAGAAATACAAGTGTTTAAGTGTATTTTCAGAATTTCTTTGTGGTTTGAGTAGTGGTTATGGGCAGGCCATGCGGGTTGCGGATATGGTTGTAAGGGGGTTCCTACAGCGTACTGCAGCTGCGCTAATCGTTTATGTTGATGAACATGTGCAACATTCTTAATATAAGCTTAATGTAACTTCCCACTCTGTGTTAATATGAAGACATCTGGTCTTTTGTGGAGTTTTAGCATAGTTGTACGTTGCTCTGTACCATCATTAATTTAAAGTAGTGTTGTATCAGCCATTAGAACAATTTATATGTTGGCGTATTGTAAGTTGTATATAAACTCTAACGTTACGATTATGTAGGAAAAGCGTGATCTAAGACAAATAGGGGATGTACAGTGGGTGTACTTTTATATTAATAGCTAGATTTGTCTTGTGGAAGAAGTTGTAGGAGAACAGATTTCATTGTCTAATATGGAAAAATAACTAAAAAGTAATCGCTATTAGTCAATCATCTTAATAGGTACCATAATTGAGGCCGAGATATGCAAGCAATTTCTTGTATGATTTGCAGGTAATGTGTAGGATTTATGCAGTGCTGTTTTTGCATAATTTTTATAAGGTGTATACACTATTGAAGTTTTGTATTTTTTAAGACTTTTTTTTTTTTATTGGAAATATAAACATTTTCTTTTAGCTTTTAATTAAAAAATTGTCATAATACAGGTGCATAAAATATATAGCAGTTTTGCTAATAATCACATTTTTTGGTGGTTAAGACGAATTTGCTCTGAAGTCACTCAAAGCTAATCATTTCACAGAATTGATTAAACATGACCTTTTATTTTTTTTTATTAATATTTTTGAAGTTTTGTATTTTGTGAAATATATTTAACATTTTGGCATTACTCAGTTATGGTGTTCTTAATTAGTCTACATGGAAAGGCCTTTGTACTGAACTGTTTGGAACCCAGCCGGTCTGTAAGAACTTTGGCATGAATACTCATCCAGCTTTTATGTCATGGCTTAGATTTTAATTTACCTGTCAATTTGTTCTTTAACATACTTTTACTGTATGATTCAAAATGACAACAGCAAGTTCCTTTTAATGCATGTAGCAGTTGTCTTGAGAATGTTGTAACTGTACATAAGTGTGTATTGCCGAAGTAGTCATGTGATGGCGTACTTTTCATGGTTTTATAGGAACAGGAAGGTTGTTGATTATTCACAGTTCCAGGAATCTGACGATGCAGGTGAGCACCATCTCTTCCTTGTATATAACATAAATATAAGCATCTTTTGTATGTCATTGTGCACATGCTGTTTTTGGTGTATTATTTTCTTTATTGTACAGATGAGGAGTATGGAGGGGATGTGGACAGGCTTAAAAAGGTGAGGTCCCCAAAAGAGTCTAAGAACAGGAAGAGGTCGGGCAAGAACTCGCAGGAAGACAGGTGAGCCAGCTACATCTTAGAACATATCTTAGAAAATACTGCCTTGAAGAGGAAAAAGTGGCATGAGAAAGATTTAAAAGTGGAGGATTGGACAGAGATTGTAGGAACTAAAATCCCATCATTTCTTTTCTTTAACTCTTCCAGTGATGATTCTGATGATAAAGTGAAGAATGACGATTCTGCAGGTGAGTAAACCCATTTTCATAGCAGTATAGCTTTTCCGTCGTTCTTCCACAATTTCTTAGTCACCTTCAATCCTTTTGGTTCTTGCTTCTGAAGTGCTTTTCTGTCATTGTCCAGTTGGTTTGGATTAAGGGGTATCAAATCAGGCCATTCACATGTTTGTAAATGCCACTCTAGCACCATTATTTGAACTTTTCAAATATTTGGAAGATCCTTCGATACCGATATAGTGAAAAGACAGATGGTACATTTTAAAAACTTGGCAGTTAAGTGAATAGTAAGAAATTTTCAATTTAATTTTCAATTCAGTTTTATTTGTATACCGCATTTTCACAACATGACATTCTCAGACGCTTTACATTAACCCTGCCCAAAGTCCCCAAGTGAGCAAGCCGGAGATGACAGTGGCAAGGAAAAAGCTTGGGAGGAACCAATGTGATCATCGTTCATAACTATTTTGGGCTGTAAACTTTATAAGTGTGACTTTGCCATGCATTTCTTCTTGAAGTTACAGGATGAGGCCAGGAACCTGGTAGAAATGAACATGGGAATGTAATAGATTCATGCATGATACAAGCTAAATACAATGCTTAGAAAATCATGCACATGGGCAGGTGCAGACCAGAAACTAGGAATACGGGTCTGTTCAAGTATAATTTTTTTTCTATCTTCTCTGTCCTTTTTAAGATGATTTTGGCAGCGAAGAAGACAATGACTTTGAAGATGAGGAGGAAGAAGGGGGGGATAGTGACTATGACAGCAAAAAGGGCAAGAAGGGAAAGAGAGGCAATGATAAGCCCAGCAAAAGGGCGCAAAAGAGGAAACTCGATGGTAAGACTGCCTGGAATGAAAGATTCTGGTCAATCATTGCTGATATAACAGCAGGGTGCTTTCTATTGGTTATATTTAGCATTTGCTTGTAATTCTAATTATAACCAGCAGAGAATTAAGATGGCACCTTAATTGCTTGTGTTTGATATAGTAGAATTATTTTCAATGGAGGCTCGCATTGAGTTGCACATGCAACTGTGTGAGTGCTTCTCCTTGGTGTATGACCATGCCACAGTCAGTGAAACACTGTTTCATATGAGTAGTTTTATTAGTAAATGTTTTGCCTGCTGCTGCCTTTAGATTTTCTCCTTTACAGCAGCAGTTTTCAGCAAACACTGTAAAAGCTAAATAAGCGTAACGTTCTTGCATTTGCCGATTTGTCAGTCAGGAATGAGGTTTGCTGTCTGTAGCCCTTAATGTCTTGTGCTTCTGAAGGTAGTTGTGCAGTATGATTCGAGTGTTATAACCCTAATGCTTTACGGTTCAGTCTTAGAAACGGCCTAATTGGATGACCATGAATATGGTCTCTGCTTTTGAACATTAGCTGGTGTTTGAGTATTTTCTTGTGTTGACAGTATCGTTGCTTTAATGTAGCGCCTGAATGTTTTGCTGTGGTATTATATATGCTTAGAAAAGATATTATTTAACTGCATTTTTCGCAAGTCAGAATCATGGCCTTGTGCTGGTTTTGCTTTTTGCTGTCGTCTCTTCTCATGACATGTTCTTGCATTACTTTGTTCAGTCTTGAGCTTATTGTGTCTTTGAAAATTTATAACACGCTCCTTGTAAACTATCCTTATATGTATATGATAATACTGTTAAACACTTGCATCCTCCACTCTGTCAATTCATGCGCTTTTCTAATGTCCAGGCCCAGGCAATACATGGTGGCTGCTATGTAGGCCAAGTATCATTGTAGAAGTCCCTCAAATGGTAAATGGGACTTTTCATGTGAATTTTACCATTCTGGTAATGGTACTGCACCATTTCTCAGTTTGTAGTATACTTGTGACAACCATGCTGGGCTAATAGATAAACTGCTCGTTTTTCTGTTTTAAAGAGTCTTGCACAGAAAAAGACTAATATATTTGCATGATTAAGCATCTCAGATCAGTGCGTGTAGCTTGTATCTCTTAATTCACATTGTGACTTTGTCATTATGTGTTCCTTTGCAGACGACAGTGACAATGACAGGGAGGTGAGCAAGAAGGTTAGGCAGGTACGGCAGGCAGCCACTAAGGCCGTGTCCAAACAGAGGGAGATGTTGTTGGGTGATGGGGGCAGTGAGGATGAGGAGAAAGATGAGGAGGAACAGGCCTATGAAGATCGTAAGTATTCTTTGTTTCAGGTTTTTTAATGCATGATTCTATTTAATTTTAGTCTCTCTGCCTTAAGCTGCTTGGCTTTTCTCTGTTGGACTGTGTGCATGCACGCCCTTCTACACCTGTCATAACATCAACAGCCACTAGATGGACAGCTTGTTTAAGAAATGGACTTATTGAAGAACTTCCAATCATTGTATGAGCTTGGAGGGACCACTTTGATGTTAGCCTCCCTATGTGCCTTGTGAATCAAATCGTCTGGAACTCTGCTTCAGTTTGCACGCTTGCTGTCTTGTAATAAAGGGTAGTTCTCATGGTTTTGACTGTTTCCCCTTCCCCCACACACACACTCACACTCACAATGCCTTAGAGGAATCTGGCAGCGATGAAGATTTCATGATGGATGATGATGATGACAGTGACTATGGTCACTCCAGAAAGAGGAGCAAGAAGGTGGTCAGGAGAAGCAGGCAAGAGAAGAAATCGCCCAAACCTCGGCTAAAGGCCACAGGTACAGGAAGCAAGTCACTTTTGCTGTCTGACCTATTCAGGAGTCTATGGGGGCTTAAGAAAGTTCAGTCTGTATTTAATTCTGGAAGTCTGCCATTAACAACACTGGCAATTTATCTTTACATTTTAGAATTTACAGAAACAAAAACACTTTTTTTTATATATATTAGCGATTCATAAGTAGATTTTTTGCTTCCTACAAAATGAAAAGAATGCATATAGACAACTTGCATTACAGTCTTTAGAAAATATAAAATACATTTTTGACTTTAACTGTTCATCCATAAAATGAATGTGAGGAACTGAAGAAAGTGCCAGTCTTGGCATACATGGGTCAATCAGGTGTGTTTCTGAGATTGACCAGGAGAGGGAGCTTGACAACCTCATTACTCGCTGTGGAATATATGAAGATAGATTTAATGGACACAGTGAAGAAACCTCTTTGCTTGTCTGGCTTGGATTTTGCATCCTAATGTCTGTGGGGCACTGCTGTTTAGCCTGATATGCACTATAAGTACTACAGTGACTAAGCAAGCCTGACCAAGTCTAAGAGGTTATTGGTATTTTCTCTTCCCCGCACAGTGGTCCCCAGTCCCATGAAGGGTAAGGGAAAAGGTCGACCCAGTGTGGGTAAGGCTGTCGAAAAATCCTCCCCTAAAGAGGAGGATGATGATCCTGAGAGCCCCCTGGAAGAAGAAGAGCCAGTGGCTGAGAAGAAAGATTCCCCTGCCCCCAAGAAAGCTGGTGAGGCACCTGAGGAAGAGGAGGATGTGTCAGAAGAGGAAGCTCAGTCAGGGGATGACTGACTGTCTTCAGGCTGAATCTCCCTTTGCTGTTTTTTTTTTTTTTGTTTGTTTTTTTTTCCTCCACCTTTTGTTCCCCCCGCCCGCAAGAGCTTTTCATGTTGGCCTGGCTCAACGGTTTGAACCGCCTCTAATTTTTTGTTTTAAATCTGTAGATACATCATGTAAAAGGACTTTGAGCTCACATTGATCCAGGAGGTGTGAGGACGTTGTGTGTGCTTCTGTGTGTGTAAGCAGGAAAGGTTTTGCTCACAGATATGCTGACTTAAATATCGGGGCCTCTCTAGTTTGAATAATAACTGTTAATTTTGTTTTTCTTTTCTTTAGCTTTCTCTGCCCCATTGGATAAAATGAAACTAGCTTATGTTATGGACAACGGATCATTGTTACGGTTACAGAAATGTAGTCAGTGATGAGGCGTAGATTTGGCTCTGGGAATTTGGTTCTTTTCTCACCATAGATCTGCTCCCAACGTCCTGCTCATTTTTTACTGCATAAAGAAAACCCTTAAGATCACGTAATGTTCAGGTTTCCTAACCCTGTTTCGAACTGTTGTAATGGAGAATGAGATCGTGGGGTGTGTGTGTCCGTTTGTGTCTGAGAGCCTGCTAACTGCTAACAGTGCTGTCCTGTCTTTGCTTCCTCTTCATTGATTGTCCTAGACATCTTAATCCAAGAATGAGACAAAGTGTGCAATATTGTTATTAATGTTTCATAAGAAGGCAAACGACAACCATTTTAAATACTTCACTGCACATTATTGGATTTGTCTGGATGTTTAATGATTTCGTTTTAAGCTTTGCTGTTTTAAATAGTTGGGTTCGAATGATATACTTAGTTGATCGTGTTGCATTTGTACAAGATATCTGGGTGTTTGCGTTTTGAGATTTTCTCAGATGGAGCCTAACGTTGGTGTACTATTTTGCTTGGCTTGCACCATTTCTTTTGGTGGTCGAGAGCCATCTGCATTAACCTGCTGTGCTTCGTGTGACATACACAGATGCGTACTCGCACAGCACATGTGGCTGAATTTGTCCAGGAGAGTGCTGATACTTGTTGGCTGAGCATTCAGGCATGAATATTGCAGCGTTTAGGAAGTCTCTGTGTCAGGAATGAGCAGTTTTGTTTTTTTCCTTGGCTCTTTCTTTGGTGACATGTCTCAGAGTGACAGTGAGCCCTCTGCTTTATAGCGAGAATATAGTTGCCGTTGTCAACATGCCAGGCTGTCGCTCATATTTCAATCCTTTGTGCCAGGCTTATTTTTCTGTTTCCTTTTTTGTTTCCCTTTCAGAATTCAGAAATTTCCAAAAAAGATGTCATTTTTTTATTTGCTTTTTTTTCCCTTTTCTCCAAGTTTTTGTAATGTTTTTTTTTTAATGGGAAAAAAATAAAATGTATCTTGAACTCAAAGGAATGCTTAACCCTCTCTTCTCTGCAGTATTGGATAGAGTCACGTGATCTGGCCAATGAAAAGTTCACCTCTGCTGTTATGTGGCTGTTTCATTACATCTCTAAACGTGTTACTCGGCTTATTTCTTAGTAGGTTGTGAATTTGAAATGTGATTCTTCTGGAAGACTTCCCCCTCTGAAAGCTATACTTTTTCCTACGTGCTCTGCCTGAGAGAGCCTATAAAAATGGTTAACTGTGGCTAACATCTGTGACGGGGGTCCTTCCAGTTCTTTATACGCATGTAGGTACACTTTCTGCCCCATGGTATGAGCAAACATTGGCTCAACTGCCTGGCAATGTTACATTTTTTTTATTTTTTTTTTCCCTTTTCTTTTTTTAAAGACCATTTTTGTAGAACATTTTCATCGTCAGTTGTGTTTTCTAGGAATGGAACCATCTGAAGTTTAGTAGCTGTTTCTTGTATGTTAAAATTCGGATTATTACAAAGGTTTTGCATTTCGCGCTCGCAGAAACTTCCATAACAAACAGCATTTTTATGAGCAAACATGTTTTGGATGTGAAGTAAAGCAACAAATTTCAGAACAAAAACGGATCTTTTTAGATTTTAAAATATGAAATTAGGTCCAACTGAGTAAAGGAAGAAAAAAAACAAACCATGTAATCGGTCTTCATAGACATTGTTTATACGATAATGTGAGAGCTGTACTTGGGCACTGTCAATGGGTTTTTCGACGGGGTCATTTGGCACAGAGAACAGCTTGCAAGTGGAAAATATGCTGAACGGTGTTGCAATGAAAAGGTGTTTAAGAGGATGTCCAATAAAATGTATTTTATTACTCCCTTTCTCTTTGATTGAAACTAGCGTGTTTGTTTTTGTGTGGTATTTTTGTCAGTTGACAATTCTGAATTAATCCATATGCCTTCTAATTAGGAATTGGGGCCTTTTGGGATCATCTTGGCTTTAGAAACGTTAAACCTCATCTTGGAGTAAATCACACAAGACTTATTTTGCTAGTTGTACAAGAAATTCCTTGGTTTTCGCAAAACCTGTGCTACGACACATATACACAGGGATGCACATAACTAGTACCCAAGTATATATTTGCCATATAAAGTGATTTGTGTCAATTACTCGTAGCAACAGGACAAATGCGTACTGCTATGAGAAGAAATTGCTATGCGTTTTAACCTACAAACTGATCAGATCAACCGTGTCAATGTTAAAATGCCCTGTCATTTTTTTGTCATAGTGGTGGAAATGTAAATGAATTAGGTATACATCTGTGCTGTTACGGCAAATTGTCATGTATTGCTTTGTAAGGCGAATGCATACCAGTTATGCACATCCCCCTGTGCATATATTCAGGTGAGAACAAAGCTGGAGGTCGGAGCACAGGGTCAGCCACTTACCCAGACCAGCAGTCCTGGCGCAGCTGGAATTAAGGGCCCAGTGGCAATACGGTTCCTCTGCCAGACCTTCCACACAAGGGCACAGATTGCTATTCCACAGAGCCCAGCAAATGGGCTGGCTTGCATAGACATTTTTGCAGTGCAGCATTTCTCATGACACACCAGATGATTGAAGACAACAGGCAAAGACCGGTAATAAAGGAATTTATTTTAGGAAAGGAAATCTCAGCACCCTGGCCTGCTGCTGGATTCCACAGTAAAGATGCTGCTGCTGTTGCTTCCCGTTACTCCCTCCCTCCATCACAGCGTGCTTAATATGGGGGAATTTCATCCTCGTTCATTACATACTTTAGTATGAATTTGTGCAATGTTCGCGACAGCAGCTTCTCACGGTCTGTTTCTTTACGCCTGTCCTGCAGCCCTAGTTTGTAACTCTCAGCCTCTTCACCAGCTGCTGTAGGAGTTTGACACTGACCCTCATTCTGTCTGGGTCCCTTCATGATCTGGTGAATAGCAGCTTCAAACATGATAGGTCTGCAGATGAGAACAGCATCCCATAAAGTACAATTACAAACCTATATCATGGAAATACAAGACTGACAATGTATGTTGACTGAGTGAGAATGGTCCCCCTTCAGCTCAATCCAAATTATAATTATTGGGAATGGATACAAATGGCTGCCTGTTGTCAGTGATTCCAGTTGCAGATTCCCCCCCCCCCCACCTGTCTCTGGTCTTCCTAGATGTCCACCACTTTGTAATGCTCTCCACGAACCGCAGCATTTGTGTTTAGGTTTGTTGTTAAGTTTTTTCCACAAGAACTTGCAATATAGGAATCAGTTGTAATACTACATAGTATTCATGTGACATTTCTGTCAGAATAATACATTTTGTCCCCAATTATATAAGGAAACCAACGGTTAAAAATGAATCTGATTTGTAAAAGTGGGCAACAATAAATGTTCCTATCTGATGCTGTTGTGGTGTCCTGCTGGTTATTTTTTCATTTAAGCTGAATTCATTACAAATGACAGTCCATGCATCCTAGTTTGTCTTTTCTCTTGCTGAATTATCCTTTTTGCTCCCAATAACAAGGTGGTTCCACACAATTTGTTTCAAGAAGTTCTTCAAACATTTTCTCTTAACTTTTGCTATTAATCTGGGTTTATTCCAGCTCCACACAGCATTTCTGTTGTCAGTGTGCATGTAGATGTTAGTCTAATCAGGCATCAAAAAGATGATCTGAATAATTGATTACCTAAGGCTGGTATTCCCTAGTCTAACCGCAATTAGGCAAATCTCAGAAACTCATTATTAAATGTGGACTAATTTTAGTGAAATCGGCATCGCCCTGACTTAAAACCTGCCCAAATAACGGCACCTTTATCTGTTAATCCAAAGTGACCTTTTCTGAAACAACAGCCTTAGCTCGAACTCCTTAATGGTTATGCCATCTGTCGTTTACATTGTCTGTGTTGTGGTTTTGCAAAGCTATAGCCACACAGCTAACTGTACAATGACATACATCTGAATGCAAATAAATCATGTAAATGCCTGATTATTTGACTAGAATAAAACCCTCAGAAACACTGTGATGTATTAAGAAAAAACAAGTTACAGGGCTGTCGTCGTGGGGTTTTCTCCGGGTACTCCGGTTTCCCCCCTCAGTCCAAGAACATGCTGAGGCTAATTGGACTTGCTATATTGCCCGTAGGTGTGCATGTGTGAGTGAATGGTGTGTGAGTGTGCCCTGCGATGGGCTGGCCCCCCATC
>JAODJX010000109.1:1363587-1374086 GCA_026776945.1 Isichthys henryi | reverse complement strand
CTTCCGGGATAGGCTCCGGACCCCCCGCGACCCAGTAAGGATGAGCGGTTTGGAAAATGGATGGATGGATGGATGTTCAAGCTGCCGAACGGCATATTATAAATGGAGACTAATAAAGTGTTAGTCATAAAATCTCTGCAAAAAAGAAAAAATTCCGTACTGTGTATATTCTTAAAAATAGTGAAGTAGTACCGAGTTCAGAGTTTATTTCGTCTGCCAGAGTAAATTTCCTGGCATTTTCTAGATTGAATGCTACTCGGATAAGCCCTTGATCCAAGGAAGGCCTGACAAGATTGAAACTGACCAGTTGGAGCGTGTGGGTATTAATTACAGATTTTATTTCAAGACGCAAACCTGTCAAATTTCACAGCCTCTATAGATAATAAGGGAGCGTCTTTCCTGTAATAAATTCACTGATCAGCTAAACCGAAATGGATTATAATATCGCACCCGTATTTTCACTCATGTTTAATAAATCTAACTTTTCTTAAGAACCCCAAAATACAATATTTTAATTTAAAAAGTATGGTCACAAGCTGGTCTAAATTCTTAGGAGAAAATGAAAGTTGTAGAGGAAGAGAGAAACAACGTAGAGGCAAACGTGTCCCTTCATGCCACACGGTCCTTCCATTTTCTGATTCGGTAACTATATATCAGAGTTTAGCGAAGCGGGGCGACTCACCCGAGTGCTATAGATGGAGGATCCGCTTGAAGAGCACTGGTGCCGTGTAACAGACTGAGGTTTGGAGTTAAACTGTTGTGTGACAGCCAACCTCCCCTGGTTGCACCCAGGCAGCCGCGTTTCGGTCTTGTGCTTCGGGCTACCGGGGTGAGAAATTTCGCAGCAGTTACTCTGCTTAATTCAGAGTCCCTCAAACCAGACAAGCCCAGAACCGCGGAACAAGCAGAGAAGTACGAGACTGCACTACCGGAGCTGTCAGACTGCATCTCGGAGGTGATTAATTACAGGAAAGTGAGGTAGAGCCCTTCAGATGATCATGCATTAGTTATTCTAGATTTAAAAAGAACACACCTCAGTTTAAAATGCAGTAATTCCGCAAACAGACACTGTTTTGGCAAACATTACAAATGCCAGATCATGAACTGTATGTCAGTCCATCTCACTGCCATTTTAAATCCAAAAACAGATTAGTCCGTCAGTCAATAGATAGATGCATGGATGGATAATCTCATGCCCCCCAATTAAGGACATGCTGTTCTTTGTAAACTCTATTGAAATGCATGATTGCATTATTACTACACTGCTGGAGCTCAATTCTGTTTTCACAGTAGCCACAGACCAATTAACGCAACAATACAAATAGCAGTTTACAGAACTGGACGCAGAAATGCTGCAATGAATTTTGTAAGTTGCGCGGTACAAGTCAACTGGTCAAAATAAATACAGTAAAAATGACTGCATGTCTTATAATCACGTTGCCGACTCTTAAATGTCACCCGCGGTGTCAATAATCTTTAAGAAGAAGCGGAGATGATTCTGCTCTGCATAGCAATGACTAGAAAATCCACCAACAAGCATGTGAAAAGAAATCTCTTATGCATTCTAATGCTGTCAAGTATCCAAGGGAAGTAATTTGGGGCAGGAGCCTAAAATAAGTAATCTGACCAAAAATAACTATTTGTAAGCGTTTGGCATTTATTGCAATTCTGCGTTATGTGTTTGCTGATACCGCTCGCCGTCATTCAATAGCTCGGTAGATTATAGAATAGTCTAGACTGCCGACTTGTGAAGCACATTTCATTTCCTGTGAAGGCTCCCACGGCGTGAGAAAGGCCTGCCTGACAGTTTTGACAACAGTGGGCTTTTTTGCAGTCAAATCAAAGGGAAGAGCTCTGCCCTCACCGTACTCGCTTTTCTCGCCTTGGAGTCAAGGCAGGCAAGCTAGCGATCTGTGTCCCCGAAAAGGGGGGCGAATGCTAATGAACCGAGCGCCTCTGCCCGCGGAAAACAGAAGACAGCGCCCAGAGAGAAAGGGGAAACTACGCGTGTTTTTAGCAAACCATTCCGGCAGGCTGTATTGAGACAAGAAGATGGAGGATCTTGGCTTCCAGGAGTTCCCCAATGAAGCACTTTCATTTTTACACAGCCCCCTGTAACTTGATTTTAGTGGTAGGGGAGCTGGGGGAATGAATGGTAAAGGAAATGGCTTCCTCAGTTCCACCATCCAGTTTCTTTTCCGTCACTTGCATGCTCATTTTATTCCATATTCCCAAACGATGCCGTCCTCCCCTCCCAGCCTACCCTTCTCTCGTACCCCGGTGTTCGTCTTTGCAGGATTCTGGCAGCGCTCACAGAAAACGCGGAGGACCGGGAGGGGTGACTAATAACTCCCGTAGGAGGGAACGGCGCTTTCCGCGCCTTTCCCCTTCCACCACAATCAAGATCCCCCCCTCTGCCATTGATGGATTAACAGTAGGAGAGCAAGAGCAGAAAAGAGAGAAGGAGATGGATTTAGAATACTGAAAAGCTCAAATGAGATGAAAAAATCTTCAGCACAATACTCTCTCTGTGTAAGATCTTTCTTTAACCGTTCACTTGCTTTTCTGCTTCTTCTCCATATTTTTTTACACTTTAAATCCACCCCCTGGTTAACTTTGTGACATAGGAATGCCGAAAAATCTTGGCACATAAAACAGAAACAACAGAAAAAATAGCTTTTATTCCTCCCAAACGCCTCTTCTCATACTAAAAACTCAGTGTAAAACTCTCAGGTCACTGAGAACTGGATCAGGGTCACCACCTGGCACTAGGCTGGAATGTTGTCATTGAACCCGTCCTTTATTCTGAGATCTGAAATGACTGTCAACGGGTCTCTCTGATTGGCCCAACCCATATGAAAGGCGCGGTATAACTGGTTAAAATGACTGTCTGGTTGTTGTGTTACTGCCCCCTATTGACTTATCAGGCAGCTACAGGTTGGTAGCACACTGACAGCTGCATTGCTCTGTGCTGCTTGGATTGTATGAATAAAGCACTAGTCTTAAGCAAAAGACCAGCATATATATAATATGAGTGCAAATTACAGTACATCTTTGAGACATCTTGGGTCCTCATTGGTCAGTCTGATATTCAAGATTACAGCAACACACAACAAAATCACACAATACATTGAGAGATGTACATACAGATATATTTCCAGATAGACTCAATTAAAAGCGCATTATCTTTTTTTTATTGAATATATTCACAGATTCTTATAAATATTTCGGTACTTGCTTGTGGCGAATATAGGTTGCAAATGAACTTAACTTGACTAAAATTATCGGCCTCAGACTAACCAGATAGATTGTTTTTTTCTTGGCGAGTTGAAAACTCGACAGAGGAAGTGCTGATATTTCAGTATCATTTGAAGCATTTCGGTGGTTGTACAAGATATCCCAGGAAAATGCTCATCATATGTGAACCATTCTTACATTCATTATTCAGCCATATTAGCAAACATTTCAGAATGCTGATTCGCTCATATCCTTTTCACTGCTTTCTGTGCTACTCGGCTTTACAGACTCTTCAGATCTGCCATTGCTCTCTCACTCCCTCTCTCTCTCTCTCTCTCTCTCTCTGGCTTCCTTTTTTCCACCTCACTCCTCACTCGTTCATTATCTGTCCACAGAGCGCCTCGTGAAAAGAACCTGCTTTTCAGCTTAAAATCGGGGGGATGAAGACCAGGTAGGCGCACAATGAAAGATTCCAGCATCAGGTAACTAAACTTACACTCTGTTTCTTTTCTTCACGCTTTTGTGGTCGAGGTTTCAGCCTGGGCTCTGTAACCCTAACAGGTCCTGGGCTCTCAGCTCCCAGCAATTTCACTGCAGACTGGTTTGTTTTTGTTTTACATTCGTTTAATGCGACTTTTTTTTTTTTCAAGAGATGATTGGCTGAAATAATTCTACTTCATTTTCAAGGTGAAATTTGCTGTAATGTTCGCTGAAAATAAAGAAAATTGTTTGAGCTGTTAATATACAAATATAAAGTTCAAGAGCTTTATTTTTCTTCAGATATTTCTGCAAATAAACGTTTCCTTGAATACTGTTCGACTTGACTGATTCGGGGTTCGGTTTCTATACTTATACTCAATAAAATAATGCATAAAGTTCTGAATGGAGGATCTATTTTATGAAGTGTGCTTAATCACAGATTAATATTTAAAATGTGTACCTTAGGCTGGGTGATTTTTAATGATTGTGTCCTCTGGAAATAAGGCAAGGAAGTACTGTGAATGTAACAGATTTCTTTTTTCCTGTCCACTCCTCTGGAGTTACTTGGAGGTATGGCAGCAGGCAAACGGGCTACAGCCTGACATAGAGGACTGTTTTCAGGTAAGGGGCGCAACACCTTTTAAATGCACTATAGTTAAACTGGGATAGCTTAAGTATCCTCATACAGCCATACAGTCATCTATATTAATCAAGGGTGGAGTTACCTTCAGTGAGGAACCTGCACCCAGCTTGTCAGCAGGTTGGGATATGTGAGGAATTCCCCAGAGAAGGATAGACTTGAAGATCGTTTCTTTCTGAGAGAGCCATTAATACATTATTTTTAATTTATTATTATTATTATTTTTAACACAACAGGCATGTCCTCAGTAGCCTAGATAAAACTAAAACGGTCCACATATCTATCTATCTATCTATCTATCTATCTATCTATCTATCTATCTATCTATCTATCTATCTATCTATCTATCTATCTATGTATGCGTGGGATGACAATCAAACTTCACAAAAGTTATAATATGCCATGTTAAGTGAGTTACTGTCTCTGTATCTATTAACCATTTGCAATCAAGTGCTCACAATATTTGACAGAGTACCGAAGGCTAGGCGAGCAGTAGGAGGCTGCGTAGCGGCAGTGCGACGGACGATGCTCCCGAAACAGCAGCTTTTGGCAGCCTGCGCTAGCGGGTCGTCGGGAGATGGAGGTGATGGAATGGTTGTGGAAATGAGAGATGGCGGCACGCGTGGCTTCATAGACACCCTGGAAGCAGTCTGGGAAGCGGCTCATCGGGGTAAATCACGCCTGTCACATTTGCTGCTGTAGATTAGTGTACCCATGAAGCACGCTTCCTCTGTCCTTTTCTAGAAATGACAATAACGATTTTAGGCTTTATAATTGAAAGTATGGAAATTCTGTAGGTTCTGCATGCGTGCTGAACTGAGACAGAGCCTTACAATATTGCAGGAAGGTAATTGCCCAGGATAATTCCCCTGTTTTTCCCCTCTAATGTAATGAAACATTTGGCTCGAGCGTATGCACTGCTGATTTGGCTGTGCAGTCACCGCATCAGGATCAAACAATTGCCAGTAAAATTTAATTTATGGGGAAGGTGTTAAAAGCTAGTGTTGCCAGTAGGGGGGGTCAATGACCCATGCGAGTTACGAATTTATTTCCGTTTTTTTCTCCCCTTTGCTTGCTCGTGGTGCCGCTTTTGCCGCTTTTCGACTGCGCGTTTTTCCGATGTGAGGGCGGATGCCAGCACCCCCTTCATTGCATTGTGGCTCGGGGGTAGAACTGGGCGAACTTCTCTGAATGTACTGTGGAAGGTGAAATTGCATACAAATTAATTATAGAAATGAGGCAAATGAGGCAGGCTGGCTGGACAAAGACGACACCCAAAGACCAATAAACACTAATTGGACATGTGAATGGCTATTGGTTTGTTCAGTATTAGAAAATAATATCTGCAGTCTCTTGAATGTATAATAATTATTTCTAAAAAAAAAAACTCTGAAACAATACATAATATCATTTAAAAGTATACAATCTCTAAACCCAACTCTGCGCTATGTTTTCATATAGTTAATATATAATCATTTTATTATATTATGTTTTAGTATTATTGCATAGGTGATTGTGCAGTTCGGTAGGTTAGAGAACTGTTTCGTTAGGTTGTGGGTTCGAATCCCATCACAGGCAGAGTAATCATATCACTTTTGGGCCCTTGAGCAAGGCCCTAAACCCGGGTGTCTGCAGAGACGCTGGCTGATTATTCTCTCCTTTTTGTCCTTTGGACAAAAGTGTAAGCAAAATAAATGTAAACATGCAGTAATAGTGTATTTATTTAGAATGAAGCTAACAGTAATTTTCTCTTACATAATAAATTGTCAGTGATATTGATATGTCCATTGGAATAATGTGTTTTGATTTCTTCTGAGAGCAGTTACAGCAATGGCACTGCAAAAATTATGTAACAGATGTTGAGAAGAACCATTATTTAGTGCTTTTTAGTGAAACAGAGCTGGAGCTAAAATTGAAGGATGGGCAAATAGGCGACATCATGATGCCTGTCACTCCTCTTTTCACGTTTCTGTGCGTGAAGTGGCAACAGGAACCAAGTGCAGAATTTAGAAACACAAACCCATGTCAGTGTAACATATAGAGCAGCACCATTTTAAGGTCAATGCCAGGATTCAGTTACGTAATGCTGATGGAGGTGTCAGAACCTCCGACGGCTGGAGAAGTGATGCTGGTACATTGTACTCATGGAGCTGCAGGTCATTATCAGCTGAAATGGCTGTAGAGGAAACACTTTGCTAGCAGGCTGAAGTGAGACTTTCGACAGCCCGTTATGTTTTCCAGATGGATAAACTGATCTGGCTTTCGATTGAACCCTCGGAGTCAGGTGCCGCACAAATCGTTAAATTTCCAACTAATGACTGTGGCTGTTTTGCCGGTCCAGGTGCAACTGGTTGCCAAAGAGCTGCACATTAATGGCCCAGAGAGAAATTTGAGTAGGGATGCTGCATGAAAGGGCTATGACTCTCTGCAGGGGAACAAGGGTCATATAACAAAGGACAGGCCCGTGTCACAAGGGACTACTAGGAAGTAGGCCAAACGCAAAAGCAGATTGTTTTGGGGATGCCTCATGGTGATTTTTGTAAAACGTTTCACCCTCAGCGACTATGTTGTACAAGGCACTAAGACAGCTATCACCTGGCATCAGCTATTCCCACTGCTGCTATTGTTACAGGCGATCAACAGTCTGGGACTGCGATCACAGTGCTCTTGTTCCCTGTCGGGCTTATCTCTGTACCTCATGCTCATGCAAATCAGGGCAGGGAAGGAGCGGCACAGCTCAGCAACTCTCGTCGGCATGTCAGCAGATTGAAGGTAATCATGGCTGATGAATGGGAAGCTACAGGAAGAATGCTTCTGTTTTGCCATGGAAAGTTTTCATTGTACTGAAGCATAATATGACGCTACCAGCTTATGGAGAGCAGGATTGCGACTCGAGTACGATTTCTAGCAGGACTCTCGCAGTCATGTGACCGAATGAGCCGGTCGAACCATCACCGTATCATGAAAATTATGAGCAGAAACAGGACATATCATTTTCTTTTCCTACACATACGTACTGTAAGTGCAGAATATACATGAATATTTATTTACGGAAATGTTTTACAACATTATGGAAGGTCTAGATAACAGTAGATCATAAGGCTTGTTTAACAGGCTCTGTGAAGACAAGCTTGTCTAAAAGGAGGCAATTTTCCATAATCCATTAATTGCACGTTGATATAGTATCATGAAACAACATTATGACAATGCATTTACAAATGAACTAAAACTGAGCTCTTTATTATATGTAGATTTACAGTTTTGTAAACAAGGAAATGACCCCAAGCCTGCAATGGCCTGATTGGGGAAGATGGATGAATCACAGCTTCTGTGTAGGTCTTAGACTTATGAGTTCCAGAGATCGGCCCTGGAGACCGCTATCTACATCGACATATGTGGTTCTCGTTTAAGAACCCAGAAAGAAGATGGAACATTCTGGAGGAATGCTATGCAGTCACCAGGAGTCAACATTGATGGAATGTCATTCCTTTGTAAATAAATATTTTATAAATTCTGTAGCCCTAACCACATGTGGACTGATCTCAGCAAAGGCCAACACATACAACATAGAACCTGAAGGCAGAACAGATCATATCAACTGTACAAGAGAATTTTCTATAAATTATGTTCCACACTGTAGATTGTGAGCACAATTCTGTGCGGCGGTGGTCCAACCTTTGTAACACATCCTTGTGCTATATGATCTAGCCACCAGGGGGAACATTGGAGAAAATACAAGACATTTTAAGAGTAAATAATTATATTTACAATCACTGTATTACCAACTATTCCCCATTAACCATTAGCAGGATGTAATGTGAGGTCAAAGAGTCTGGTCTCAATTGGGGTCCAGAAAAAAAGTAAAATATGCAGCTGAATGACATTAATTTACTTTATATATATTACATTATATAACTTGAAATAAAAGTGGGGGGTGGCATGGTGGTGCAGTGGTTAGCAGTGTGTGTATAGTTTGCATGTTCTCTCCGTGTCACTGTAGGGTTTCCTCCAGGTACTCCGGTTTCCCCTCACAGTCCAAATTGCCCACAGGTGCGTATTTGTGAGTGTGTGATGTGTGACTATGCCCTATAATGGGTTAGAGCCCCGTCCTGGGTTGTTCCCTGCTTTGTGCCCATAGCCTCAGGGATAGGCTCGGGACCTGTTACAACCCTGAACAGGATAAGCCATTACAGAAAATGGATCGATCAAATTAAAATTAACAGGCCAGGAGGGTGTGGCTCAGTGGTCAAACACCCTTTGATTGATTGATACTTTTTATTGATCCCCGTGGGGAAATTGTCTTTTTACGCCTCCCTCAACTTGCTCTTTGTAGAGTAAGCTGTCCACAAAGGGCAACCACCTGTTGGGGCACCCAGGGAGTTGGGGGTTAAGGGCCACACGCTGAGCTACACGCTGCCCCCTGGGTTCAATCCCCAGTATCTCCTTTGTGGCTTGCAGACTGAATACTGGGGGGTGGGGGTAGTGTGTTGTTCACATTTATCACATTTGAAAAATCCCAGATTCAGCAGAGTTCACTTTCTCTGACTTCGTTTTCAGTTGTATGTTGCACTGGATAAAAGCAGCTGCTAAATAAATTTGCTGTAACCGGTAAACGCGAAAATCAGACTCAGCTAAAAGGTGGACAGCAGTGGTTCTTAGGCAAACCATTTTACTCTAGCAGACAATAAAAGTGTGATCAATGAAGAATTTGTTAAAGGAGGAAAACAGAGATGATAAGTCTCTCAAAGACTGATCTGACTTAGCAGTAAAGCACAGTTTCTGACATTTTTTTTTTTTATCTTTCCCACATTTTTATTGAGAATGGTTGGTTGACTGCCTTTGGTCACCAGAAGTCAGCATTTGTCTGATAAAGATTGTCTAGAAAGAATTGGCTTGAAGATTGTAGGTTCTGGTCCAGGGACACCTGTAAATCCCCAGATTACTACCAGAAGAACGGTGCCACCAGCATATCACTAAGCCTGGGATTATTTGGGCAGGTTCTCTTTCCTTTTCTGTACTTTTATCAGATCTATAATGTTGTTTATATCTGAAAATGCACTTTTTCTTTGCCAAGTATGGTTCAGTTTTACATTTCCAATCTTTTTTTAATAAAATATGCGTGACCTCAGAAACACTGCTCATTTTCCGTCCATGATTAAAAAACAAACTAACAAACAAACAAGGCAGACACTTGTATGCGACAATTATAAATCTGGGTGACTTTGGATCTTAATGAAATTGGCTTTGTCACAGAAACCTGCTTTAACCTGGTCTGAAAATCAGCAATGGGATGTTACGGCAGCTGAATGAAGACTTCAATTACATGTTTTTTATCCTTTCTGTGTTCTATGGCTTTCTATTCCTATGTGATTTTATTTGGTATCTCATGTAGGGTTTAAAGCCATTGAGCACAGAGTGGAATTTCAGATAGGCCTAATGGACAAGGATTTAGTTATCCTACAGAGCATGGGCAACACAAATAAAACAAAAGACTTTAACAAATGACTTGATAATGAATACATCCTAAAACCTATTATTTTTCAATTCATGCGATTAAGCAGAATTAAGCAGGGCACGGAATGCCGCGTGACTAGCTAAATACGTCACGATTTTGCCCGAAAATGAGCTTCTCGGCGGACGAAGGAGCGTCACCTGCTGGAGCAGTAAGGCCCGAGTCATTTTCGGCCGTTTTTATGCATCTTGCTTAGGCCTAACTATGTCAGTATAATATGTAACCGGTTATTTCACCGCATCTGTTTGACTGTATCGTTGCAAAATAGATCTACAGGATGTAAGAGTTTAGCTTGCAGCTTGTAGCGCGCGAACCGAGGTAGACATGTTTGCACGCGCCCGCTCCCTTTCGAAGCAATTAACACTTCTACGGGGTTCTTCTTGTTTTTTCCCAACAAGTTACTATAATTTTCATGTCATTTGGCTGCGAATGAAATCGAACACATGTACTTTGTCTAATTCAATAAATTAGCACAAAAAGGCATTTTACTATTTGCCCTTTGAATTGAAATACGTATTATATATGAAAGATATATCAAGTAATTATTTACAATTAATGATATTCTGATTTAAATAAATACTTTTTTTGGGGGTTGGGGGGCATTATAAAAAGAAAAAAAAAAAAAATAAT
>JAODJX010000109.1:1342085-1363487 GCA_026776945.1 Isichthys henryi | reverse complement strand
CCCCCCCCCCCCCCCAACCCCACCCCCCCCCCCCCCCCCCCCCCCCCGCCCCCCCCGGGGTACATTAGAGCGCTGTAAGCACGCGCCGCCGGAGGGCCAGCAGACCCCCCCGGCAGTCCGGCCTGAAGGCTGCCCCGACATGCCCTCGTTCGTGGAGGAGCCCGCTCGCCTCTCCAAGCGGAAGCTCCGGCAGGAGCTGCCGGCGGCGGACGGCGGGAAGGAGGCGTACGCGGGACGCTGCCGTAGGCACGTCGCCCCCAGTCCGGGCGCCGGCTTCTCAAGCGATGAGGATGAAGGACGGGGGCCGGAGGGCGGCGGCGGTGTGAGTGGCTCCTCTTCTCGGTTTAAGGTGTAATCCGACTCGGACGTCATTGATTATGGTGTCTGTCAGCTCGTAACCTTGGAAGATCAATCGTCTGTCGAAAACGGGGGCTTATTTGGCGAAGTTCCTAACTACAGGTGCACGTGGCATTTTCAGGAGGCCCACGTTTAAGTCCATGAATGGATTTTGTTAAATTTATGTTCGTGCCCCACATTTGCCACCCCGGCCATGTGTCTCTCTGTTTCAGTGCGTCTGTTAAGTGGGTAAGATGTTAAAATGCTAAACGTTGGTGGCGTTGTGACGGGCTGGCGGATTATTGCATTATCCTACACAAAAAGCGCCGCTCTGAATCGCCAATGCAGATATTATTAGCGTGTCGCTGGGGGGAGTGTTTAACTGCAATGATCCGAGCTTACAGGATGCCTGGGACTTCAGCCAAGTTTTAAATGTGTTTCTACAAGGGAGCTGAGGTCAGCAGAGGGACTTGGAGCAGCTGTGCAGCTGTTGCAGTGTTGTGTCGTTGGGACCCCGACTTGGCTGAACCGCACGGGGCAGAAGCGGCAGGTTTAGCAGCCCCCACCCCCATTATTAATTACTCTCTTAAATGATCAAGTACATCTGAATATGTGCAATTTCGTCTAAGTATTTTAAGTGTATAGAGCCAATAAGGTAAAAATAATGATCACAGATGTAGCAAAACTAAAACTGCATTAAATAAAAATATAGAAATAACGATGGCTTTTATTGCCCAAATGTGCTGAAATCAGCTGAAATTAGGCTTTCACATTATACCAAGTCAGTGGGTTCAGCTGGCAGGAGGGCTGTCATTTTCCTGCATATTTATCCATTCTTATTCTCCATACACTGAGTAGAAATGAAATATCGGGAGACCGATCCGTCACACTTTTTTGATGCCTCTGGTGCCTCTCTTTAAGGTGACACATTTGTTAAGAGCAAAGTTTTGTAATGTTTTTTTTTGCAGTGCGTACCATCTTACAGTGGATAACCATTTTTTATTCTGTGTTAAAAACTGACTTCTAATGTTTTGAATCGTTAGTCTGGGAGTTTTCTGAGAAACTTCACTTTTGTGAATCTCATGGTCACATTGCAAATTCTGCTGGCTTTTGCTTGGTGACACATGAGCTCGCTCGCTCACTCCTGGGCGGTCAGCAGCGGGTGGCATGTAAGATGTCATGTGCTCCTCCTACAGATGCCCTATTTATAGTTCTGTTTAATTTTAAGCTGCACTGTTGCCCACGGCTTGGCTATCATTTAATAACTGCCTCCCCCACATACTGGAGTAATTTGTTTTGCGGTGCAGTGGACAGCGACATCAAGAAGCCGATTCCTGCTATCTCTGCACTTCATGACCGCTCACTCACTGACATATTTAGCAGAGGCTTTTGTCCTAAGCGACGTATAAGTGAGGCAAATGACACATTGCAAACATACGTGCTGTCAAGCAGTCGGCTAGGCTGAGCTTCCAGTGAATGTCCACGTACGAGGGTAAGCAGGACTGGAGCAGAAGCTGCTCAACCACTTCTAACAAAGCAAGAACCTAAAGACTATTCAAGGACCAGAAGTGCAACAAAACACTCCTAAGAGGCGTAAATGTTATCTTTAATGTCTACATGAAATGAAAAACAAGTCATTGAGACAAGTCCAGATTGCATGTTCTGCATAATTAAGTGTGATTGGAGTGATGCTTTAAAGATGTCCTTGTCGGGTGTTGTCACAGAATTCTCCTCCTTGGTGCTTCTGCTTGCACTTTACTCCAGAAGAACGCAAAGGTTTTCTCTTGTTTAAGTGACATTTCAGGTCATGTACCTCTTACACCTTTTCAGTGTTATTCAGGGATATGTGCACATCCATATTTTTAAATTGGACCCTGAAATGTAACCCTTCTAAAACACAAACTTATGATGTGAGACTCGGTCGTTACTCGCTGCTAGAGGGGAAGCTGTTCGGTACATTTCCGCTGGCTGTGTTTCCTTTAGGAAGAAGCCAGCATTCAGGACGAAGGGCAGAACGAGGAGTTAGAAGTGATGGATGTGAGGCAGCTGACTGACATGGAGCTGAAGGCCAGGCTGCTCCAGTACGGTGTTAATGTTGGGCCCATCGTCGGTGAGACACACGACTCCGCAGCACATTTTATGTACTGGTTAGGGCTGTTTGATTTATGGCAAAAACCATGAACATGATTATCTTGGTCAGCACTGAAATTACGATTATTTAACACGATAACTCATTGACTTTGGAAATATCCTGCATTTATTGATTTTCTTTTTTAACTTGCCTTGCATTTCTAAATATAATTAAAATGAGAAATAAGGGCAGGAAAAGGCTGCGCTGGATTTATAACACAAGTCAGAATGGGAATGTCATTGTGGCGTGAAATGTTGCACAATAATCATTTTATCGGCATAATTTTGTTTTGATAACCATAGGAGGCCAAAATTGTAATTGAAATAAAAATTCGATTAATTGTCCAGCCCCAGTACTGGTATACACACACCCACATCTTTCAGATGTGCTGGATCCATCAGAACCTAGATCCAGTTAAATTATATTACTGAAGCCTGCAGAAAACCATTAAGCCACCAGTATAATCATGGCCAGACTTTTCTGGTGAAGAGAGGAATTGAAAAGTAAAGAATTACTGACTTCCATTTTTCTTTACATAGGGCCTGTTTAAATGCTTTATGTGTGGAAAATGAAAACATTAAATTGGCCATTAAAATCTGAGTGTTCTTGTGAATCTAGTGGAATTCCCCCCCCCCCCATAACTGAGCAACTATGCTGATTTCTCTTCCTCCTGGTACCACAGAGACCAAATGCTGAGGAGAATATTGTAAAACACAGAAGAAAGCCTGTTAGACATGCTGTTCGAAAAGCATTCAGCTAATTGGAATCGGTTCATGTGTGTAGTTGTCGTGCTTTATAATAGTTGAATACGAAGCGTTTTTCTTCAGAAGCTTATGGCGTTCCATCTGTTTGTGTCAGCTTCCACCAGAACTCTGTATGAGAAAAAGCTGCGGATATTACTGAAGCCTGTCTCACAGCCCCCACTCAATGGTGCTGGATATGCAGCCCAGTACTCTGATGTCGAGGATGAGGATGATGATGATGTTGATGAAGAAGAAGAACGTGATTGTGGTGTGAAGAAAAATCCTCCTTGTTTTGTTTGCATTGGAAGCAATGAATGTTTTTGTAGGTACCTGTTCAGCTAAAACAGGGAATTGGAAATCTTTTATAGAAAATTGTTTGTGTATACAAATACATTTAGCTATAATAGTGTTCTGTTTAAATAGCATTATATTGATAAGAAATAGGGTTTTTGTATGAGTACACCAAACCTTAATTGGATTACATTTTTCTGATTTCTAATTACAAGTTGGTCACAATTCCGCATTTTCTAAGCCCTTTGACAAGCATTGTGTGTTGCATTTTAAGGCTGGTTCCCTAAGATGTCAGTGTGCTTCCTCCCAGGCTCAGAACACGCAGGGAGCCACCTGGAGGCTGACGAGGAGCAGGACCAAGAGGGGGACAGCCAGGTGAGCACGCCTAACAGGGCGTCTTATGATACCCCTGTACCATCTTAAAGCTGCTGCTCTGAAAGGTAAAAGGATTTTGTCACTCTTGTTATCAGAAATCACTGGTTAAATAAGATCTATAGCCTAGAACAGTGTTTCCCAGTCTGGTCCTTGGGGACTCAGGAGTGGGAGGGAGCAGAAATGTGGAGTGACTGGCAGGGATCTTGAAGGGAGCAAAAACATGGATTGACTGTGGGTCCCTGAGGACCGGATTGGGAAACACTGGCCTGGACTGTCAAATTGGCAATTTTTCTAAATTTGTCTAAGTTCGGCTTTTAATTTCCTTATGTATTGCTTTCACTCTTAGCAATGGTATCCATCTATTTCTCAAGTTGAGAGCTGATTATGGGAAAGCAGGACTCAGTTGCTCATTTCCTTTTACTGAACAGGTGGGGCTGCGCTCTCAGGATGATGGCAGATACTATCCCCAGTGTTTTTTACCCCCTCCTGGAATGGTAATTCCACTATAACCTGATCACACCATCTCTTTCACTTAACGACAAAAACCTGAGAGAATTGCAAATTTTGCTTTATGGACTGAGAGAGTGAATGGTGCCCTTTGATTCGTCCCTAAATGTTGAACCAGATATCTGCCATTTGACAGTAGGGTGACTGCATGTTCTCCGAGGTGTGGCATCGCTGCCATCGGTAACACAGTAACCTTCCACCACTGGCTTATTGTTCATCTGCCAGGTGACCCACATTCTGCAGTGTTGTGTTGTGTTGTGTGAGACTCTAGCCAGTGTGCCTCCGCTCCTGTGCCGTGTGTGTGTGTGTGTTTGCTGCTGTCACGGAGTGCAGAGGCCCTGAGTCCATGGTGGATTTGCATGCTGTAACCCCAAAGGGGGATCCCATCAGCCTGACACGCCGCGGTGCAGGGAGGAGCCGGGCCCAAACATCCAGACCCCAGACTGCATCAGGGGTATTTCTCTCTCTTCCCGTCTGTCACAAGAAGCCGCCTTCGTCTGAATGGGACACATGGTGTCACGGAAGTGGGAACCACATGCACCCTACCTGACTACTGAAATGCAGACCCATCCAAACTTCCCTGGTCATGCTGCTGTACGACAGGCAGATTATGGTTATTCACACCAAATGGCTATTTTGTGCTTATCCTTGTAACAGAAAGATGGGGGGAGGGGGGATCCTGATTTAATATTAATGAACCAGGCTGTGATCATTCTGACAACACAATTCTTGGGTCATTTTAATACTATTTGCCTAATTGAGCAAGTTTGGATGATTTATTATTATTATTATTTTTTTTTTTTTTAGAAATTTTCTCAGCTTCTCTCTCCTCACCTTTCCACATCTTTCACTCCTAAGAGGTGTCTCATTAGTTCTCTTCTAACAGCTTTTGATGCACAGCTCTATGCAGTTGAATGTGAACAGAAGCATACAAACCTCTACTCTAACACGGTCCTTGCAGATGAGTCCCCGGCACGCATCCGTAGATGATCTCAGGTCCCCCCATTGCGCCTTCCAGTCCTTCAGCATCACTCAACTGGTCGAAGAGGAAAGTGCCTCTTCCTTGACTTCCATTCCCACTCAGAATTGGCTAAATCACTGATGCCTCTTCACATGGATGTGCCTCTTCCTTTCTACAGATTTAATCTAACTCTACCATTTATCTGTTGTGTACTGGAAGTTAACCATTCAGGCTCCACAGAAGTTGTCGTCCTTTGCATAGCGTGCATGTCGTATGGCTTCTGTTTGGTTGGGAAGGCAGCACAAATGTAAAGATTCACTGTAAATCTGACAAATGTTGCAACTTCAAGCTTATGAGTGTGGTGAGGAATTCCATCAGACTGGTCTGTTTAGGCTTTCTAAATTTTATTAATTATTATTATTTTGAATTAATGATATCTGATACTTGTATTGACCCAAGCCCAATATTACTGGGGACAGTGGTTGAGATGGTGCTTAGGCTACTGCGATGCTACTGTTAATTTTGGATATATTTTATAAATCTTGGTGTCAGAAGTTCTGGCCCTGATTTCCATGATGTAAAGGGTTCCTTGGCTCCAGTTCTGGAGCACCAGCCTGCTCAGGCACACCTACTAAACCTGACAATTGGCTCTTGAGCTGCATAAGGTGTGTCTGAGCAGGGAAATCTGCAAACTGTGTTGCAGACTAGCCCCCCCCCTCCCCCACCCCAGGACTGGAATTGGGGAACCCTGGTGTTAAGAAGATATTTATGAATATTTTTTCCACTAAACCGCAGCTGGAAAGCAGGAGCCCTGACATCAGCAAAGTAGCGACAGGCAGCAAGGTTGGTATGACCAGTGAAATGCCACTGGGTCCAGTGGTCAGTATCGGTCAACACGGCAACTGTCATGTGACCTCCGGGCCCTGGCCATTGTGGTAGTTAAGGCCATGAAATCGTACGCTTTCACTTCAGGAGAAGCTCTGCTGTCGTAACCTTGAAAGTGTTTAGCTTGAGAACTCAACTGTGGGTTAAATCTAAGCTACTTTGTGTACAGCTGTCAGCTGAGCAAAAGGAGTAATTGCGACTCCTTCCCTCCATTTTTCGTCCCTCAGCAGTTTTTTCTTCGAATATATTACTAAGGATATCTGGAACAGTGCAGGTCCCTCTCATTCATATTTGTCGGTTTCCTCTGTTTTTGCCTGTGAGGCGGACAAACTTGCTAAATCAGCAAACGCGAAAGTTTCTTTTCAAATCAGCCTGTCAGATTCCTTTAAGGTTATGTGCATATTTTTTTATTTCGTTTTTTTTTTTTTGCCTGGGTTTAAGGTCTGTGTGATGCTAATGAAGAGGAGAATTTGCATTACTTGGTGTTTTCATCCCATTGATAGGACCTGATGAAAGACAAAAACGCCGCAAGCAAATCGCCGGCCTTCAGTCCCAAACCATTTGTGTTCAGACCTCAGTTCAAGGCAAATGTATGCTTCCACATATAGTTCTGTTAGTTCAGTGGCTTTATTTTTTACAGGAACGCAAACATTCCTGTAAAAGTAAATTTGTCTCATCTTCATATATCACCAAATAAGAGTATTTTGCAGGTTTTTTTCTGTGTTACCGGCTTTATTCCTGTATAATTGCAGCTTAACGTTGATATTGCTTGCCGTGAAATAGTTGTAGATGCTACTGCTGGTATTGAATTAGTTCAGTAAGCCAGTCTAAGATACTGCAAGCCAAGCTGGCTTAGCTCTGCTTTCCCTACATCCCGCAGGAGCCTGTGAGTGATATTCTGATGGAGATGTTTCCAGGGACAGAACGGACTCCCACTGGAATAAGGTCAGTAATTCCTGAACCCGATTATTCATGTTTCCTGGTCGTTTGGCTTGTTTGACATGTAAAAGAATGTAAAAATAAGATGATCCTACATTTAAAACACTTTACTGAATGTGGTGATGGTTTTTTTTTTTCTTTCATTTTAAGAAATGTAATGCAATTTGCCTGTAAATAATACATTTTTTTAAAATTAATAATTTACAACTTGCGCATCATTAAAGTACGGTTTAAGTACTAATACCAAATGTGATAAAACATTCATTTATGATCCAGGTAATAATTGGGGCTTCATTGGCCAGACGCAAGCTTCTCAAAATGGGTAACTGGTTCCTTAGCAGGTTGTAGGGGGCATCATGGGATATGTAGTGCAGCTGTGCTGACAGTGTGCCCTCCGTCCTTCTGCCCTGTAGTGCCACCTGCCGCAGGCCCATAAAAGGGGCGGCGGGGAGGCCCGTGCAGTTCAAGTACCCTGACACCCCTTCCAGCCCCGGTACTAAAGAGAGGCGGGAGCTTCAGCGCCATCTGGTGCCGACTTGGATCCAGATGCTAGTCTTTCTGCTGGTGGCCTTCCTCTTCTACCTCATTTTCAGTGCGATGCAGGATGCCCTGGACAGTCCCTCCAATGTGCTGCTAGACCGTTCTGGGCACGAGGGAGAGTTGCTGGGGGATCTGTCATCCTTTGCCACCTCAGAGGACCCTCCCTTGGTCTCTGGGGAGCAGTAACTTCTGCTACCTCGTTCTGGCTCTTTCTATTGGTTTCCATAGCAACAAAGGAAAATTTTTTGCCAGACAAACAAACACTGGCACTCTTATAAAGCTTAATCTCCATGTAAAGGGAAGGGGGATCCTTCAATTGGATTTATTTGTATTTTTTTATTTATTTTTTTTGAATGGAAATGAGTAAATACTGAATTTAAAAATAGATTGTTTTATATGGGGTCTGTGTGTTTTCACTTTGAGCCAGAAGTGGTTATATGGAAATAGTAGAAGCCAAACTGCTATCCATTTACAGTTAAGTTTGCAGTGCTGTCTTGGTAAGAGGAAGCTCAAGGCGGATGGTGTATCAGAACAGCAACCACAGCCTGGCGAAATCGATCTTATACATTTTAGTCTAAGGACCTTCACCACTCATCATTAAAGGATTTAACTTATGTTCTTGTGTGTTTCAATATAATGATGCTATATGCAGACAAAATCCAAATTTAACAATTGATTTAGGAGTTGGTTTCATTTTTTTTAAACACCTTTTTTTAACCCCAGTTCATTTCAAGTAACATCAAAACAATCCACAGCATAAGATATAACAACAGATCTATCAGTTTTCGAATAATGTAAATGTTATGCTGACCAGAAATGGGTATGTCACTCTGTCTTATGTTGGGATTTGTTTTACTTTTGTTACTAGTTTACGGACTCGTCTGCTGCCACTGCAAACGTACCTTGTTGGTGTTATAACTCAGAGCATTTTAAGCTTTTCAAACTTTGCAGACGCATTGCATGGGTAAAGGTCTAGAACTGATCAAATCTTCAGACAAATCGCCTCAAAACTGAAGGTGCAGTGTTAGGTGCCAACAAAGTATGACGGGGCCGTCTACAGAAGACATTTGATCTTGTGGCAGATGTATCTTTTTCAAATTCTCCAGGAACATTGTATAATCAATGATCTGGGGTCTGTTTCATTTTGAGACAAAAGGAACCAAAATTGAAGCGGTGCTGGATCTACCTTTTCAGGGACCCTATAGGCAAAGCTTTAATGGGGAGGAGAAAATTGATCTTGTGTATAGTTTTAATTTTTATTTTGACTAATTGTATTTATAAATGATATATGAATATGTGGATTTTCCTGACTTTGTCTGGGCCTCCTCGTGCAAATCGAGCCTTAGGCCGCTGCCTGGTTTGCTTATGCCAGGATCCAGACCTGTGGCCACATATTGATTGCAAATGAAAGGGCAGCCTCGTACACTTCATTAGTGTGACAACTCAAAAAGTATATTATTGATCTTTTCAAACTTTACACGTGTATGAAGTTCTAGAATTGGTCAAATTTTGAGACAAATCACATTAAAATTGAAGCAGTACCCCTTATTGCAGCAAAAAGAATGGTAATTAGAGAAGGCACTTAATCTTGTGAATGTGATAACTCAAAATATTTTATGAATTGTATTGCCAGTTAAAAAAATTATATGGAAGAAGATCTACACTGCATTTCATTTAGAGGCTAATCACACCAAATTGAAGCATTACTAGGTGGCAGCAAAGGAAGGAAAGGGGGCAGCTGCTGAAGACACATTAGTATTGTGAAGACATTAACTGTAAAATTGAGTTTTCTTTTTCAAATTCTCTTGGGACATTGTATAGGTGATGATTTGGAACTGGTACATTTGAGACAAATAACACCAAAATGGAAGCAGTGCCACTTAGCTGTGTCTCATAAAAGGACAGCCACAGATGCAGATTTGGTGAACCTTATTACACTGAGACAAAGATTTCTTTTCAGTGAAGTGGAGAGTGTGTTGGGGTGTGGGTAGAGGTTGGGGGTGTGGGAGGAGAAGGGATTAGATGGAGGGAGTGTCGGGGGCCATCCGAGAAATACATTTTATTTAATACAGTATTAAATTTTTGATTATGATACCGTAGAAAACAATAAAACAAGTCATAGTCACCATGCAAAGGTGATGTTTTTAAATGCTTATGTTCACGGAAGATTAAAGCCGCAGGTAAATGGATTCCAGTGACGATTTACTGAAATTGACGATAAAAGTGAACTAAACGGACAGCTACCTTTCTCAAATTACTGAGCACAGCTTAAGATCTTTAGGTTTTGCTCGAGTCGTCTGCCTTTATGTTGTGTAGAGACATCTTTGAAAAGCTGTTACTTGGTTTCATTTCATGTTCCATCTGGCTGCAGTACTCCACGAAGCATGTAACACTGATCACCAGTACGGATTGTGTTTTTCTGCAGTTGGAGTCACTTTTATTTTGAAGCCGGAAGTCTTGTCGCTCGGTGTATTCTCGCTTCTCGAACGATGGCGAGCGGCAGTAATATGAGTGGCCGGTCTGGGGGAGCGAAGCTGCTTGTATTTCTGAGAATTGCATTTCTAAGCTTCATACTGGTCTTGGTTGTCGTGCTGCTTGTTGCTACGATCCGGACGTTTTCACTGGATGTTAATTCCGGGCTTCAGCTCGGAAAATGGGAGGGAACAGCCAACGTCTCAGCTCATATAAGCGCAGCACAGAGAAAGCAGCTCCTTGCCAATCTGAAAGGTAGCATTCACACCACGGCTTCCACTCTGTCACTTTGTGAACTCCCGCTACATACTGTTTTTAGTCTTAAAACGATAAGCCAGTGATTCAGTTACATTATTTTAGACTTGTCACTTGCTTTATTGTACGGTGTCCTTGGGTGCTAGAAAGGCGCCTTTTAAATAAAATGTATTATTATTATTATGTTTGCACTGAACACTACGCGACTACATGAAATGACTTTGAAATTTATTGTCAGTAATATGGTAACTAACTTTGAGAGTTGTGATAATATTGCACAAAGCTTATTGTGGCTGGATTGCTATACTGACGGATGAGTACGTGCATTAATTCGATTATGTATCTGTCGTTAAGAGGCTATCCAGATACCCACCGTGTCATTTGCGAAGAACGACCTGAACGCGACCGCGCTGCAGGAGTTCGGGCGCTTCCTGAAAAGAGGTGAGAGCCGCGCCAGCGCCGCCGAGCCACCCGCTGCAGGCGGAGATCACGCCTTGGCTCCTGGCGTACGCGTGTAATAAAGGCGAGGTTCTGCCAATACGATTGAAATCGGTTAAGGTTATAAGGAGATAAGAGCATTCTCTGGGTCTTGTGTTGTTTGAAGATATGGGGGGCATCAGCAGATATCCGCTTTCCTAAAGTCCCCAACAATATTATACCACGATAAAGAAAACCACTGAGGCACTTCTTTAGACGATAAGGTAGCATTTATCAGTAGCACTTTACACCAGGTATGGAAAAACAATTTACCATCCACGTGCAATAAAACTGTGTTGTTATTTGCTCTGGTTCAGGTGGTGCTGACTTATTTTTTTTTGGTCACCAGTGTTTCCTGCGGTGTTCTCTTCTCCTCTGGTGAAGCATGAGGTGGTGTCCAACTACAGCCACCTCTTCTGGATGCCAGGCTCGGACTCCTCCCTGCAGCCTTACATGCTGCTCGCCCACATCGACGTGGTGCCTGCAATGGAGAGCGACGGGTGGGATGCCCCCCCTTTCTCCGGAGCGGAGATAGACGGGTTCATATATGGCCGGGGAACCATCGACGACAAGCATTCTGCTGTGGTGGGCATTCTACACTATCGGTCATGATGATCTCCCCCATACTCGCTGCGGGGCAAGATAAGGCCTGTGAGCCCCTGCTTGCTGGCGATGGTCTGCCTCGTCTGTCTCGCCCTTCTGTTCGCGTTACTTTGCCACTTCCCTTTGGGTAATCACGGATTTCAAAGACCACCTGATCCCATCACTTCTGACAGCTCCGGTCACAGTTCAGATCTCAGTTGTCTTACACCTGTTGTGAGCGGGAGGCAGCCGAACGAATTGGCATGCTGTGGGTAAGGCGGGCAGGGCGCGAGAGGCAGACAGTGTTCAGTCAAGGGCATCCTGTGAACCCTCAGTGTATGCCTCCATCAGCCGGCGCTTTTCACATGGTCGGTGATGGTTGAAAAACATTTATTGGAGAATCGGAAAGGTGTTCTGTGCCTCCCTGCCCTCAATTTCCATACAAAGGTAATTTTCTATAAGCCAGTGTGTAGACTTATTATTGTGACTTATTGACTACAGTACAGCTCAAGATAAATCCACCGTATACATTTGTTGCAGTGACTGATAAGGACATTTTTGTCTGTAAATTAAGGGAATTCTGCAGGCACTGGAGTACTTGGTTGAGCGTGGCTATGTACCCAGACGTAGCTTCTACATTGGACTGGGTCATGATGAAGAGGTGAGTGAGTTTAGTTCAAATCCTTTAACTGATAATTTGCATTCTAATACATTGAAACTTGATAAAACTTTAATATTGATGCTGTCGCTCCCTAAAAGTTTTCTGCTGTAACCATGGACGCAGGTCGCTGGAAAAGTTTTTAAATATGCATTTATCCACATTAATGGGGAATGTGGGGTGTGATTTCACACTGACAGGAATGAAGAGGGCCAAGCAGTATGTGCCCCAAATACAGAACACATTATCAAGAGCCTGACTGTGGTTCTTGAACTTGGAGCACAGTTAGCAGTATTGTCATGTGGTTTGTGCCAGGTGGGGGGCCACAACGGGGCCAAGAACATTGTAAAGCTGCTGGAGTCGCGAGGGGTCAGCCTGGCGTTTGTTCTGGATGAGGGTCTGGCTGTTCTGGATGGAGTCATCAATGGCCTGCAGGGACCAGTCGCCCTGTGAGTCTCCCTCATGTGCTCTCTGGCGATTTAGGTCCTAGGTAGTGTTAGTAACACTTTCATGGAACCTGTGAAATGGTTACTGTCCCCCATGTGGCTGTGAAATTAGTGGCCAGGTTTGCTTTCTGATTGCTATTTGTTCCAGCAGTTCAGAGTTCAGCCGATGAGCTTTTATAATGCGTGATCGCCCTCCCCCTGCAGAATAGGAGTCACAGAGAAGGGGCAGGCCACGGTGAAGCTCAGCGTCACCGCCCTCCCCGGCCACTCCTCCATGCCTCCCAGTGAAACCAGCATCGGCATCCTTGCCGGTGCAGTTACTAGGTAACACCCAGTGGGTTCCTTAGGTCTGTTTCCATGGCATCCAGTTGTGTATCCAGTGCGTGATGTTGGGGGATAGATTTAGACAAACACACCATAAAGTTGTTAAAAATGCGTGTTTAAATTGAACACTAATTCTTTTATTTGGAAGTCATCCCAGTGATCTGAGCTGTTTATTAATATAATTTTTTTTAAATGGCACATTGTTTATTACTGCATTGTTTATTACTGCATTGTTTAGTGATGTCAACTTACTGTGTTTTATCATCTGTGTATGTTGTTGTTTATATTATGGTCCGAAGGAGCTCTGTGCTGTCTGTCTTTTCCTCATCTGTTGGGTCTTTATCAATTAATTATTATCATCATCATCAGGGACTGACATAACTGGTGCGCAAGTACGCATTCACCTTTAAAAACGATATGTGTGACAATCGATTGTTTGTACTTATTTTATATATATTTGCGCTGATATGACAATAAAATACCTTGCATTTTAACTTGTATACCGCAAATGAAATAGAGATAGCATATAAAGATTAAAATGAATTATATTTTGTTTTCATATCAGCGCAAATGCACGTAAAATAACTCTGTATTTACACTGTTACCACAATCGATTGTCACACGTTGTTTTTGAGGGTGAATGCGTACTTGCGTACCAGTTATGTCAGTCCCTGATTATTATTATTATTATTATCATCTAAGGTTATCTATGATTATTCTCTAAGGTGTAAATATTAAATAGCAGTTGAAGCTGTAGAGTGCGTCATATCCTTGGAATGACTTCATATCTGAAAGCTGTGTCTTTTCCCAGACTTGAGAAGAATCCCATGCCTATACTGTTTGGCTACGGTCCCGAACGCAGCACGTTTGAGCATCTTGCGTACAAGGTCAGGCTTGAGCCGCTATCTCAGCTGTCCACAGTGATAATGGCAGATTAACACTGTATCACCGGACTGTACCAAATGTAAGGCAGAGGGGCCTGCTTTGTATTTGCCTGTCTGCTTTACAGTCACTTTCTGTGGTTTCTCTTAACAGTTTGCCCTCCCGCTGAAGTTTATCATGTCCAACTTGTGGCTGTTTTCCCCCCTGCTTGGAAGGTGATTGCAGTTTCACATGGAATGGTATCATCTTTTTGTGATGTGGATCTTCACTAACCTATCTGGCTTTGTTGTCTGCAGGATAATGCAAAGGAGTCCGGAAATGAATGCTTTGGTCCGTACAACCACTGCCGTCTCCATGTTCCACGGAGGGGTTAAGGTGCTACATTGTATTTGTCTGAAATTTGCATATGTTGTTGCATTAACAACCCTCTTGCTGCATACCAGTTATTTCTTCATATTTGTTACTCATTTGCTTATTCACTGTTACCGGTAACCTCTGTTTAACCCAAAGTTTATAGCTTAAGAGTCCTTAATCTCGACCGTTTTACTCTTTTGACATCTTCTTGGTTTTTTTGTTTGACAAAAAATTGTCTGGTATATAGAAAGTTGTATTTTCTATCCTCTCAAAGTCCAGGCTGTAGTACTTATGGCTGTTCACCAATCGAGCTGGTTTTGAGATACCTAACATCCATTTCTGCAGTTTCTTACTCATGCATGGAACTCAGATTAAATGAATATCAGGAGACCCTCCTTCATATCCATGATTCTGGTCTTTGTTTGCCAGCATGAAAATAATCCTTCTGTGTAACTGTCCGGGCTTGGCGGTGATTCCTCTGGGTTCCTTTCTTTACAGGTTAACATCATACCTCCGTATGCAGAGGCGTTTGTGAATTTCCGCATCCACCCTTCACAGACGGTGCAGGAGGTGAGTAGCCCCCCCTCCCCCCGCCCCCCCCATCTTCTACTTCATTGCTGGGTGGGAACAAAAATGTTGATGGGATGCGTTAATGCAGAGTTCCATACAGGAACCACAGGGTAAGATCATTTATTAAGTGGGATACATGGAGACTCGAGAATGACGGGAAAAGCTTTGATGTGTGAAGGTGGTGTTTCTGTGTCCTGCTTCAAAAGAATAGTTTCAAACCCCTAAACCAGGCAAATAAATGGGATGATGAAAATGAAATTGGATTCTTGTACGTTGTTGCTATTTTCTTAAAGTATTCCTAATATCCTGTCTTCACCCATGGACATACGAGCAGATGACGTTCAGCTTTCCATCCTAGGTACTAGAGCTAATCAGAGGAGTGGTGGATGATGAACGGGTGAATATTGAGCTGGTGGATGGATTTGACCCGCTGCCTGTAAGCTCCTACGATGAGGAGTCTTTTGGGTACCAGCTGATCAAGAAAACGGTGCTGGACATGTTCCCACAAGTGGCAGTAGCCCCGGGTAACACTACCTCGAGGTCCAAGCTATTTGCGCTTCAGGTCCTTGTGCGGCAAGTTAAATCTGAACAGCAGAGTTGTAACCCGTATCCAATGGCATCCCATTTTTTTTTTGTCTAGGGTTGTGCATCGGAAACACAGACAGTCGTCATTATACTACGCTGACCAAAAACATATACCGCTTTGCTCCTGTCTGGTTTAAACCAGGGGATACGAAGAGGTTAGTGTCGTGCACCGGAGGACGTTATTATTTCAGCTTAAATAGGCGATTCAAGCTGAAAAAGGTGTGTTTTAAAAGGGCTTTACTTCTTATTATCCACATAGCTTGCTCTGCTAGGAGTTACCTCATTTTGGAGTTTCTGGCCGTAGAAATGTTGAGCTTCTCTTGAATATAATGCGACTGAATGGAATTCTTTCTCTGGTGATTAAAGCACCAAAAGAGGGCATCACCGGAAGTCATGACCAGGTTACTGAAGATAATCCACAGACTTTGTAGTGAGCAGTTTAATGCAGGAACTATTTTCGTGTATCGAACTCCACATACCAAGCGCTGGGATGCTGGTGCTCGTATTTGCTGCACAGCTCACAGTAGAACAACATAGATGTATAGATAGTACTAAAGCCCCAGTAAAACACACCTTTTTGGCTACAAGAATGATTCCTGGTCTTAGAGGAATGTCTTATGAGGAGAGGTTAGCTGGAGCTGAATCTGTTCAGCCTTTAGCAATGGAGACTAAGGGGGGACATGATCCAGGTATATAAGATTCTAACAGGATACTGTTCAGTCAAATGGCTACTTCAATATTAGTTTAAATACTAGAACTCGTGGCCATTAGTGGAAATTAGCGGGAGAAGATTCTAAAACGAATTTGAGGAAGCACTTCTTTACACAGCGCGTAGTTAGAGTATGCAATAGTCTTCCTGCTAGTGTAGCACAAGATAAAACCCTGGGTTCCTTTAAATCAGATCTATATGAGGTTTTAACAACTTTAAGCTGTTAGTTGAATTCTCCCCATGCAAGCTTGATGGGCCGAATGGCCTCCTCTCATTTGTAAACTCTGTATAGCTGCCCAGGCAGGACTTATTTTGATCATTGCAGTGTCACATTTGGTGGGTGGTTTCTTTTATTTCTTTCTTTTGCACAGTTATTTCCTTTCCGTTTCTACATGGCTATGATAAGGGATGTAGTTACCCAATAATTTGTTGCCTGCCAGATGCATGTGCAGCAAGCTATTCTTGTTAATGTTTGAGTGGTGAAACACCTAAGTTCCCTAAAGTCTGATTTCTTGACTTTCTGCTCAAAACGTTATAACTAGTGTGCAAGGTCGTGTGCATGGCTGAGAAAAAGTTTTGGTCTTGACCCAAAACACTGGTCCAACAATGTGAATTCTGTCCTGGTCGCAGGACACTGGCCCTTCACCCTCACAAGGATACTGCAGGGTTCATGGAAGTTTGTGGATTTGGAAAAGGCAAACGATCGTGTCCCTCGAGGGGACCCCCTGTGGGGGGTGTTTTGGAGAATGGGGTACAAGGTCCGTTGTTGTGGGCCATCAGATTGCTGTACAAACAGAGCGAGAGTGTGGTTTACATTGCCAGCAGTAAGTCAGACTTGTTCCTGGTGGGTGTTGGACTCTGCCAGGGCTGCCCTTTGTCACCGATTCTGTTCACAACTGTTATGGACAGAATTTTTAGGCACAGCCAAGGGGCAGAGGGGGTCCGGTTCGCGGCCTCAGGATCACATCTTTGCTTTTTGCAGACGATGTGGTTCTTTTGGCATCACCGAGCGGTGACCTTCAGCATGTACTAGGGCCGTTTGCAGCTGAGTGTGAGGCGGCCAGGATGAGCACCAGCACCTCCAAGTCTGAGGCCATGGTTCCCGACCAGAAAAGGTTGGATTGCCCTCTTCTGGTACCATGGGGTCTTGGTCATGAGTGAGGGAAGAAGGGAGCGGGAGATCGACAGACGGATGGGTGCAGCTTCGGCAGTAATGCGGATGCTGTACCATTCTGTTGTGGTAAAGAGGGAACTGAGCCATGGTCATGAGCTCTGGGTAGTGACCGAAAAAATTAGATTGTGGATACAAGCAGCCAAAATGATTTTCCCCTGCAGGGTATCTGTGTTCAGCCTTAGAGAATGAGTAGCTCAGACATTCGGGAGGGGCTCAGAGTAGAGTGGCATTGAAAGGAGCCAGTTGAGGTGATTTGGGCATCTATCTAGGATGCCTCCTGGACGGCTCCCTGGGGAGGTGTTTGGGGCATGTCCAACTGGGAGGAGGCCCCGGGGCAGACCCAGGACACTCTGGAGATATTACATCTCTCAGTTGGCCTGGGAACTCCTTGGTATTCCCACGGAGGAGCTGGAGGAGGTGGCTGGTGAGATGGAGGTCTGGGCATCTCTGTTTAGATTGCTGCCTCCACAACCCGACCCCAGATAAGCGGCAGATCATGGATGGATGGATGGATGGATGGATGGATGAGGGAAGTCATAGGTTTAGATCCAAGGCTGAATTATGACCAATGCAAGGCAATTGCATAGATTTAACAGGTTGATGTGCCAATATTGATAGACAATGGAAGTGTAGGATAGTCAGGCAGACTGAAATTCCAATGATTGTTTTATTCTTGTAGATGTTCAAGGTTTTTACATAGTTCCCAGTCTTCATTGTTGTGATCTGGGCCAGAGTCCCATCCATTCATTCTCATTATCGAGTACCTCTCTCATGACTAGGTTTCATGGCGTGAATGAGAGAATCGGCACGAAGAATTACGAAGACTCTGTGTTTTTCTACTTCAAGTTCATCCAGAACTGCGACATCAGGGAGCTGCCGGCGCCCCATGGCAGCCTGCATGAGCTGTGAAGCAGGCGGAGCGCTGACGCTCCGTTGCTGTCTCAGCGAGGCGTAACACTACTGTGGATGAGGGCTAACCACGGTGCGGCTGACTGTGAAGGGGGCCCTAAGCTCATACACCACCCACTCACTTTGGCCTGATTCTGCTAATACCTGCTGACGTGATACCTTTTAACTGAATTTCTCAAATATTTTAAACCTAAATGTAGTTTGTGTTGCAGATTGTTTTACTGAAATATCTGCATCTTCAGTTGATCGGGTGATGTGTGAGCTCAGGGTTCTGCGAGTCCTTCAAGTCTTTTTAAAGTATTAAATTTAAGGCCTTAATTGCTATAAAAATGTCTTAAATCCATCTGTTAATTATATTAAAAAAGGCACAAGCTTGGAAAATAACAGTGATTTACATGTTCTTGAATGGAATGATTTTTTTATGTTGCCACCCATTTGTATGTCATTGTCACACACGTATGAGCGAAACCAGCAGTAATCATTTCTGTTTGCAGGGGAGGGAGGGACCAACCAGTAACCAACTAGTTACTCTAAGTTAGCCTGTAAGTAATGTATCTGTTATTTTTTGGTAGGGCAAACTGCAAACTCAATGAACTTGATGGATGACACTTTGTAACTGGTTGAAACCTGTTAAAGAAAATCAATATGATTGTACACTATCCAAGAAGCTCTTCAAAGTTGGCACAGTGAGATCAAAGCTGTGGAATCCCATATGCACATTGAAAAACACGAAGTGGCTACAAAATCGCCCACAACCCAAAGTAAATGGTGATATTGAATGCTTTTAGTCATTTTTGTTTTATGAAACTGGCCTTTAATTTTGAGCGGCATTAAGAAGTCTTAAATCTAACTTGCTAGAACCTGCAGTTACCCTGAAACTAAGATTAGTTTGCCTTTGAGTTTGGTATGAATGAGAATTAAGTACATGTACAGTACATGTCGCACTCTAGGATTCCTTGTAGAAAAGTTACAGAAAAAATGCCTGGCTGTAATGAGAAGGCTGGTCTCTAACTTCAATGAAGGGATTTTTAGTGTGATCGTGAAACTTCTTGCACGACTCTTCAGAGCACGTCCCTGCCCGCTGCCCAGTGGTTTGACATTACAAGCTTCGCTTCCTGTATTACTTCAGACTGAATGTGGCAATGCTAACTACCGTTACAGAAAGAAAGCGATGGTTATAATAGTGCAGTATATATTATAGTGCGGGGGCGGCGTGGTGGTGCAGTGATTAGCACTGTTGCCTCACACCTCTGGGACCCGGGTTCGAGTCTCCGCCTGGATTACACGTGTGTGGAGTTTGCATGTTCTCCCCATGTCATCGTGGGGTTTCCTCCGGGTACTCCGGTTTCTCCCTGCGATGGGCTGGCCCCCCATCCTGGGTTGTTCTCTAGGCTCCAGACCCCCCGCGACCCAGTAGGATAAGCAGTTTAGAAGATGGATGGATGGATGGGTATTATAGTGTTATTACTTTATCGTGCTGGAGTTCTAGCACACATTGTTTTCTCACGGCACATCCAAAGTCATTTCTCTGTATATACCACTGCTTTAGACCTAGTTATTGCTCACAGAGCGTTCTCACAGATGCTCCAGTAAGTCAGTGATTTTTAATAATTTTTATTTGTATTTACTACCCTTTCAAAATGATGCCCATGAAGGTGCTGTTATCACAAAGCAGCTAGTTTTCAGCTGTATCAGTTCAGAAGAACGTGAATGACATGAAAAACCTTGAGATGTTAAGGTCTAAGCCTTCAACAAAATAAACATGCAAATTACGATATTTTTACTCTCAGTATGCTTCCGTTTGGCGATTTTTTAAATGAAATAAAGCAGGTAGCACCAAGTTCCCTGTGAGCTGCTAACTGCATGTTTTGAATTTAGCTCAGAATTCTGGGATTCTGTGCCACATCATGATCTAAAAGTTCATATATTTTTTTTTACAACCAAGAAGGAATATTATAGGTCTTTATGAAAATCTGTGGTCATATTTTTCTCCTATTTTGCTAACAAAATGAGATGTGTGTGTTAATGTGTCAGTACGAGTAAAGAAATAAAAACGCTGTATGACTAAAATTAATGCAAGCTGTAAATGCAATAAATTTCCCAGCCCTAGAAAATATACAGATACATGGTGTGCATGGTATAAGGGTATGTCAAACTGCAATCAACAAAACGCAGTCTTGTGTAACTCTAAAATGTAGGATTGTTAAAATATTAGTTATTTTCTGTACAGTGTTAGATACATAAGCATACTCAATACTTAAGAGCAATTCGTAAAACATGGCAGACTGTAGCAAAGAAAGATGAGGACTGACAGAAAATCCACAGTCGTCTCTAGGGCCAGTCACAGCACTTGCAGCTGTTGTTGAAAACCAGGCCACTGGGGCATTGCTGGATATATGTGACACCGTGGCCACAGTTGTAGAAAGCATGGTGATCGTCCGCTTTGGGGTAGAGTCCAGCAGGCCTGCTGGAGCAGAAGTCACTGTCGTTGGTTCGTTTGGTTGCTGGGTGGGGGGCTTCATGGGTGGTCATTGTGGGGCCACTGATGCCAGTGCGGTGTGGTTCAGTGGTGGTTGTATTACATAATGAATTTGGGGTTGTAGGTGGTAGCTGCGAGGGCTCTGAAGTGAAAAAAAAAATAGAACTCTAATACCGTTTGGACACTTTAAGCCGATAGTAAAATCTTCTCGTGCAGTAAATTTCACATTCAGCTCTGTTTCATAATGTAATAGTATGTTTTGGAGACTTTTTCTGTAGCTGAGTAATAATACCAGTGATCTTTAAGGGCCTGCAGGCGTATGTCACTGGCAAACTGCAAAGCTGGTTGAAATGGCAAACCTGAAATGAGAAGCTTGCGTAGATGACTGATCAGAGGATATTTTCCTTTTCTGCAAAACTGGCCAGAAAAGTCATCCAGGTCCAGAGACCAGACAAAGGCTCCTCCAAAGCTGTTGTTTTGAAGGTACCGCACCTAAAGGAATATGACAGGAAGTTAAGAATCACGGCTCATGGTCTGCAGCATACATGATCTTTCTCCTAACCCGCGATGGTATGCTCAGGCCGGCTCTCCTAGAGCATGTAGATATTAGGACACCCATCCATCCATTTACCAAACTGCTTATCCTTACTGGGTCGCGGGGGGTCCAGAGCCTAAAGAGCCAGAAGCAATGGGCACGAGGCAGGGAATAACCCTGGATGGGGGGCCAGCCCATCACAGGGTACACTCACACACGCACACCTATGGGCAATTTAGCAACTCCAATTAGCCTCAGCATGTTTTTGGACTGTGGGGGGAAA
>JAODJX010000109.1:1314251-1336631 GCA_026776945.1 Isichthys henryi | reverse complement strand
CAGGCGGAGACTCGAACCCGGGTCCCAGAGGTGTGAGGCAACAGTGCTAACCACTGCACCACCATGCCGCCCATTAAGTCGGAACAATAATACATAAAAGTAATACAAAAGTAATAAAAGTAATTACATGCAGGGCTGTTCTGTACCTCAAGTCAATGAACCATTGAAGCTACAGAATGATTTTACTAGCGTCACAAAATAGTGCATGTTAAGTTCTACGGGACACCTGGTTTGGTAAAAGAAGTACAGACGCAGTTTTATGCTGCCATACGAGTTTATTTGTTTATTATTTTAATTCTTTTTCCAGTCACAGCAGCTGCATGATTCATTGAAAACCAGGTCATCATTACAAGTATGGAGGGTGGTGTGTCCAGCGGAGCACTGGTAAAACGTGGAGGGATCTTCCACGTTAGCGTAGAGTCCGTCGTGTTTGCCCGCACAGAAGCCGCCGGTTTCAGGTGGGGGGGGAGCAGTGGTCGGTAAGGGTTCGCTGGGAGCGCTTGTAACTGGAGCCAAGCTTGGCAGGGGAGGCAACGCTGTCAAAGTATTTCACAAAATGGTGAAACTGTAAGTAAATTAAGGTAGACTACCAAAGCATTAATGTTTGATGTTTAAGGTGCATCACGGTATCTAAATAAGCAAAGCGAAATGGACCTACCACCAATTCAAGCATGACATGAGCTAACTGACCAATCAGGATTAAGTTGATATGCAAAGTAATGATGCATAAGTAAGGGCTGTTTACAGTCATCGATCCAACTACATGCGCTGTAGAATTGGACTCACACACAGCAAGAACAAATTTCCCACAATTTTAAACCTGGAGGCTTTAGGTGATCATCCTGCCCTCTGTCACCACAGCATGTTCAGCGTTAATGATTAATGTCATGCTTTGCCAGCATAGTACAGCTCATCCCCACAGTCTACAGACATGCAGTTAGGTGATGTCTGTAAACGGTCCATAGTGTGTCTATGTGCGTGTGGTTTACCTGTGTTAAGGAGATTGCGCAAGTGGTTAATCAGAGGATAGGGGCCCTGTCCACAGAACTGCCCCGCAAAGTCATCCAGGTCAAGAGCCCAAACAAAAGCCCCTCCATAATGACTGTCCTTAAGATAGCGAGCCTGTAAAAGAGTGATAATTAGTGTACTGATGCAAATAGATAATAAATTATCATTAACCTTTTACTGTGGAATAACCTTTTACTGGGCTTGGAGGCACGGATGTAGTTAAAAGTCAAAACATAACCTAGCAAACTGGTGCTGTTGGTTGGCAGAGGTCTGGGAAATGTCCGAGACGCACGGTGAGAGACAGCCAGACCCCGTGTCTACTGATACTTCAGATAATCAGGCACTGGTGTCTCCAGTGGCACAGAATTCCCAGTTTGGATTAAACGTGGGCAGCTGTAGATCGTTTGGTTTTTTTTTTTGTTTTTTTGAAGGAAAGCATTGTTTCCCTATTTATTGTTTGGTTCTTCTTTTGTGACAATACTGCCAGGGACTCTTTCTCACTCATACTTCCCTGACAGCCTATCACAGAACACGCTGTGGTCAGTTTGTAATACAATAAAGCCATTTGTTTGCTTAACTGTCTGCACCATTGAGGAAAATGTTACAGTGGGGTTCAGTATAGAAACCCTTGTGTAAATAGCATTGATTTTCCACTGATCCTGGCTCCAGGCTGTCATTACAACTACTGTAAATAACATAGTATCGTTTTTTTTGATAAGACCAGTAGCAAACTAATGAAAAGGTTCTATTCAAACTCACTGGGCTTATCAGGGTAGGACCATGTGGTTTATACGGCTAAAATTCTAATATTATTCTAGTAATAAAGTAACTGGTTTTGATGGGTGAAGGTGCTACCTTGGTGTCATAGCTCTCTTTGGTGTCAAACCCCACCCACTCATTCCCCTTGGTGGCAAAGGGAACCTTCTGCTCCTCAATCCATTGAAGGTTGGTTCCGTGAAGGAAAGAGCAAATCTGGAAAAATACACAGAGTTTCTAAAAACTGGAATTCAGTTTTTGATAGCTAGTAGTCACTAGAGCAAAGTATGTTAGTAATAGCTAGTAGTCACTAGAGCAAAGTATGTTAGTAATAGCTCGTAGTCACTAGAGCAAAGTATGTTAGTAATAGCTAGTAGTCACTGGAGTAAAGTATGTTAGTAATAGCTATTAGTCACTAGAGTAAAGTATGTTAGTAATAGCTAGTAGTCATTGGAGTAAACCATGTTAGTAATAGCTAGTAGTCATTGGAGTAAACCATGTTAGTAATAGCTAGTAGTCACTGGAGTAAAGTATATTAGTAATAGCTAGTAGTCATTGAACTAAAGTATGTTAGTAATGTTTGCTGTGGGTGGCTTGTTGCTCTCCGCTTACTTCGTAGTAGGACCAGAAGCCGGCCTCCCTGGTGTACTGGCCAGCAGAAGCTGCCCCGCTAGCCGGAGCTCCAACTCCGTTATCAGGTGACGTCAGGCGGAACGTGCGTCCATACGTGGCGAATCCCATCATCAGCTTCTCTACTGGAAAACCTTGGTCTCGCCAGTACCTCATGGCAAAATCCTGGAGAGAAAACATGCAATAAACACATGAGCTGGTGATAACAGCCTGGAAATCAGTCAGGTAGGTGAAGGTGAGAGTGCACTTCTGCTTGGAAACACAGAGTGTGTTTTACTCACAGTGTTGAAGTAGATGTGCTCTCCGTTATCAGCGGAGCCCTGGTACAGAGGGCTGTTGTGTCCGGTGAAGTTGTCCCAGGCTCCATGAAAGTCATAGGTCATCACATTGATAAAGTCCAGGTAGCTGAGACGCACGTTGGTACTCTTACATTTTGCATGAAAAACACCCGGGGCTCCAGCAATCGTTTGATTCAGAAAAAACGTCTTTTTGTTTCACAATACAGGTAACATGGCCATGAGTATATTCTGATACTCACTTGGCGATCGCGCTGATCTCGTAACCAGCATCGATGTTTCCCTTTCCAGCTGCCACCGCACCTGTGAACATCAGCCTTGGACGTCTGGTGTCAATCGCTTCTTGCTCATAAGCTGCAAGTATCTCCTGTATAGGGAAGTTTAATTTAGAAAGAACAATGCAGAATAATCAGAAAAAATATAGCTGTAGGTTATTAAAGTTTTGAAGGTTTTTAATGTGCGCTATGTACTTGGACAGAGCTGATGTAAAGGCCAGTTATTTAATGTGTTATTTATCTGTCTATATTATTGTATGTCTTCGTTTTGGCAGCCTAAAGCATCAATTCTTCCTTTGACATGCATATTATGAACTGGCAAAGACGCTTTCATTCTAAGACTGACCTTGCACAGTATTGTAAATATCGGTTTGTCCTCTGGGGGGCTCCCTCGAGCCCCAGGATACTCCCAGTCCAGGTCCAGCCCATCAAAGCCATAGGTGCGCAGGAACCTGATGGTGGATTGGATGAATCGCTGCCGATTGTAAGCAGTAGAAGCCATGATGGTGAACCTGGAAAATGAGAGGAAGCAGGAATTAAAGAATAGATTAAACTACTTTTTAAAATAATTTTGTGCAAGTTAACTTTTAATCTTTTGGGCACAACTTGTAAATATGGGCAAATAGAAATATTTATTTTAAAAAATCATTTTTTTTCTAATGTGCAAAACTAATTACTTTCCCATTGTATGAAAGTACTTACTGGCTTGTTCCAAAGTTCCAACCACCAACAGCTAGTAGTGTCTTGAGTTGTGGGTTTCTGTTGGACAACGTATATCATTTGTAAGCACATTTATCTAAAAATATATATGACAAAAATGAAAAAGAGTAGAACAGTTTGAAACCTACCTCTGTTTTAGAGCATTAAAGGACCTGTATAGACTTTCATCATTCCACTCATAGGTAACAATCTCATTGTTATGGTTAATGACGGAAAAGGCATAAATCAAATGGGTACAGAGGTGTGGGTCCACATTTTCGGGAAGGTATTTCCCAGTGCCGGGTCTATACTGGGACCAGTTGGTGTAGTAGCACACCAGCTTAGTGGAGGCAGCTGAGAATGGAGGACAAAAATGGTGCAGATAAGATGACAACACCATGAAGTTAAACTTCAGTTTGCTATACACAATATAATAAACACAACACTAAGACTTTACCTGATGGGGAGCAAATAATATAGTATTACGCTATTACTCATGTATTAATTAACCACAATCTAAGTCTTAGTTACATAATGATCTCATGTTAATTCATCATTAATGAATCGTGATGCATATGTTATGTAAAGCAGCTACTATATCTGTTACTATACCTGTTAATTCTGTAAACCGTTGTGAACTACTGAAGGAACAATTGCTCATCATTAATAAATCGTGATGCATCTTTTATCTATATTTGTTCATAATTAGTACTTAATTAGTAATTGAGTCACTACTGAGTATTTTTGCCCCATCAGAATGTAATGGCAAAGTGTTACCATTGTCTCTCCGTTCATGTTTGTGCAATGAAAGGGACAAAGTGTCAAAATGAGTGAACTCACCGATTTTAATGCACAGCAGCAGGCTTAGACCTTCATGGTAGAACAAGATTAAGGAGAAAGGCTCATTTTATTTCATGGTAAACAGGCATGCAAATACATTAATATCAAACAGGAAACATTTAATAAACAATATTTTTTTAAGTACAGCAAGATGTGCTTCTTGTTTATAGACAAAAAAGTAATAAGTAAACACATTTTTTTAAATCATACTTGCGAGGAAAAGGAACTTGTTCATGATGCTTTTGATGCTGCAGGTATATTACTGGAAGGGAGAATAATATTTAGGATTTTTGCAAAAGGAAATAAACACACCGGATCGCAAATGCCAGCTCATAGGTAGTTTAATATAATAAAGTTTATTAAAAATCATTTGTTGGTCAAAAATTGTGAAAGTATTCAAGGCAAATATCAAGTGAAAACTTACCTGTCGCACATGAAAATCTCAGGGAAATGTGTGAAATCTGCTCATACTCGCAATTTATACACTCCTGATAAGGGGCTCAAAGGTGTGAGGGACCAATCATTTTTAGACTAAGCAGGTCAGGGCTATCAGGGTGTGTGAATACATATTACATACAATATATATTAACAGCCGGGAAAACCAGCTTTGATTTTTGTTAACTCCTGTTTCTGCTATGAGTTACAGTGACTCAATAGTGACTTAGTCCCCATTTTCTCGTTTTATCTTATTATGTTTTTGTTACACACATAGACACAAACTGATACTCACACACAAAAAGACTTATAAGCACTTCAATATATTATTTAACAATGATTTTCAAAGTGAAAAAACTGTTACAATTTTAGCTTCAAGTACATTAATTTAGGCCATAAAGATAAAGGATTATGTCAAAAAGGTCTATCAGACATATTCTGTGTTGTCCAGCTCATTGTTTGTGATCAGAATTTAGTGTGGTAATCTACCTTGAAACAAACACAATGCAAATGAATAGTGGAAACCTGTTTCATTATTACATTTAAGATAAGATTCGGTAAAGTTCTTTGGTCAGGATAATAAAAAGCTGGCATAACATAGATATTCATTTGGAAAGACTGTAAATCATTAACTTTTTTTAAATTATTAATAAAAAGCTGCAAATGCAATTGCATTTTTTATATTCTTCTTATACCTACCCTTTATGGAAGAAAATATCAACACCTCAATCAGTACTATTATTTCAGGATAACTCTGAGATCCAGAATTATTATAAATAAACTTAATTAATCGCCTTTCCCTTCAGTCAATATACAATCCAGCAGTGTATAATGAAGAGAATAAGTCAAATTTTCATATTATTATGGTTGTCATTGTAACACTTTCTACGAATATCATGTCTATAAGAACCCATGAATATATTAATACATAATGTATTCATAAAGCATTATAAACACAGGTATAATATTTAGGTATCACTTTACAATAAGACTACCCTCATAAAGGGTTTATGAATGGTTTATAATCAGGTTAATAATTAAGTTGTAACACTTTGTAAATCATTAATAGACAATCATAAACAAGTTAATGAGGTTAATGAGTTACTACCGTGTATAAGAGGCAAAAATGAAACCTTATTGTGAAGCGGTACCAATATTTATGAAAAGGCATAACATTCATTTTGCATTATGAATGCAATATGAAGCTCTCATTGATAATGAAATATAATATATTATTATCATTATCTCATAATGCAGTACAAAGCATTTTTATGCCAATCGTTATAACGCGTTATGAAGGTAACTATAGTGTATTATAGATGATGGCTTTCAGTAAAGTGTTGGCTAACAGGGAATGCTAACCTGGTAGCTGCTAGCTGTTCCATATCTTTAGACCCGCAGTGGGGAGAATGTCAGGGAGAAAGTAAAGGCTAAGTAAGTTGGTTGCGCTGTCTCTGCCTTCACGAATAGGCATCCTAGTGTCCGAAGGTTACAATACCTTAAAAACAGAGATCTTGGCTTGCACTGCACTCTACCCTGTCAATGTGGTGCTGGTTTCACAACTGGAGCTATGCTCCTAACGTGTTGGTCCACAGCCAAATAGGCCAGCTAGTATGGCTAACCCAGCACTGCTGCCAACTGAAGCCACAAACTACAACAGTGCAACACTGTGCTTCCCCCAAGACGGTGACTCATCTGTCAGGTGTACGCAACAGCCGCTGCTGACACGACCGATTTCCATCACTGCCCTCATGCTCCCAGAAGAAGACAAAGATGACAAACACAAAGACATGCTTCTCCAACAGAAGGCCTAGAGGCATGGCTCAGCTAAGATTCCAAGGTACCCGTTCAAGATTCCTCATTGGAACCTATTCCAACCTCAAGAAATGTAGGTCATCTCCTTGCCTGCCAGGGTTCTACAGATTACTGGCACTCTGCTGCCTTCCGTGCAAGTCTTTGCAGGGCCACGACTTTCCTCAGCGGCTTCTAACACCCTGGATATCATTAGTTTGAATTGTTGCCATTCTACCACAATGTGGTAACCAGGTACTAAAGAACTCCCACTAAGCATTCCCAACCCCGATGCACCAAACCACCGTATGCTAAATATTCATTTGTTTGTTGCACATATTTATGGACTGTTTCATATTTTGTACATATTGTTAAATGTTGCATGTCTTGTCCTGTCCTGTGTTTTGCGTGCAGCTGCTCGGGGAGCTGCAATCCCAGTCTCATTGTACTGTGATGTATAATGACAATGAAGAATTGAATCTTGTACCTTGAATGAATGGTTGATACTGACATGTGAAATCACTTTCTATGAGTTGGGATTGGGCAGAAAGTGGAGAAAAGGAGCATGACGACATTGCAGAACACAAAATCACACTGGGGCCAATGGAGAAGAACTGGGTGCTTTTGAAATTAATGATCATGTGAATCGAGTCAACAAGATGAAAAGGAAGTGTCCCCCATATCTGTGGCTTCAGTAATCTGCAGTTTGCCACAGACCGAAAAAAAGATAGTAAAATGTGTAACAGTATGTTTTTTCATTGTTCCATTGTGCGAGCTTTCTTCAGGGTCTGCGGAACTTACTGCAGGCAGCTACCACGAAGCGAGGTCACACAGTATTCAAAAAAATCTCTTCTTGCCTAAGATCTAAGACATAACAGACCCAAAAAACCAATACGTGAGAGTTGGCAATCCTGCGATACTGTAACCTTTAATCAGTGGTCGGCACAGCTATCCAAAAAGTTACCTTTGATAACCACTAATCCACTAACTCCAAAGTTTAATTCCATAAAACTAAAATGATAAACCACAAAAAAATATATTGGCAGAAACTGAGAACTAATTTTTATTAAATGAATTTAGCTACAGTTTGGCTTTTGGCTCTGAAACCAAAGAGAAACTGAAATTCTCTAAAAGTGAGAGCTTACACTCTAGTCTAGTCTGTAGGACTAACGTGATTACCAGGGTATATTTCATTTATGTAATCTCGGGAATAAATCTGCGCTGAAATTTTCTTTCTATGATTTTCTGTGTACGACATGTAAGCACTTTTCTCAGAAATCCTATTTTGCAATTGACCCATGCTGACATATTGCCCTCACTGGAGCCAATTGGGAACTACAAACATGGCGCCGTTTCGTTTACACTAGGCAGGAGGGTCTTTATTGGTCTATAGCTTTGCCAATAAGATCATGGAAAATACAACCGGGGTCTGTATCATGAAGCAGTATTTCTTGCTTAGTCGGTTAACTTGTCAAATTTATGATTATCTGGGCAAAATACAAGTAAACGAAGATAAAGTCCATTTAAACTAGGGTACCTTAAATCTGACAAGCAAGAAATCCAGCTTCGTGATACAGGCCTCTATTATCCGCTTAGGTTAGGGTTACCCCAGTTTAAATGGACTTTATCTTCACTTACATTTAGCCCAGACTACTTTAAATCTGACAAGTTTTCGACCAATCACATGGGGCGCTTTTCCACTGCCTCCAAGGACCAAGCACGGTAATTATTAGTGTTTTTAATGTTGGTGATGTATTGTTGTGCATAATCTATCAAGTACCGTGTGAAAGTGCGCGAAAATCGCTTTATAGATGGGGTCTGCGGATGGTTCGCCATTATGGTGCAATGTATCACCCACGGATACAGGAGGACTGCAGTTTCTCTTGCATGTTCTCATATGTTGTATCTATTGTAACTGCTGTGTGGCTGTTCAACCTGCTGTAAGATCCCTGACCTGCTACTGCAAAGTAATTCCCCCTACTTACCTGGCCACCTCAATCAAGTAGGACCTCACAGATTTGGGCTGTATAGCATAACATAAGTTTAGAGTACGAAAACCACATCATGGATTTAGTTTCTATTTTAAGTCCAAATTATTCCTGTTTTATTTTTTCTGTCTTCAGTTTTTTTTTCCATTCGTTGTCATGCAGCATTGTCGGGGAAATTAAGTTCACATCGCAAAACTTTACCACTGAACATACTGATGAAAGCAACAGTAAAGTTTATAAGAATGGTTATCGTGCTCCATCTGTTTTTATTATCATTGATTATATCATGTTCTTGTGATATCATGTTCTTATCATGTCAGATTTCACAGGCTTAATAGCAGCCTGTAAGCGTTCGATTGATTTAAACACAAGGTGAAATGATTTTCTATATCAGACTTTTAATTTGACATGCAGTGGGAAAAAAAAATCATGCTGTCCGCTCCACTCTTTACTCGTGGTGTCAAATTGATCCACATTCTCGCCACGTGATTCTCCACCCCAGCCTCGTGTTACTGTACTCTTGCAAAATGGAAACTGCCGTAACATATCGCAGTCTGTCTGTATCATGCCACATCAACATGCCTAAGTCCGTTCTGTATGTTGCCACCTTTCAATTGCAGTCAGCCGATCCCCCAATCTTTGCCCTTCACTATCAGTTTGGACTGAATCTGCAGCAAGTGTACATTGACCTGTGTTCATTTCAGGAGGTACGCACAGACGCTGATTTATATTGCGTAACACAAAGTATGTCTGATATATTTGAAAATTTAAGGCCCAAGTAAATCAGGTTTGAATTCTAGTTTTAATCTGTCTGTGCATTTTTATTTTAAAAAATAATAAAAAATAAAAACCAAAACTTGACTGCAGTCATCCAGCCAGTATCCAAGTCGCAGCGCAAGTCGCGATACACGTATCTTGTAACACAAAATGTTACATTTTTTATTCAGAATTCTACTAATGAATGCCGCATAACTGTCACTTGTACGTGTGAACATCACAAAGCTCGTATCATAGGTGTTAATTTTCCTCATTTTCAGTTACAAGAGATTTGATTTTTTTCTTGTATATTTCCATGGTCAGCTGCCCCCTCTAGCGGGAAACTGCAATTTATGAAAGAAAATTCGTAAAGACAACATTGCCCTGAACAGTAGTATTTTGAAGCAGCCCTTCATTTTATATTGTTGAGAGCATGCTGAGCTATTTTATCTAAGGAACATTTACAACATCTATGATTTTTATATGTAATTGTCATGTAAAAATATGACATCATATTTAGATTTGCACTCGGTGCTAATTACCATTTTATCATATTGGCAGAGGTGTCTGTCACCTTCACTTATTTGTTCTCTTCAGGTTTGCTGGAAGATCTATTATTTTGTCCTTTATGACAATATGATTCATGAAGTAGGAGCTGGCAGTGTTAAAGTACCTTCAATCAAACCCTTCGCTACAGGTTCCCGCTGCTTTACCCCACCCAGCCCCATTCCCCACGCAGACCACGCTCTGCATTTACATCCCACTTCTCAGCTCTCAGAAAATCATCCACAAGAATCCCGCTGCTTTAAGATCTGCCTCCCAGGGGACTGTCAATCAAGGAGCTGCAGCTCTCACAAGCTTGTTTATGCTTTATGAAATAATGCTTTCCAAACACCAGTCATTTAACTTGCTGTGCTTGACTGTTTACACTGTGAGCCTTTTGCCATTAACAGTGTTACCACAGATAACATTTTATTGCACTTTACTTTGAAGGCTGAAACTACATTTAATATTTTGTTGACACATTCCAAAATGACAACGTTTATTTCAATTCAGACAGTTTTATCCATACACAGGATTTATCCAGTGAAAACTATGGCAGGGCATGGTACAAAATATGCTTTTCACTGCAACTTTTGAAGGTATAGATCTGAAAATGATAACAGACAGACCTGCACTTTGATATGGTACAGTTCTGGTACACCTGAGCACGGCTAGTAGGATTCTAACATAATAAACGTACATTAACAATATTAATTAATAATTTACTGTCAAATGAAGGCTGGAGGAAGATAAGGGGAGATAAGACAGAGGAAGAGTGGAAAACAGATACAAGGAAAGAGAAAGGTTGAGGAATAGGAACATATGGGGCAAGAAGTATAGATCTGATGTCATCATTTTCTGTTGCTAGTTCAGTATACTCTCATAATTTATAGTTATATCGTAAGTTTACAAAATGTTCACAGAAGTATGGTAAAGTGATAAATGTAAAAAAGTGACTCGAGTATAAATAATAAAATGTTCATTTTAACTTGTGTACATTTTTAAACATAAATTTGTTGTCATTTCATACTGGCATTGACACTTATATGTTTCACATAATTTTAGGCACCATACTTCTCTGTACAATAAAACAGACAATGTAATGATATATATACACATGTCCATATAGCACTGTATTGTAGCATCATAAATTTAAAATAATTTCAGACATAAACCTGTTAAGATGTTAAACACATACAATTTGATTTCAAACGACCACATCTGACATGCTTCCTGATATTATTATATTAATTCATGACATTAATTTACCTTTTGCACTAAAAATGATCTGTGACATTTAAGAACAGACTATGAACATGTTATGTAAGCCAACAGAAAAGACAAACACCATGGATCAATATTTCCAAGTAGTACCAAATAAAGGAAAAGTTTTTCTGTGAATTAAGATGATTTGTGACCAGAGTAAGGAAAACAGGACCAAACATGCCACACTGCAAATGAATTTAAGACTAATGGAAATGTTACCCACGTCCTTTCCTCTAACAGGCCCTTAAATACATAACAGGAAATACAATCTTCTCTTTTTCTGCATGATCATGATAAATACATTTATCACCATCCCCCATGTAAACTGGAATTAGTGTTGGCATTAATCAACTTCAAATGAACCTTATATGTAATACCCAGTACCTATGGATTGTGGGTGCCTGGTCGCTGTTTATTAAGACTAAGGAGAGAAACACAAAGGAAGGTCTTTGAATGACACACAACCATGACAGATATGCATGAGACTTTATAGATACGCTATGATTAATCACCAGAATAGCAAACTTGGATCTTATGACTGAATGTGCACACACCAACATGCACTCCTCTTATTCATATCTTCTTATTTTACTGACATCTTTAACAAAATAAATGACACTGTCACCCATAGGTACGACTAATTATTTTCTTTACAGAATTCAATTATTTTGCTCACATGTACGACAACTGGGCTCTTCGTGAGACAAGCAAACATTAAAATACTAAAATGAGGCATAATTACGAACAAGTTTGCTGGGTTTTATGCCAGACTCCAGAAATATTAAGACTTTTAGACAGCACCTACGCAGCTGCTCTTCCATTTACTGCTGTGGAGCCTGAATGACCTACTTTGGATACATTGTACCCATCTATCATCTGTCTAACCATAATTGGAACATATGTACATACACAAATAACAGTATACAAACATAACTGAGATGATAAAAAAGTGAAAATTAACTTTTAAAATAAAACGATATTTTTTTCACAGTTACACTACTTTGAATCACGTTTTTTGAAATGTGTAAAAGAGTGTCTAAGAAGTGTCTAAAAGATTACTCCATGCATATTAGGGAAACTTGGAATATCCTGCTTTTATAATGATACTGTGACTGTGTTACATTACATGTTAAGACAATCGATTCAATAAACAGTTATCAGATTAGTAACTTTACATTTTGACAAATCATGAAACATTGGAGGTTTCCTCCGGGTACTCCGGTTTCCCCCCTACATTCCAAAAACATGCTGAGGCTAATTGGAGTTACTAAATTGCCCGTAGGTGTGCATGTGTGAGTGTATGGTGTGTGAGTGTGCCCTGCGATGGGCTCCCGTGACCCAGAAGGATAAGCGTTATGGAAAATGGATGGATGGATGGATATGCCTTGCAGATGAAGAAAATGAATCTGAAATGCACAGCACTTCTCCGATGTTGAAAGACTGACAGAAAAACAGGTTCAGGACAACAGGAGATGGATAGAGGTTGGACTCTTTAGTTTTCTTGGGGCTGGGTATATAGTGATGGCGTAAGGAGGGCAAAGAGGCTTCATAACCCACGGAGCGTGGGATCACCATGGGCTGTCAGTCACTGATGCTGTCTAATACATGTCATGCTATTTATTTAGTAGGTAATCTTTGTTATGCAGTTGCTGATTGACAGGTCCTGGTAAATCCCATCCACCATGAGTTCCAATGACTCACATCTCCTATCACAATGTATAAGTATGCGCTGGTGTATATGCCACTCAGCCAGAGGGTGGCCTACCCCATGTCTACGCCAGCGAATAGATGGCGTTCATGGGGGAAGTGGCCTCTGAGCTCAGGTTGGTCTCATTATCGTCTTTCTTCCCAGCGTACTGGCCGATGAAGGAGCCATCCTCATTGAACTGGCCATCGCCACCATCATAGTCCACCAGGCTGTCGTCGCTCTCCTGCATCTTCACCATGCCGTCCAGGGATATCTGGCTGCTCCGCAGGGGTTTGTTGTCCTCCTCACTGATGGGTCGGGGTAAAAAAAAGCAGAAGGGGCGAAGAGATTCATGAGCCACTTGTTTTTGTTCAATAAGCTCTGGGAGGACTTACCTTGTCCGATATGCAGAGTGAATATTTTCAACACGATTAGTTTTTCTTTACTCATTTTTTGCTACTACCTGCCAGTTATGAAGCAACAACAACCCCATTTTGAATTAGAAAAATACTACAATGTTGATGATAGCAGGTTTTTAGTTTCAAGACAGAAGCAGTATAAATATTTACTGTGGTTAGTAAGCAGAACAATCATTTCCTATTTAATTACCGGATCTCATGATAAAAACAGACTGTCTATTTCACAGCAGTCAGATTTTTTATGTTCGTTGTGGTTCTGTTGTAATGCAAGCAGGTTTTAAAGACATTTTATAATGTCACGTGTTGCATGACCAGCTGGGACCACAGCCAGGCCCGAGTGATGATCCAATGCATAAGCTTTAGTTTGGCCTTGAATCAGGCTGATTTTAATCATGAGTCAGGTTGTATTGAGTGTATCTGAGAACAGAATAGACATTTTTTTTTGTCATGTAAATGTATGTTGAAAATATTTAAAAATGCACTGTCTCCCTTCATAAAACCAGCACTGGAATCCAAAAGTGTTATTTGACCAGATGGTGGACATACATTAAGATGGATCGAGTTTCACTTGGAAACTCCAAACACAATTGAATGTTTTTTTGTTGTTATTTTAATCAATTATCTCCATGATGAGAATGACTCACATTGTGACTTTATTAATTGCAGGGGGCCATACGTACCGTTTGGGATAAGGAAGAGTGGAGACACGGTTTATCCTAAAGGATGCATTAAAATGACAACAGCCTTTATTGCGTGAAATTTCTAGACCTTCAATGACATAATACTTTGAAAGTGTCCTTTTCAAATCCCCCAATCCTGGAACTTCTAGAATGAAAACATTATTTTTGGCTTGTGACTTTGTTTGCACAAAACAGGAAGTCAAAATGGGAATGAAAGAGTGTGCTGTTTCCCCGAACCCCGGGAATGTTACTTAATGGCCTTTCAGTGATTAATGGATTAATTATTAATTGATTAATCCTGGCAGCATAAATTCAGATTAATTAACGTTCATCTTGGTGTTAATGCCACTTAAGCTGAATTATGATGTTGACATTTCGCTACTTTCATACCTTTCAAAAGACCTTCATCAGTCCGATGGAGAATGAAGCAAAAACACAAAACGGAACGTGGAGCAGAGAAGGAGAGAGATGGAGAAAGAAAGAGCTTAAGTGGTAGGGAAACAGTGACCATGACTGTACTGGTGGATGTTGTTATGGTCTAATATAGCCTCTGTCAGCCCAGAAAATGCCTTTTTCTAATACATTAATTTTTACAAGATGCAAAATTTGTTAATGATCCTGCTCATTTCATTTTGCATTTCATTTAACTGACACCTGAAACTATTCATGTTCTTACATTTTTAGTGGATAACATGCCGCTTTTTGCCAGTCTTTAGGGTATGACTGGCTTCTAAGGCTTCTCATTATCTCTATGTTTCACCCCAAATATCTGAATTTATCTTCACCCAATGATCATAAATGCTTCATTGTGTAAAACAAGCTGTTTCACGTTCTCTAAAGAAAATAGCACCTCACATAAGTTTGGGACAATGGCAATAGGGGGCGCTGTAAGAAAAGTAGCTGACTGAAGAATGTGAGGGGACCGAAGCAAGCTAGAGAAGCAGGTATCATCACTGCTCGACACCAGTAGGGGGCAAGTTCAAAATCCCTTTCTCGTGTATTTGTGGGGTCGCACATGATCTTTAAGCAGATGTAAAATCTTCCTAGTGTAAAAGTATGCATGTGTGTCTGTGTGTGTCTGTGTGTGCGCGCCTGTGTCTATGTGATGGAGAGACCATTTCCAGCATTTCACATGTTCACTGGGTAGGTTCCAGATCAACAAAACATTAGTTTGGTAACTGATTATTAAAATGATGGATGGATGATGGGTATACGGATAAATATGAATATTTATCAAAATAGTGCAAATTATTTGTCTTACAAATAATTACTATTTCAATTACTGAGATAAGGCTTGGATGTAGGATGATTATTACAGCTGAAAGAGAGTTTAGACACTGGTAAACTAGTTAAGAAGCCTGAAGATCAGTACAGACCTGTACTTTACTAGGGGCTTGCAAGATGACACTGCAGTACCTTAAGCGTGCTTCCTGTGTATTGGATATGTCAAAAAATGCATTTTAAAATTTCTTTATGTTTGGAGTAGTGCTCTTTGACCTCTCCTGAAAAACAGTCTATTCTGAGGGACAATCAGATAAAGTTCCTGAGAGGGTCCACCAACATCTTACTTCTAAATCAAAAGAGGTGACCAACCTGTAATCAAAAGAACCATCCAGATCCTTTGGATCCAGTGAATCCAACGGGAGATCTTTCTTATCCCGGACTGAGGAGAGACACAAAGGAAGAGAATTACACACTTGGCAAATGTATTAAGTCCATTACATCTGTCTACATCATGCATTCGTTCTACCCTATGTCGAGCAGGGATCATGCATTTTATGGAGGTTCAGCTGAAGATGGTTACCGGGGTACTTTCCTCCTCGGCTCTTTTTGATGAAGCAGACGATGAGCAGGATGACCACCAGCAGAGCGATGGCGCACATCAGTCCAATGAACCAGCCCTGGGTGGCGATGTCCACCTGTTCCCTGGTGAACGCTTCCATCACACACGTTAACAGAGAAAAACAAGGAGACAGAACATACAAATATGCCTTCATGTCTATGTTACCATTTCTGTTTTTCTGTTTCAAGTAACCAAAATAATAAGATTAAAACAACACAACAGCTACCTATTCCTTTCATCACAATATATTACATCTTGAAGTTAGAGTCCTATTAGATTAAAGTTTAGTCTCATCTAGTCTCTAGTTTGACAGGCAAGTACCACACAGCTGCTAAGCGGGTAGCTTTTTAAAATGACACCTGCAAAACACCAGTCACATCTTCAACAGTGAAGAGATTTCCACAAGTCCAGCATTTCCACTAGTCCAGATTTATTAAGAATGCTAAGACTGCCATCATTGCTGACTACGGTGTGTCCAGCCTCACCTTCAGTGGTGAACAGTGGTGAATCCTCCATGGTGAACTCCCCGATTCCCAGCTGCGTTCGTGCTGCCAGGGAGAACCTGTAGCGGGTGTAGCGGTCGGGGCGATGCATGGAGTAATAGGTCGTGTTGGGTGGGAAGTCCAGCTGTGTGCGGGCTCCTCTGGTCCCATTCACTAAGGGAGGAACATGGGTTCTACCAGACCGATTTGACTATATTAAGTAGAGTACTATACAAGAGGCTGCTCTGTGTATGGATTCTTTCCATTTCGCCTTCATTTGCTTCCATACTTCTTTGAGTTAGTCAGCTTTAATTTGCGCCAGGGCTGCATGGTATCATGTTACAATATATTCACAATACGTGTGCAAACAGAATAATCACCAGGGCTTTAGGTGACAGGCGGAAACATTTGTCTGGATGCTGGCTTTTCAGTACTATATGGATGTTTCCTTACACCCATAATTTGATAAGCAGACATGCAGCACACCTCAAATATTAATGAGAGGCGTATTATGACGCCCAGAAGCAATCTGTATAAATTTGGCAAATTCCTTTATTTTGGGTAAATTTAATTTCCTTTTTTGTTTTATAGATAGTGCAATATTAACTGCAAGTATTTCAAATAATCACAATCTTACATCTTGCAACCCTAATTTGTGCACCTAAGTAACAACGGGGAGCCCCTCATTTCTATGGCATGAGACGCACCAACTTGGTACTTGAGCGTGTATCCAGTCAGGATGCCATTGGGCTCGGCTGGCCGATCCCAGTCCAAGTACAGGGTATCCATGTGTCTCTGCTGGACCCTGAAGTACCTGGGACGTGCTGGGACTGTGCAGAAGAGCAGGAAAAGAAAGGTCAGCATCACGTGGGCAATGATGAGGACACTGTAACACCCTGAGCAGCCTTGCTACTCCCACAACCACTCTGCTTTTCACCCTCGGCCAGGCTCACCCCCCACTCCTTGATTGGCCGCACACTCCCTCCACCCCCACAAATTTTGACTCATTACTCAGCTCACCACCTTCCTTTGTCTGGAACTCAATGATGCTGCTGGGTGGTCCCTCATAACGGTAGTTGGCCACAACCATGTACATCTTGTAGTTGCTGTATGGGATAAGGCCAGTCAGCACCCCCATGGGAAGGGAGCTGGTGCTGTCAAAGCCCTTGGACTTCTTCTCCCGGCTCACACCAAGCCATTTCAGCTGGCTGCTCTCTCTCCAGTAGTATGCCTGACAGGGGGATGACTCTTTACCCAGTGGATACAGTAAATCCTCAACCAGTGGTGGGTAAACTTTGTATATAAGGTTCAGTGTTACACTTAAGGACTGGTTCAAGCTTTATGGTATAGCCTTGTTGCGATATATACTAAAATAAGCAACTGAATATGAATATAAATATTTATCTGAATATCCTGTAAGCCATGAAGGTGCAGCAATGGTTTCTGAAGGTCACTTGCAATGATCACATGACTACGACAATAGAGACAAATAGTGGCTGTTTCTCAACATGCGTACTTGACGTATACCCGTTTTATGTCATCCTCCATTGCCAAAGACCAGTTCCAATAGCAACTGAAGTACAAAGGACGGTAAAAATCTCTGGATGTCGTTCTTGTCCCGCCCCAAATATCAAGGATACATGGTTCATTGCTCCCCAACTTTGTTCTTGGGAGGCAATTTAGCAAGACTGGTCTTCCCAAGACCACAAGCATGATATATGCATTCTTTGTACTGAGAAACACTCTGTGTCCTATTTTCAGGCCATACTCTGTGCAGAGTGATGTATCATTGAAGCTTATCACTCAGTATTATCTAAGCACCTAAATGTAAGCAATACCCACCTTGTACTCCTTGAGATTGCCCATTATGGTTTTGAAAGGTACAGGAGTCCAGTGCACGGTAGCCATGGTACTGTCCGTCTGGGACACCTGCACATCGGTTGGGGCTGCAATCGGACCTGTAAAAGCAAAGTCTTAGCTATATTTCCTAAACACTTACATTGAAATCTTCACATCTTCACATTATACTTCTAGGAAAATAATTCTTCTTGTACGTAGCTGCAAAGGGCAACTAGAGACACCAGGTCACATAAAACACACTATGGAAGCAGCTCACAGTATCCGCAAAAAACCTACGACGAATATGCAGAAAGTTTTATGCATACAAAGCTAGAACAGGTAGCTAACCCACAAACATAACACTGTCCTCATCATCATCATCTTAAAATCAACACTGACGGTCCTCTCCAGAGTAGCCGATGACTATGTTGGATTCAGGACCCAGCCCAAAGTCATTGACGGCCTGCACTTTGATCTCGTAGGGAGTGAATGTGTCTGCATCGTAGATGGTGTATCTCAGCCAGTATGTAGTGGCATTCTTCCACTCCTCTCGCGAGTCCCTCCGTCTCCACCAGACTAAGTATCGCAGGCGAGGACCGTTCCTCTCTGTGTCCTGCAAGGCCTGCCCAAAGAATGAGTCAAGGATAAAAGAGTCTCAGTCCACCAGTGGGTTATCAGCAATTCCATGTTTTATATATTTCAATCATATCGTATTGATTTTGAGAAGTATGACCTTTGTATGTGTGCTTTTGTGGGGGGTCGCCATATTAGATGATGTACTGACTCTGTGACAGTGGGCAGTTTTGCCACCATTAGCCAGTAGCGTTCATATTGTACTAAAATCCCAAAAAATATATAATGGACTGGAAAAAATGGACTAGTAACTCTAAAATTAAGACACGTCAAGTATATTGTGCTTTAAGCAGTTCATTGTGGTATAGTACACAACGTTAGTTGTAAAAGGGGGATAATAAAGGTAGATTTTCAGGAGTAGGGTTGGAAATCATTGCAACAACTTGTGTGCACAAGAAATATCTTGTGTGCATAAGATAAAAAAAAATATTTTTAGGACTTTGCAAGCTCCATTGTATCAGTTGATTTCGCAGCTAAAAATGCAGAAAACACCAGGATCCAGAGCTCATTTAGACAAACTCCTGTGTAAGACCTAAGGAATGTATCGTCTGTGCAGCTGGATAATGCTACTGCTCAATGGTGGACATGTGACTTTACAATGGCGGTGACCGTATATCATGTAATACATAGTTGCATTGCACAAATACCACATGCGAACAATGGTCTATAAAATGCTCACGTCACTGCACACAACACAGGAGCACAGCCGGATTCATGAAAAATATTTGTGTCTTTTAATATTTTGATGACTGTAGAGCTGTAACTTTTCAGATCCCTCCCTTTCATCTCTTACATCCCATCTGATATCCATTCTCGTCTTCCAGGTTCCCACTCCTCTGATGTTTGCCGGGATGACGTCAGGTGCTGAAAAACACAGCAGACACCAAGAAAAAGACACGGTGGATCATTTACCCCATTTCCTTATAAATGCTAACAAACATTAAGCTTGTGAGTAAGCAGACTGCTAGCTGTGGAAACAAATAAACAAAAAACAAACAAACAAACAGACAGACAGAGAGACAGACAGACAGACAGACAGACGTAATTCGGGACGTAATTCCTGCTCAGGCAGCAATGATAACTGCTACCAAGTTGCCCTGGTCTTCAGCTGAAAGTTACCCGTTCTACGAAAATGGGATGAAATGTGTTTTTGTACCAATAATATACATTTGCTTATAGTGGAAAACACATACACCCACACATACAATCTAAATGAGGTGTAAGCACAGTTGTGTGGACATGGTGCTGACATGCCGTCATCTGCTCTGGACTTACCAGCGCCACTCGTCTGGTAACGCTGGGACCTGCGGCTCGGCAGGCTTCGGCCTATACCATTGATGGCAAACACCCGGAACTGGTAGTTGATGAAGGGCTTCAGTGGTAGGATGACAGAGTTAAGGTTGCCTGGGTAACTGGACAGGTTCTTCCACCAGCCCGGTTCCCAGTAGTCCTCCTCGTACTGTACCAGGAACTCTAGATAAAAAGAAAATAAATAAGGATGGAGAAAAAAATAGATTTTTGATGGAGCAAAAATAAGCCGAAGATCTCTTATGGCTTCAGGCATGTAAATTGAATACAGACGCTCCCCATGTTACGATGGCCAGGGTTACGATTGCCCCGGTTACGATATTTTGACTTTACGATTGGTATTCCAATTCCATTATTTTTATTTTCAGTACATTTTTCAATAAATTACATGAGGTGTTTGACATGTTATTATAAAACAGGCTTTATGATAATGATTTTGCCCACCTGTAGGCTAAGGTACGTGTTCTAAACATGTTTTAGGTAGGCTAGGCTAGGCTATGATGTTTGTTAGGTTAGCTGTACTGTATTACAATGCATTTACTCTGTGGAGCTGAACTACCCACCTCTGTCTCCATGTAACAACAAACATTCTACATCTGTATAACGTACTCCTCGCAGTTGTGGAGTTGAGGAGGTTACCTTTAATGGGACTGCGGTTATCATATCCAGGCACCCAGGTGAGTCGTACAGTCCGCTCCGTTGGGTCTGACAGCTCCAGATCCGTTGGGGGGTCTGGCCGGTCTGAAGGGAGGTATTATAAACCCAGCTTGTATCTATAACAAGGATTCACTGCCAGCCCTTTACAACAGTACACATCTTATCTTGGAATCACAGCCATATTCAGGAATTACACCTGAAAGACCACACAAGTTTACACCTTGTTACCACACTCTCTAGTAAAAGAATCGAATATCTTTATTATCATTGCACAGGTACAATAAGATTTAGTCTTCAGCTTCTATGCTAGACGATATTGGCAATAAAAAGTACAGCACAAAGATAAAAATGGCAGTAAGTAGTAAATAATAAAGGATGAAAGCACCATCAGAAGCAATACAGTGCAAAAAAAAGCAATTCGATAAACAGTATTAGCAGACGATATGGACAGCGTAAGAAATTCCATGATTTTACAAAAGTTCTAAATGTTATTGGTAACATATAATTTGATAAGATAACATTGATGTGGTCTGTTACTGTGTTGAAAATTTTATGCTTCCATGAATGCTTGTCTGTGTCTTTATACTAGGTGCCTGTGTGTGAGTGTTAGTGTCAGTCTGAGAGTGTCAGTCTGAGAGTGTCAGAGTGTGTGTGCATACCCAAAACGATAAGGCGGGCTGAGGCAGACACCCTGTCCAGCTCAGTTCTGACCACACAACTGTAGTTGCCCTCATCTTCCCTGTGGACATTGGGGATGGTCAGGGAATCATCCTCCCTCCTCAGCCTATGAAGGAGATGCAGAAGAGAAGATAAGACCAACAGGAGCAAGGATAAATTTTTCTTCTGTTCTCCAAAAAGTTTCTGATATCTATTTGGATAGCTACATGAAAGCCGGTTCGGATCCCAAACCTCTCCTCAGGAGCACCTCAGCCATTCCATGTATTTATTAAATTAAAACCATCAGCTAACGTAATTGGTTAAAAAGGTCAATGAAATATTGACTAGTCGTGTGAGGTGTGCTAGTTGTTGGGTCAAAAAAAATACACGGCTGTATTGTACGATTGCCCGAAATAGTGGGGTGACTTTGGCAGAGGTTTTGGAATGGTTAAGCTAGCACACTTTGACGGGCATAACAGCAGAGTTTTACCAACATAAAGATCATATAAACATCATTTTCTTTGGCTGCCTAAGAATTTTGCCCAATGCTCTGTTTGTTCATATATTTATTGGACATATTCGTTTAAAAATTAAAGAACGAATAGAATTTAAAAAATAGAAAGAATTAATATTAAAATATTACTGGTCCACTGCAAATACAGTAGAGTTGTGTATCAAACTACATATAAGTCATAAGTACTTTTCCATCCATCCATCCATCCATTTTCCAAACCCCTTATCTCGGGGGTCCGGAGCCTATCCCGGAAGCAATGGGCACGAGGCAGGTAACAAGCCAGGATGGGGGGCCAGCCCACCGCAGGGCACACTCACACACCATTCACTCTCACATGCACACCTATGGGCAATTTAGCAAGTCCAATTAGCCTCAGCA
>JAODJX010000109.1:1288660-1300497 GCA_026776945.1 Isichthys henryi | reverse complement strand
TAGATAGATAGATAGATAGATAGATAGATAGATAGATAGATAGATAGATAGATAGATAGATAGATAGATAGAAATGTTCTTTTTAGTTTTAGTGTTTTCAGTGCATTCTGTTCATACTGTTACTTGTGAAATAGTATCAGTAGTGGGGCTCTAGTATGGGTAACATATCTCTGATTTTCATTTATTGCTCCCAGGTTTAAGAAAGGTTGAAGCCTCCTGTTCAGGTACTAGCAGTTAGATGGTGGCTGGATGTCCTTTTCAGTTCCCCGGCCGTCATTAGGTTAGATCACTCAGGGCTATAGCTCCAAGTATTTTAAGCCTAGCCCTGAGTATTTTAAGTCTAGGCCTGAGTATTTTAAGCATAGCCCGAGTATTTTAAGCCTAGGCCTGAGTATTTTAAGCCTAGACCTGAGTATTTTAAGTCTAGCCCCGAGTATTTTAGCTGCGATGTCAGTCTTCCTTCAAAAAAAAAGTCAAACCCCAGGTAAAGCTGATTCAGCCCCTGATCTTTTCAATAGCTAAAAACTCGCCCAAATCTTTCCAACCTCTCATGCTCTCAAACATGAGTAAGAACATTTAAAGTATGTCCATAACACTGCTTTGCCAGTGGAGTAAAGTTCCTGATTCATCGACCCTTTCATGAATTCATCTTCATCTCTTGTCTGCTGACTGGTTTGGTTTGATGTGGTAAATAGGACTGAACGATGCAGTATCCTTTGTTCACCCCAAACTGATTCATAAGTACTTCTATCAATGGGAACAGGGATAAATTGTTTCAAAATTGTTCTTGTCTATGAGCCTAAGCAAATGGCAAATGAGCAGTGAAATTCCTGCTGATCCTGACATCTGCTGTGTAAGTTCCATTGTTGGCAGCCTGACTGCAAAACTGTGTGAATGGAATGTTTGTTTGCTTTTTTTCTAAGTTTTAATGACACCTAAAATGGATGAATAATATTCATATAAATATAAAAATTAAAAATCAGCTCTATCTCAGAAATGAAAAGCAACGTTTTTATAACACAATAAATACGTATATAATATTATACAAATTAAACCAATGTTTGGTCGTTGACTTCTAAGAAGACAGTCTGAACAAAATTCATTTAATTAAAACAGCTTATAAAAATAGTTGTATTTGGGGAATCCGTAAATAATAATAATAATAATAATAATAATAATAGCGACAGTGAGGTAAGGTCACTTTAAGTAGTAGATTTTTCTGTTGCACGATGAACGGTTTTTTAACCAATCACAGAGAATGAAGCTGAAAAAAAACCAAAGACCATATAACACCTGAACACTGTACTTGTTTCTGTTAGTCCTCCTTACGGCAGGTTTCAGACAGTCTGTGTGGTGAAGCTGCAGTTCCTTACGCACCACGCTTCTGAAACAGGAGGAGTGAAATGCCTGCTGGCACAGAGAGGGATGGTGGGGCTCGCAGTGGGCTCAGCAGAGGCGAGGGCCACACAAAAGGCATGTCAGTAATTTTGGCACATTGCGAAAAGTGGGTGTCCAGGAATTTCAATGCGCTTCAACATGGATCATACAGAAACAGCTTGAACAGTGTTAACTATTTGAACAGCTGGTTAATCATTGTAAGAGGACCACCATCATTGTATAACTTATATCATTATGAGCTTTCAGCTCCCTTGTGAAAAGAGAATCGGAAAATATAATAGGACGAAGAACAATGTAAGTGGAGGTATAAGTTGAAGAATTGATTTACTAAAAATAATGAAGGAGTTTTATGGATGTAACAGAGAATGAGAACAGTTGCCATAAGAAGGTAAACTACGCATGTTCAACCACAGATCCTGGGCAACCACAGATCCTGGGCAACCATAGATCCTGGGCAACCACAGATCTTGGGTAAACTATGCAAGTTCAACCACAGATCCTGGGCAACCACAGATCTTGGGTAAACTATGCATGTTCAACCACAGATCCTGGGCAACCACAGATCCCTCCCCCCTCTATGTTTAACATCACCAAGCCACCCCAGGCCCCGTTTTAAGCAGTGCCATGTCCCAGGTTGCTTGGTAATGAACGTGGGTGACAAATAAAGCCTGGAGTGAGAGCAAATAGAACGTAGGAAGTTCCCCTACACCAGACGCCTTTTGAGAAAGATGTCTAGTCACCCAGAGCTGTGTGTGTCGGCATGTTCAAGGCCCAGAGAGGAACTGAAGATTAAGCATTCCCTAGCTGGTCCGTCATCTCCTCATACCTTCACGGCTTACAGGTAGCATGGCCCACACTGCTATCTCTGTCACATAAACGCTTAGAATTTTAATGTTCCAGGAACAGCATCTTGCTGCATTCTTACAAGGATGGAAGGGGGTTAAAAAAATCATAAATATTTACAGAAATAAACCAAAGCACACCTTCTTAGATTAGAAGCAGACATCCCTGCAAATGAAAAACTTCAACTGCCAGGCCAGATTGCCTTCCCACTCTGAAGGTCACTGCTAGAAACACAGCTAATCACTTCACTAGTCACTGCTAATACACTGCAGATCACTGCAGCTGGGGGTCAAAAGTGAGCCTGCCTCACAGTGAAATGGTCTAAGGCTACAATGGGACAATGCCGGTATGAACTTGTCTACCTTAACCCAGTACTGGATACCTGGATGTGGTAGATGGATAACAGAGTTCAAGGCAACAGCAAAACTGTAGTCTCACAATGACAAAGACTAAAAACGCCCCCAAACCGTTTCTGTGACGTCAGTACGTGCCCACAGTTCTGGCATAAACAATGGCATGTAGGACTGATTAAGAATAGCATTCCAACTGTAGAAAATGAGCCAGCCAGATAGCATCTGTTAGCTACTGCAAATTTTTTTTTAAGCATTCCTTTACATGACATTTATGTTATGAATGTGTCTATTGTGACGGTATAATCACCTTTATCTCCACTGTATTTCATAGACCCCACACAACATAACCAACACGGATGGTCAAAAATTGCAGTTCTCCTTTTGTTAAGCTTAAGAACAATGGGAAAATCTACTCATGATATAACACAATGTTGCTAACATGGGTCATTACATTCCGCCACTCTATAGATGTTATCAGGGCTAGAGGTATTGGTGGGTATCATACCTGCACTGTCATCTTTACTGGCCTCCCAGCACCTCGAGTGGTAAAATCCCTCAGCCCAGTCCAGTCTGCTTGCTCTTGCATGTAATGTGTTTGTGTTCTGTTTTGTTTCACTGTGATGTGCCACAGTCCTCACTGTGGGTTCACTACGCCGCCCTCGCCTACATGTATCCACAGAGTCGTTCCTCAGCCCAAACCACACCCCACGTTCACATTCTTATTTCAAACAAAACTAGCTAGAGTTTTTATTTCAGGCGTCATTGTCTACGGGGGGAAATGCGAAGTGTTTTTATCAATCATTATATCAGCCATGCCCAGATATACATCTGCCTAACAATGATATTACTGCAAGAGAAATAAAACTTATCTTTATTTAACTTAGTTTTAACCTTCAGATTTTTATTTCAAGAAACGTTGAAATTATCAAGTGATTGGATTACGTGCGGGGTCTTAAGGAAGTAGTTGCAAGTATCTCAGGACTTGAAATAATTTTACTTTTTCAATTGCTACGTCTCCTGACTCTAATGCCTCAGTAATTGATTTAATATATTTCAATTTAAAATCTTTTTCACGATTTTAGATATCTACTGTTTAAAAAAAAACAAAGCTTAAAAATCCTTATATGGGTTTGCCTCATGTAGATGTGAATACTGTTCAAATCTTTGCCATTTAATATTATTTGAGTGAAAAGCAATACAATACTACCACTAAACATACTAAACATAATATCAAAAATCTTGCTCATCACTACAGGTAACAAAAAAATATTCATATAAATCTATCCGAATATATTCATGTGTAACCCAACTCCTACTGTTATTTATAATTGTATAATTCTCAGACTGATAAAAAGTAGGTATTAGTTTGACACGTTTACACCGGGCTCATCCCTGCTGATTAATATTCAGAGACACAGTGTCTGCTGCCTGACTGGCACGGGAGCTCTTATATTCCCACAATGCCTCTCTGTGACAAACAAAGTCCGCCTTACACAGACACTGACTGGCTTCTGTGACAGGACTCAGGACTCACACTGTCCACAAAACCCATGACGTCTGTTCAAAACCTGTAGCTCCTACGCCCAATACAAAGTAGACCTCACACCAATTCATTTTATCTTTCTACACAATAATTCTGTCTATGATACATACATTTGTTGGTTTTGCTAATTAATCTTTGTGCTGCTGTAGTTTCCTTCAGGTGATAAAAGTGCACATTAGCACAAGCAGTGTTTGAAAAATATGTGCAACTTTATTAAATTTGTATGGGCATTCATTCATACTACATACCATACTGAATACACACTTAATAATAACCTTAAATATATAACAGGGGCAATTTCAGGGTTTTTCACCCTTAGGTGGGTTCAGTCCCTAGCAGAGCTAACTCTTTTAATCTGATGAAATGCGGGACGTCATCCCAACACGTCAAAATTTGACAGTCAGGCAGGGGGTTTCCCTATTGATAAAATTTGTCAAACAGGGAGACATAATAGGGTGACCGAAGCCCCCCTTCATCAGGTTTAGAACCACCTATGATGTGGTGTAAATTTTGCAGTGATACATAATTTCTTTTAAATATATAAATTCATGACAAAAAAAAACTTTTGTCAATTGAAGCATTTTACATAGTCAGTTGTTAGTCATGCCAAATGAACATGACAAAACTAAAGTGAGAATATTCTTTGTGGTGTTGTCCTTATACTATTAAAGAACAGAGAATAATGGTGGGGAGCTTCACTGCAAAAAGGTCTTTATTTTAAATAAATAACATATACAGGCATATATGAACTTCCCTGCAATCCATTTGGGATTGTAGAGTTATTAAACCCATTCACAGCTACAAAAGCATCATATCATTTTGTCACTGTTCTCATAATAGATACGGTTGCATTGCATACGTACAAAAAATATGCTGAGTCAGGATTTATGTACTACATGTAATACTTTGCGTGCATTGCAATATTAACATTAATCATCAATGATTTTATTCATTGTAAGACTGGGGCAATGCTACAATGAAGATAATGGAGATGCTGTGAGTTATTAGCCTGCTAAACATAGGTAGACTAACATGAGATGATCATGAACTGAGGTGACCCATTAAGTAAAATGAGTCTGACACCCCTGAAATATCTATGCTGTAAAACTATATAAAGCAGGCATCTCAAAGTAACTGCCCTGGGCCAATTCCGGCTCACGAGACAAGTCTATCCAGCCCGCGACATGCTTTTATATCATTATGAAATCCGGCCTGGTGACTGATAGATCATTTTCAGTAGAGAACAAAAATGATACAATGTAATTGCACTAATCAACAGAACCCTCCTTCACAGTCAGCAAGTTTAACTGGCAAAAAGCACAGTAGAGAAATGAAATACATAAAGGTAAAATTGCTTCAGATCTCAGTTAACTCTGGGTTTTTATCAAATTCATGTGTCTAACAGACACACGGATTTGTGGCCAATGATTCTTGGTCCAGATATGTGAAGACTGAGGTCAGTTCCTGCCAAGATCTCTGTATTCACAGAATGTCAGGTCAGTCCCTGGCTTGGGTGTCAATCTCCACTCCAACGCTGGCGGAGTGCCCAGCCCTGCTGGCTGAGCCAGTCCCGGGTGTGCTGCAGGGCACCGCGCTCTGCCCCCAGAATGCTATGCAGCCTTTCCATCTTGTGTTGGTTCCGTGCCAGGTAGAGCTGAGTGTCGACCCGCAGCTGCTCCAGAGACTTGGGCCGGCTCTCATCCAGAGACACCTCAGCGCTCAGCATGGGGTTGAACCTAAAGTAGACATTATCTGACAGGAGGTCCTCCAGGAGCATGTGGACCCCTAAGGAGATTTAGATGTTACTCATTCTTTTGTCAAGTCCATAACCTACAGTACTGAAATAGAATTCTCAGCTGCTTACATGAGAAAAATTCTACAGTGATTAAATAAAGTACTTTGGATATAAATTCTAATTCAAGGCAGTAGCAAAATTTTTTGCTCCTAAGCCTGTTTGCAAAAAGTAGGTTGACTTTACCTAGTACCAAGAGTCCATACTGGGGGGGGGAGGGTTCTGTTACTTTCCCTGACCGAAACAAAAATCCGTAGTAACATGTAATTATCTACGACTTACATAAAACCCTAGCGTATGTAACCTAATTTGGGTGAAAGGCTGTAACTGAAATATTTGTCCATTAGAATGTTGAACTTCTGCAGATGTCAGCTGAGGGTAATGAGCCAGTCAGATAAGTAACTACTGCAGATGACACACTTACCTTCAGTGTCTGTGGCGCTAGAGATCAGGTTACTGATTTTGGCTCTCAGGCTGGTGGAGGTGGCTAAGGCACGTCTGGTGTTGTCATAGCGACCTGTGCCCAGTGACAGTACACACTGGAAGGGCTGGTCAGGCCACAGCAGACGGCACTCATGAATCGCAAGGGCACAGGGATTGTTGAGGATAAGACCCCCATCCTGCAGAGGGACAGAGCACCCTGAAGCACAAATAATTTCCAGTGGGAGGAGTCACGTGGTACCTGGCAGTCACTTGACAGTAATTTTAATGGATTTACTCGTGATGGACAAAATGACCATAAATGAACAATTTGCTGTCATTTCTGACCCCATTAGATGGTACTCTACGTTCATAAAAGGGCACAAACCATGCCCTAAGGCAAGGCAAGACCACCATCTAGTGGGGTCAAAAAATACAGCAAATGGTTCATGAGGTGTCAGTTTTGTCCAGCACTGGACAAATGACCTTTAGAAAACTCAACAAAACATTGTTGCTTTACAGATTCTTCTCGATTGGTTCTATTAGCAGGGCAGATCTGTTATGTCAAAAATAAATAGATGCTTATATATTCCTTCTGTCAAACCCCAGTGTGGGAAATGACATCCATGAGACCAGTCATGGAGATTCTAGGTGACAAGTCAAAATGAACTGGGACTATTGTAGAATTTGCAAAAGGTCACAAGGTTAACAAAATGCTGATTAACATACCTCTCTTTCATTTTCTGGTTAAATACTGTATATATTCATACAGAAAAAATACAGGTGAATTGTACATCATATTGTCAATTTGTGACGCACACTCATACCTGGTAAATATCGTTGTGGAGTGGGAACTCCTGAAAATACCCCGGGGCAGCTGACGACGCCCGGACTGCCTGCCACAGCTGGTACCCGGAGCTCCCAGCATAGCGGCTGATGCGGCTTGGGTTGTGGTTGTAATTCCTGAACATGAAGGGCTTGGGGCCGGTACCCCAGTTCACCACGGTGCTAACAGCTGAAACCTGTTCATGTGTGAAGAAAGTCCTGCAAGCCACCATCAGAATCTGCAGCCGCAACTCGATGATGATAATGATGGACCAAGATTGGACATGGATGCAGCGACGCTGCACTGTCCTTTTTGGTTGGCCAGGGCGATGCTTTATAAGCCATCTGCTGTATTTTCTGACCTCACTACATAGTGTTTTCTATTCAAAAAAGGGCTCGAAGCGTGCCCTAAAGCAAACCCAGAGTGCCATCTGGTGGGGTCAGAGGGTACAGCAGATGGTTCATGAAGCGATATTTTGCTTATTAACATGTGCAGAATTTTCTTAATTACAGTGCTGAAATGTACAATATTTTCATATTTATTGTGAAACTGAATCATGAGGAGAGGAATACCTGTAATATAACACTTATTTAAACATAAAATATATATATATATATACATATAAAAATTTATTCTATTCACCTTATTATTTCGGTATTTTCTACCCTTCCTGTTTTTTATTTTTTCCTTCTTGCACCAACAAGGATAGTCTTCTAATTTCATTACACCTTATGCAATGACAACAACGGCACTGATACTCTGAGGTCATCAAGACCGAATGCATTATTAATGGTGTCACTGCTGAGCACAATCAGCCTATTCCATTTTAGTTTCTATTCCAGCTCTTTAAGCATGTCACCTACCTCATTATGTTGCTGTTTGTAATTGTATAGCACTTACCTTTGGACTAAGCTTCTCTCGGGATGTTTTAATCAGAACTTTGTCCCCTAATTTCTCCCTGTTTACAGAAGATGGCCAAAATGTGCATTACAGCTCTGGAAAACTACTTATTGTACATTGGGTCATACGATGGTAGTATCTTCAAAGTTCTGTTCATGGTTGCTATGAAATCTATTACAAGAAGTCCAGTGTCAGACCTCAGTATTCTCTCCCAGGTCTCTGTGTCATAGTAGGAGTGTGTGAAGCCCATCTTCATGGTCCCAACGAGAGCGTTCTGCTGGAACACTTCAGATCCAAAACGATGGTACAGCTCCTCGCATTCATCCAGCGGCATTCGCACCAGTCCCAGTAAGAAAGCCACCACTGCTCCTGTCACATACATGCGCGTGACACGTGAAACTGAGAATGCAATAAACCGAAGTCAGAACAGCAAATGTAACAGTAAAGATAAGCAGGAACTCCATACAGAACCACCAACCGATATTCTAATCACATGACACAGCATCTGAGTGATTTTCAGGGTTGTCTTTTTAACTGGATGATAAAATTACCTTAGGCAAATAGCTACAATAACACTCATTGTTGTAGCTTCTATTGTGTCTTGCTTATTATTTACACCATCTGCTGAGCACTTATTCAATAAAGGGTCATGGGTCCATTCCCAGGGTCCAACGTAAGGGAACACTCTGGAAAGGCTGCCATTCCATCGAAGAGTACAAACACAATGAATATTCTAGAGATGCCATGACTGGAAACCGGAGTACCCACAGGAAGCCTATGCAAAACGGTGAGAAGCTCCAAACATGCACGGATCAAGAGCCAGCATAACTAATCATAACAGTTTAATTATACTTGCCATTACAAATTGTTAAATGGAAACTGAACATTTCTTCAATGATGCCATGTGGGACAGAATAATAGGTGGCTCCTGTCATTTGTTCTGTGTTGTATGTGCTTTATGATGAAGAAGATTGCCTGCAGCTCAGAAGGTCTCCCTCACCAGTGCTCACACCACATATGTAGTCAAACAGCTGGTGCACTCGCTTTCCCATAGCCTCCTCCAGCTGCTTCAGGACGCACAAGGGCACGATCCCCCTGGGATGAGAGGGAACACCTGGGTCTCAGGGGGAATGTCACCTGGAATGGCTGATTTGGATCAAATATGACGTGCTCAGCTGACCTTCTAGAGAAGAGATAAGTGTTTGCATAAATGTTTGGCTGTCAAATTTTTCCATATTGAGTCAGCCATTTTTAAAAAGCTAACAGCTCAGACTTCAACAAATATTTGTTCATGTCATGTGCTAATAAGCAAAATATAATATTTAATAAATTACTCATTTCGTATAGAAGATGAATACTAAGAATTACAGCATAAGCAAATTGTGTTGTGAAAAAAATGACATCTTGTACCTTGTCCCACCCCCATCAATTGACAAAACTCTTATTCCTCGACCTTTGACTGGATCGGTGTAGCCAATCAAAGCCAACGCTTCACTAATAGCGCATTGAAGCTCTTGGTTGTCTGCAAGACGTCGTCTTTGGCTTAACAACGTCACAACTGCCTTCTCCTGCAATTAAAAAAGCGTCCCTTTTCATTTGCATTTTAAGAATTAGGCACTTTCCTCCTGTCAGTTACTAAACGCAGATAATTCTGTGTCAATCAGAAATAGGTAAAAGTTATATTCCTGTTTAAAAGGTATTTTAACAGAAAAGCTACAAGATAAAGTATATACTGTATGAATGGACATGAGAGTATAATCGAATAATGTATTATTTATGTATTATTATGGATCATGTCTAAAATCATTTATTTATTTTTTACAGTCTAATAATACTATTTTACAGTCACGGAATTTTTATCAAACTCAGAAAGGCAAAGATTAAAAACAAAAAAGAAGAAACCAATGCCACCTTGTAGTAAGAAACCTTTTAAGTTCCCCTGTGTACCTGCCACACTACTGCTCTGCATGCTGGGTGCCGAATTAAGTGGCCGTTCAGGTTCTCGATGCAGCCAGTGAGGGAGCTTGGCCTAGGGGCTTGCTGGAGTAAGTCAATCAGACGCCGGGTCTCTTCTTCAGCCCGCTTCCTGCTCACGACCTGCAGCTAGGAATGATGGGAAATAGGGTTTTTATCTAAGTTATAAAAAAAATGTAAAAGTAAATAAATTATTCTTTCAATCAAGGAAACTGTTAAATGAAAAATATGCTATCGGGTGATTAATTGTACAGCAACACATGACTCACCCTTCTGGTCAATATAGTCTTAGCCGGAAAAGCCTCAGCCTTAAGCTCAGACACTTCATACCGCGATCCTACTAGTCTTTTTAGCATGTTGGAGACAGGCTTCAGAAGTCCATCAATCATCGGCGTGGGTTTTTGCTGGCCAGAATCGGGCATGTCCACTGCACTAGTCTCTCCACTACTCCAGTCTCCATGTGCTATCTCATCTTCCTCTGATTTCCTCTCCACAGCTTCTGGACTGCCAAAGTATTGGTTGATATGATTGGACAATTGAACATAACCCTCTCCAAACCTGGTTGCAATACTGCTTATGTGGAAGAGGCCGAGGGATTTGGGTCGAATGACGCAATCGTCCTGTTTAGGAGTCAATAAGGTATTGCTAAGTCTGGGGCTGTAGGCTTCAGGTGGGTTGTCCCAGCTTGTATTGTTAGCTGATGAACAGTTTGAACAGATCTCTCCTGCCTTCTGCTTCACTGCTTCCTGGGTGGCGTCCGTTATCTTAGCTCCGAAGTAGCTGTTTATACGGTGGGCAAAATGCAAATAACCCTCATCCCATGAGCTGGAAACATCCGGATTGAGCACTGATTCTTGGTCAGTGTCATTCACCTTAGCTCCAAAATAGCTATTGATGCGACGAGCCACATAAAGATAGCCCTCATTCCATGTGCCAGTTGTATCTGCAGTCAAAGGTCTAGAATTCACCAAGGTCCATCCGTTGTCATTTAGACGAACCTGATCTGAATCCACCCCCTTGGAATTGGATTTCCTTGGCCCACTTTTGCTGCCTGATTGTTCCCCAACAGACACCTGAGCCTGGACTTCCTGGGCTGGACCTCTAGAAAAGAACAAGTTTATGTGCTGGGCCACATAACTGTAGCTCTCCCCAAACCTAGTAGCAAGAGAGCTGATGTGGAATAACTGCAATCTGGAATAAGGCTGAGGTTGGGCTGATGCAGTGTCCTCTGATTCTGTTGCCCCACCTTTATTTGACAAGTTACTCTGAAAGCGCCTTTGCACCCTATTTACAAAATTAATCTCTCTAACAATAGGCCAAAAGGACACCTGTTGTACTTTTAAATCAGTTTGAGTCTGTCTGGAAAGATGGTAAAATGATTCCAGAAAACCAATCTGCTTGGAGCACAGGTGAAGAGTGGTTTTCTTCTCCATATGAATGTCTTTGAGGGGTTCACTTCTAAGAGTATCTTGAGTGGAAAAGGTGTAGACCTGGAAAGCTCGTAAATTTATACTGCCTTTAAATACCGGGTTTATATTTTGCTGGAAGAAGCTGCCATGGTGGAAACAAAGACAGAAGTTTAACCTCCTTCCTTTTAATCTTATGAAATTGACCTGAGTCTTCCCCATAAAGCTTGGAGCCTAAGAATGGAATCGCAGCAAATTGATACTTAGCCCTTGGAACACAGACCCTTCAACCGACTGGTGGAGATTTCTGAGCAAATTCAGGAAATCCAAGTCTTATTGACCTTACTGACTGCGGCACAGCCAGGACTTCAGCAATGATCTC
>JAODJX010000109.1:1253408-1276235 GCA_026776945.1 Isichthys henryi | reverse complement strand
CCCCCCCCCCCCCCCCCCCCCCCCCCCCCCCCCCCCCCCCCCCCCCCCCCCCCCCCCCCCCCCCCCCCCCAAGAGCACACAGAGAGTGGTAGGCAGAAACAGAGCTGACTGTAAGACAGGGTTAAGTGTTGAAACTAAAATGGTAGTTTTTCTTCCTCTCAAAACAGGTATTCAAACTTGAAATATTCAACACAAAGAACAAGGAACTGAAAGCTTTCAGGAGTCACCTCTGGGCAAAATTCCTTTAGGCAAATGATTTCAACAAGAAATGAAAAGTTGTAACTTTACATGAGTGAAACAACACAATACTTTTGATGGTATAAAGTCACAAAGCAGTTACATAAAACCGCAGTTTGACCAAAAACTATGAGGTGAATTAATACATAAGAAAAACAAACATTTACTAGAACAAAACATACTGAAGCCACCAATCAGGGAGTTAAAACACAAAAACAAACCTGATCAAGTTCTAGGTTAAGTAGTAACAAATTGTATTAGTTACACATTATTGTGGAAATTATTAAGAAGTGTTATTCAACGACAAAACACCTAGACCTTTACTTGCAAAAATATTTGAGAAGGGAAAAAAAAAAAAAAGTCAACGAGGACTCCGCCTTCAGTCGTACAAAAATAGTTTTGTGGTAGAAAACTAAATTTGGAGTTTATTCTTTAAAAAGTGTACAGATGACTGACATTTAAAAACACTTCTTTATTATGAACTGGTCAACCTACATACGTGAGGGTTTGACATGAAGGGTTGTTTTCAGGCAGTGTAACTGACATACCCCGCTATATTCGCAATCTTTTTTTAATCTTAATTTTGCTTAAAATATCTTTGTTTTGAGCGAAGAGTATGCTTTGTAAGAATGTAATAAAAAAAAAAAAATTGCTGAAAAGTAAAAACATAAATTTTTTAAAATAAACATGCTTTTTTTTAATTTCATATAATTGGTTTACTGCTGTGATTATGGGCTACCTGAGCAGCCATCTGTGATGCCTGTGCACATACGTATGAACATCCGCATGTATGTGTGAGTACATTCCTGCAAATGCATGTGCGCACGTGTGTGTATGCATGCACGCGTGCAGGGCCTCATGGGGCAGCTGGCATCTTCAGAGCTGGAGTGCTCATCACTGGCGTCTTTCCTGCTGGGGTACTTGTGGCCAGCAAGGCCTTCCTCCTACTCAGCAGCGGGTTGCGAGATTCATCAATGTCCTTGATTTTAATTTGGTCGTAATCGACTCTTATCGTTGCCAGTGCACTGGTCATCTCCTCCTAGAAGCAGCATGTGGTTTAGATTAAGCAGATATCACTGATCAGTGCCTGTAAACATACACGACGAGCTACTTTTTTTTTCTCCCTGAACTGTAGAAGTTTCATTCCTCCGGGTGGCTGGGAGGCAGGCCAGAGAGGGTGCTTGTGGGCCGGCTCCTTGAGGCTGCCGTACTCACCTTGATTTCCTCCCAAGTGTCCTTCTCCTCTTTCAGCACCCGGCTGGTATGGAGGGGCGTCTGTGGCACCTCCATCGATTGCTACAAAGGCACCAGGTACAAGCAGTGAGGGACAAATTTGGGCTAACATACCACATCTACCATTTAACATACAGTGCAGGTTTTGGGAATTTCTATAAATTACACCACGCACTGATGTTAAACATCACGCATGTGTTAAATCAAAATTCACTGCACAACCCGACAAACATATTGTAGGATGTTTATCGGTCCTTTGGTCACATGGCAGGAGTCAGCGAGACTCACATTGATCCAGGGGTTGTTCATAAACTCCATTATCGTCATTCTCTGTGTCGGTTCTGTTTTTAGCAGATGCCGGATCAACTGCTTTGCTGAAGTCAGACATGATCATGTTCGTGTCAGTTCATCAGTGCAGGGCTTCGTATGAAGAAACTCATCTCCATCAACATTCTACTCCAGAGCAACCAGCTAGGAATTCTAAACAATCCTCATATTTTCATGTCAATTTATATATTAGGCACTTATTTAGATCAGTGTTTCCTTGCCCAGTCCTTGGGGACCCGCACAGTCCACGTTTTTGCTCCCTCCCAGGTCCTTCCAAGACAGTCTACATTTTTGCCAAATCGGGAGCAAAAACGTGGACTGTCCGCGGGTCCTCAAGGACCAGCTTGGGAAACAATGATCTAGAGTGACGTGCCAAACAGAATTGCTTCCCTAAACACAAATACAGATTTAAATCCAAGGACAGCAGCTCTTCCACACAGTATTTAATTATGGTGTGTTGTTTCCCTGTCGTAGAACATTACAACTGAGTTCGCACCCAAACCACAAAGGAACCATTGCACTCTGCAGGGAGATTTGGTTACCTTCATCAGAGACGTCCTGCCACTCTGGGTTGGGGAACTCGTATTGCCCCATTCGAATTCGTGTCTTCATCCCAGGAGATATGGCCAGACCATGCTTGGAATAGAAGGGGGGGTACCCACAGAGCCTGGGAGGAAATGGAGAATGAGGAACCACAGGGGCAGGAAACACCATGCAGTTTGGGAAAAGAGGGGGGGGGGGGAGTAGACCACTACAGAAACATCATTGCTGGTCTCATAAGTGAAGTGACTTGTGTGAAAGACTCTCACTCACAGGATGTACATGATGACGCCTATGGACCACATATCACACGACTTGTCATACTTTTCTGGTCCAAGAACTTCAGGAGCTGAAATTAGGTTAAAATATTTAAATCCATTTCTTTGTCATAAATAGCAGTTAAAAAAAAAAGGCAAAATATTTTGGACATGGGGGGAAGGGGTGGTGGTGGGGGGAATAAAATAAAATTAAAAAAAAAACTTCCATCTGCTTATCCTGGACTGGGTTGCAGGCCGGCTGGAGTACAGAAGCCCAAGGCAGGGATCCACTCTGGCCTGGATACCAGCCCATCACAGGGCACATACAAGCTCACACGCATACTACAGGTAACTTGTCAATTAGCCCAATGGGGCTTTTCCAGTGGCATACAGGAACCAAGCTGTACCCAACCTGAAGACAGACTAGTTATAGCTCAGTTTTCCATTGCAGAAGGGTCGGCACAGTACAGGTGTTGCCAGATTTGGAGAGCGACAGTGACATAAAAGTGAAGAGACAGTTATTTCCTGCTTGCATGGTGTACATAAAAATTTACTGTGTGCTAATTTCCGCTAGCACATCTGTGACGATCCCAGTGTCACGTTAAGATCAAACGCTGGCGACATTAGCATTCGCCTGCATAAATTTGTCTTACAAATCCATTCCTTTCAGCTGTTCTATTGTACTTTGTTTAAATTGGAGGTTAAGTTATCCAAAATGTATCAATACTACTAATAATGAATTATACAGTAACCCCTTCACATTTGCGAGGGTTACGTTCTGACGATCCCCGCAAATGTGAAAATATGCGAATACTTGGGCACCCCTAACCTCAACAGTCTACTAGCCTGAAGGATCACATCTATTCATTACCAATTTTTAAACAAACAGTACTGTACTGTACGCTTTGCATGTCAAATTACTGTCATTTCCCATCAAGACCTTTTTCAGATAATATACAAGCTGAATTATGCCCCTGTATGTACAAAGTTATTAATGTATGCACTGAGAGCACTACGCTTCATTTTTATTTATTAAAAATGCCAAATTAATAGCACTGAAGCTTAAAACCTACTTTGAGAAACGCAAGGTTTCATGGTCACAGAGACAGCTGGCATGTGAGTGAAGCTGGGTGCCACGACAAAATCACTGTATATAGATTATGCGCTTATCTCCATCATATAATCCAAGTTTATATATGCAGATCCCCGATATCTCTATGCATTTCGACCGATCAGTTGGCAGTGATGCGACAGACTTGGTCTAATCAAGCTTTCCTCCCTGCTAGTAAGCAGGGCCATGTCAGTGTGGGTAATTTACTATGGAAAACAGTAAGTTCCCGTATGGCTCGGTTCTTAGTGACAGTAGAAGCACCACCATAACTGTGTGTTCTGGGACTGAAGGAAAAGAACCTGCAAGTACAGGGAGAATATACAAACTTTACAGAGAGCGGAGGGGGGATCTAGACACTCAGTATCGTTTCCAACTGACATGTAAAATAAATGAATGAAAATTGGCGGACACATCTGGTTTCTTACCTACATAGTAGGGAGTGTAGCATGGGGTGGCCAGCGAATTGTGAACGATAGTTTCTTTAGCAAACCCAAAGTCTGTCAGTTTGAGGAGCGCGTTGGGCCTCTTGGAGGTATACAGCAAGTTTTCCGGCTAGAGTACAGACCACATCGCATTGTCACTCTGACATGCTGCAGACATCAGTAGACTAGAGAGTGAAATGCCTTTATTATTTAAACACTCACATTTCTTAATACAAGTATGCATTGGCTTAAGGCATCTGGCCATTTATTTAACAGGCCTGCGAAAATCCAACTGTTTAGGACTCGTCATCCTTCCTGTACCCTAGAATACGCACAGGATTGCAGGTTTGTGTAAGAAAAAAAAAGCAGTTGTACTGCATCATTTTGTGTCTTGAAGCACCAAAACAGACAAAAGGTCCCCAAGGAAGCTCACCTTGACGTCTCGGTGTGCAATGTCATGGCTGTGCAAGAACTGGATAGCCTCCCCGATACTCTTCATAATTTCAGAGGCCTCTGGGAAAAGACGACAGCATAGAAGCAACCGTAATGGCGAGAAGACCTTATGGGTGCGCTGTCACAGATGGCGGTCACAGGTGACAGAGTGGCAGACCTCTATATGGAGGTGCCAGGTGCTGCCGTACCTCGTTCAGTGAAGGCTTGGTCCCCTCTGTCCTGAATTCGGCTAAAAAGCTCCCCGCCCTCCATGCTATAAGGTGACACAGGATTACGAGGAGGTCAGACACAGGGACAGTTCCTACTGGACACTTGACTAGAATAACCAACTTAATCACCCAAAACAAAAGAGTGGCAAATGGCTAGATGCAATTTAAATAAGCAATTTCATTAGAATTATTGTAAAATGACCTGTCCTGGGACAGTAGCTAGTCAGTTACAACTGCAAATCTTTTACTACCCCAGAAATGTTATAGTGACCATCACTGGTTAATTCCGTTATCTTATTATTAATCCAGAGCAGAGCACTAAAATGAACTACTCCCTTTACAGCTAGGTTAGCAGAAAAGCTAACTGCACCAGGGACACAGGCTGTTGAGCAGCCATCTGTTAGCAATAAATCCAAGACAACAGAGGACTCTCGAGACTTCTGTTTCATTAAGGTACGGTTAGGAATCGGTGAATGTGCATATGCTGAAGCATGAGAGAGAGAGAGAGAGAGAGAGAGAGAGAACACACCATTCCATGACAATCAGCAGGCACTTCTTGTTTTGGTAGAGGTTCTCATAGACATCCACGATGTGTACGATGTGGTTGCATGCCGAGGCCCGCCAGTGTAAGTCCACCTCACGCCGAGCCTTAGGGCAATCCTGCAGCATCTGAGGAGAGAGGATGGCTGTCACACAAATGCACGTGGGCAGCCTCCTCTCTGACGACTCCGTCTCACCCCTCCCCTTATAAATTACTGGGCCATACGGTTCCAGCTAAAACAACATAGCTGCATGCTGGCTAACTGAAGAATTTAGGGCTGAAACGTAAATAATCCGGTTCATAAAAACACTCAAGGCAAATACTCTGACTCAAACATTAGCTATACGATCCACGGAGTGATTAATTACACATTGCAGCAGTGCACAGATGAGATTAAACCGGAGCGCCAAGAGAGAAATGTGTTGTCGTGTGGAAGAACGGAGGGAAAACAAAAATGGGGAAAGGAAGAGAAAATGACAGAAATCATCAAAAGTTTCAGAGCACCTCAAGTTGAAATGCTGCCAAACTTTTAATAGTTTCTGCTGTTTTCTACCACTTGCCTCTAACTTTCATTCCATTCAATTATTTTATCAGGTTATTGACCTTCTTCAAAAGGTAGCTGGAAGCAGCTGGCAGCGGATATGTACAACAAACTTCAGATTTTGGCCCATGTAATATTTTATGTGCACTGTAATACCACTTTCTAAAAAAAGTTACAGGCTTTCACTGACCTGATTAACCACAGCCAATTTTCTCCTTTCAAACAGACTAAATAAATGTGATAAAATTTAACGTCTTTTTCAGTAAACCACAGTCTTTTATGGACAACGAGTCTGGCTCAACCATGTTCACCACTGACAGCACACTGAACATGCTTACCCTATGCCATCTGCTGTCACTTTTGAACTTTTCAGTAAATGTTTATCTTGACAGTATGCTGCAGATACAGATACGATATTGCTTTTAATGTGCAGAACAGGAGTGGATTGCACAAAAAAATAAATCTTGAGTGAATATGCAAATTTATGCAATGAAATTTTGGTTTCAGTAAAAACTACAATTGGTTTATTCAAAGACACAGTTGGTAATTTTTTTCCTTTATTCTCACACATTAATCATAATTAGACCTGTCACAATTATTACATAACCACCTGATCGCGATTATTTGAACTGACTGTGATTATTTTCAGTATAATGGTGAGAACTGTCTCCATTCATCAGTATAAAAATAGCTGGATGAGAGAGAACCGTCATTTCTATTTCCACATTGCTTTCTACCGGGTGATGTTTAACTGGTGCTCGTTTAATGACATCATGTCATTGCGTTTCTGATCTGATGCATCACCCACCCTAATTGTACCTCACACGTCTGCGCATGGGCAGCGTCAGACTTCTGGTAAATTTGTACGACAGTGCCCAATTTGTAACACTTCGTTTCGCGACACTTTCATGACCCACCCAGATCCCGTTGGTATTTCTTTTCAAAGTAATATACGCGGCAATTTCTTTATAGCAGCGTAAATGCGTACGTATTTTATGTGCATTTGCGCTATTATGAGAAGGAATCACCGTGCATTTTAACCTTTGTGGGGGTCATTTTTGCTTCTTTCACGTTATAAGGACTAAAATGCTGTAATTTCTTATGATATGCACATAAAATAAATACGCTCTTTTAAATACGGCAAACGCACAGTAAAATGACAAGCAAAGAAAATGGATGCTTGTTTATTTATTTATTTATTTATTTAAGTGAACAGAACCATTAACACCAGAGGTCTGTATCATGTTTCCCCAATGCCAAATTACGTGCTTAGCCGGATAACTTGTCAGATGCAAGATACTCCAGTTTAAATGGATTTTGTCTACTTTCACTTGTATTTCCCCCAGACTACCTTCCAACAAATTATCTGGCTTAGTTTGTTATAAACGTAGACAATATGATTTGCTGTAAAATGGATGAGCGGATCGGTCGGTACAGGTGTATGCGGTAAAATGGCAGGTGGGACGGATCTAAGACAATATCTCCAGGCATTTAACTTCTTATTTCTTCATATGATATCAGGCCTCTATAATTTTTGTTTACAAAACTTAAAAGGCAAAAGCAATTCTTATTTATATTTGAGTATTCATTATTCAGTTCTTCATAAGGTGCATATGTAAAACTGATTAGGCTAACTCTAGTCTGATAGTGTTATAAAATGAACAGAAAGACAAACTGTTAATCACAATTATTTGTATGACATTTAATCGTCAACAAAAATTTCATGACAGTGACACCCCTAACCATAATCAATAGAATTCTAAATTGTAAAATAAAAATCGATAGTTGCAGCCCTAGAAAACTTCCAGTTTCCATTGTAGATAAAAGTCTAAAACTGCAAAATAAAATTCAATTTATAGAACCATGAAACACAAAGGTCTCTCATAAAACACTAAGGAAAAAGTAACATGTAAAAAACCAACAAGATAAAACACTGAGTTCCAGAATGACACTGCCGAACTGACAACTCTGTTCTGCCAGGTGCGACACCTCTGTCAGACAACAGCCATGAGGTCATTGACAAATGTTACGAAGACTAAACCACACCTGGTTTTTAAATTTACCACAAAATCAAAAAACTCCATTTCATTCTGAATTTACAGACAGCTACTTGTGCATGAAAAACAAAACAACTCACTCATGTTTTAAATTTGGAGTGCAGCAGTGCAAAATGAGAAATCTGCGTGGTGGGTACTAAATGCTTTCTAAAAGTATTGTATGAGACACTCGGCATATAGTAATGAGATCTTTCTCTCTTTCTTTCAGTTTCCCATAACACAGTTATTCTGCAGGCAAGGAAGCTTTACCGAAACAGGATGAGGGCAGCTGTCTGGTTTCTGTGGCAAAAAAGGCGGACATTAAAAAACTCTCTTTTTAAATGCTGACATGGGTTTCACCTGGGCATAGAAAGGAACACAATACCCTACAAATAAACAAGGGTGCCCCACTCCTGAGTGAATAGTTTCGGAATTACAGTTTCCACCTACAGAACTGTCAACATCACATTATTCAAGAATATAGAATTTCCTTCCTGACACCTGCTGGACACTGTGCCCTCCATCAAATTGTGTTAGATTGCTACTGGCTGACCTACACCCGACTGACTAAGCGCCCCTGGGAGGGACATATCCACCCAGAAAGAGGGTGCAAACCTACCAGTTTCCACATACATACTCACTAACTAACCACCCATTCTTGTTCAAACTGAAGTATCTGAAGCTGAGAAATTCCCCCAAGAAAAGCCATTCGGTAGGCGTCAGCTTCTTCACTGCCTTGGTCCCAATGAACCGCTCATTCAATCATCAATCCTTCCATTCAAGATACTTAAACAAAAAGAGACCTCATGTACATCTCTAAATAATCACAATATACAAATGACTACATAATAACATAACATAATATATTAGAGTGTAACTGGGGAGCAATCCAAATTCCAGAGAAAAGCCCAATGAGAGGCTCTGTTGTAGCATCGCTACTTATTGCCTCTTGGATTTTGGGTTTCAGTTGTATGCCTGCTCTGTGTTCCTTCGGATCAAAGATTACATTTAAAATTTTAGTGTGAGTGACTGTTCTGTTAAGGATTGACATCTATTTCAGGGTGGACACAATCCTTTACGTTCCATAATTCCTAAGGCTGGGTATGGAGTACTATTGCCCCAAACAGCAGATGGAGATAGACAAAAGACATATTAATGTAATACAGGTGTCATTAATATTGCATGGTGTTAATGCATTCCCAATAAATTTCCAATCACCTACATAAAAATGCACTACAGTACAGTGGAACAAAATGGATTGGTAATGCAAATTTACCCAAGGGAATGCCAATTCCGGTAGCGTTTCATGCTAACATAAGATGGTGATTCTCACAGATATGTCTCGCAGGTGTGTCAAACTTCAGTCCTGGGGGGCCGGAGCCATGTGTAGCTTAGTTCTTTCCCTCTTCCACCACAAATCATTCAGCTCAAGAGCTGTGTGGTAATTAGCACCAGGAGTTGAATCAGGTGTGTTAAATGAGGGGGAAACTCCAAAAATGTGCAGGGCTCCGGCCCCCCAGGACTGGAGTTTCACACCCATGTGCTAGCGGATACTGGCACATAGTAAATCATGATGAACACCATGTGAACAGTAAATAAGCACCTCTTCAGTTATGTCACTCTCGCTCTGCAAACCCACCAATACCTTTAGCAAGCTGACAGCAGAAAACTAAAGTGAGCTGGAACCACACCATAACTAGTCTCTCTCTGCAATATGGGTCGGTTCCAGTATGCCAGTGGAAAAAGCCCCAAAAGATGCTCATACGCGTACATGGTAGCAAAGCTTGACTTGAAGCTGAAGAAGACTCAGGTAAAGAAAGGGACAGAGCTACCAACCCATCACTTGATGGCGAGCAGGATTTAACACATGGGGAGAAGCCCATCTGGCTCAGGTCAGACCGGATGAGCAAACAGGGTTTGCTGGGAACGTCTGACTGAAACTTCAAGTTAAGAAAAAAATCATCTAACGTATTCAATGCAAAAATTCTGGCATGTGCCCAGTGAGACCAGGGAAACTGAGATTGAGGCCATGAACATGGTAACTGCGTGTGCTTTGCATACTGGGATTTTCCGCTAAACACTTTGTTTTTACAAAGATTGCAAATAGCTGTGCTACTAGTTGTTGTTAAAAGTGAAAAATACTAGCACTTATACAATAGATCGTCACCGTCTTATCTGATGTTCTCAGGTTCCTTGTACTGCAGAGGCTATGCGCATGAAATCACAGCAGGTGGAAGTCACTGTGCTCACGCCCACTGAGTGACAAATAGCTTAATGCTAATGCTGCCACTCAGTATAACACAACTAAAACAACTAAAATAGGAAAGAGCTGTCGTGCGGTTGATTGTACAAAGCGATTCAAGAAATAGGAGTGATCTTTTTTCAGACTGCTGAAACTAAAGTATCGGACGTGGATCGGTCCCATATGGCCAATACCTGATCCGTCCAATTAGGTCTAGATCAGTGCCGATACTGATGTGAATATTGGATTGGTGGACCCCTAATGACAATCTGAGGCCTCTGAAAGGGAGGTCTTGTCTGACCCAAATGGCACATAATCACTGTGACCCTCACCAGAAGTGGTTTGAACATGAAGACGTGATAGATTTCGGGTAAGTAAACCACAAACATTTCGAGAAAGGACTATAAATAGGCTATGTTTAAGAATGAGAACGCGTACGCAATCATGGGAACGTGTCTGTGTAAGTTCACAATCCAGAGCAAAATCCGATACACACCAAAGATGGCGTCACAGCCAGGTCCTGGTTACATATGACAGGTAGTGGAAGGAATGTTGCTCTGCCACACTGAACTAGCCTGCCTTCTGAATACTCCAATCTAGACAGTTCCACTTGCATCGCCACCGTGAGGAGGAACCTACCATAAACATCTGCTATGTCACAGCCAGCTGTTCGAATCAGCCACCTTGTATTTAGCGACCAAAAGTGCCAGTCAACTCATGCACGTCTCAAAGGGTTTTGAAACAAGAGGTAAGGCCTATTCTTTTTTATACAGCCCACCTTACATATCAGGGCAGACAACACGATGGCTGCCCTTCCACACACACTGCCACAATGAGTCATTACAAAGGCATGTGGAGAGAGTAGTTAAAGACTGACTGTTCCATCCCAGCATCTAAGTAAATGGTGTTAATACGGTGCTGTGCTAAAACACGCGGTGAATTCCAGACCATAGTAGTAATAACTATATAGCCAGTAAAAAAAAAATATACAAATAAATAAATAAATATAAATCACTGAAACATTAGGTAAAGCCGGATGGCCTGACTAAGTGAGGGGAATCTTGAATCGTCGCTGAAGCAAATGAACACCCTTCATTAACATTTGTGTACTTCTGCTTAGTTCCATTCATTCATTTCATTCCATGCCACTCCCTGGGTCTCCTGCTCTTCAAGTACAGCAACTACACCCACAGGGCCAAGGAAACAAAGCAAATAAAAGGATTAGTGTGCACAGACCTATCAGCAAGACAAATATCAAAGTTTGTTCAGCAAAATCTTTTATGTGTGTATTAGAAAAAGAAAAGTTCTGTCCACCACGGTTGATACAGATGTTAATTTTACAAAATATTATCTGGTTCTTTCTCATCATTTCTTTAAGCAGGGGTTCCCAACATTTTTCCCCACAGGCCAAAGTCAAGGAGGGCATTGTGCTGTCCGGATTCAATTGTGTTTTGGTCTGTTTGCAGTCTACTGGTGAACATTTAGCAAATCCTGTTGTTCAAAGCGATGTGCAAATGACTAAGGGCAGCCTTGGTCTAATGATGAAATCACTTTGTTGGCCATGATATTTGGATGCAAACCTTGTGATCACAGGCAGAGTGCCCTAACCTGCAGAGCTGCATACTGCCCATTTTCTGACACTGCTATAAACATCGACTTGCAAGAGGAATCCAGAGCTAAAACTGGAATGCATTAAAGTCACAAAAGGTGCCTGCTAGGTAACCAAGTTCAGATTGCAAGAAAGCATGATGTCACTCTACTCCGCCATTTTCCGTGTTCATAAAGCTTTGATGATGACTTCAAGAAATTATGCAATAAAATCACAATATGGTACGAAAGGCTTGATAATACCTATATTGTGAGTGGAATGTATTTCATATATAGAGGTATTCACACGTGCTCAACAAAGTTAAGACTTAAGTTAAATCAATTAATGGTTAAAAAAACAATTCCAGTAAAAAGAAAAATAGCGATCTTGTAGCTAACGCTGCAGGGACCCCTAACAACATTAGAAACGCTGTTCTAGCCAATGAATGTCAAACTCCCTTAACCACCAAGCACGACGTACTTCGTTTGCGCTGATTCGTTGTTAGTGTCAATAACAGCAGTGAATCTAACATCCACAACCAAAAAGCCGTAATGTTCCAAACAGACTGGCTGCTCTGTCCTGAAATTATAGAGCTGGAAAGTTTTCAAACAGTATGAATTTTATAAAACGTTGCATAAACAAAGTTTGTTGATTTCATGTTAAAAAACGGAAACTTCAACAACTGTATAAAGTAATGTTATTTTAAACAAATCAATTCAGGTGAAATAATTTTAAAATGTATGTCTTCTGGGTTGCCAGCTCTCACACATCTGGCGCGACACTCATGGTTTCAGACTCGCGCTCAGGTAAGAAATCTTACGCCAAATAAATATCAAATTGAAAATCTCACTCCAAATAACTGACCAAACTTGGCAACCCTGTGTCGTGTTTTTATTTTATTACCCATGTGGGGTCAAGATTAATTTCATAAGATTATTCTATTGAAACCAATACTTAAATCAAGGAGTACTAAAATATATGACAAAAATAGGACTGTATCATGAGTTTTATGGCTTTCTTGGGGGTGACAGTAACTCTGCTGCTGTGAGGATTACTGACTGTCCTACTGTTTCTTTGATGACTGAGAGGTATGCTGATGAAATGGCCCATTAACAAAAGCGAAAGGTATGATACGCAGTTTGTGCTGCTGGTTGCTAAAGGAGGTCACAGCAGTTCTATTAATAATAGGACCTTTCTGTAAATCTCTGATCACGAAATAGGTGATTAAATTTATAGCTCAGCGGCAGAATCAATATGTTTTTTGCACCGCTAATATAACGTTTTCCTTGGGTCTCACATATTTGCTGTTTGTGGGTGTAAACACAGTTGCTGTGGGCCATTTCTGATTGGTGAGTATGACAAGTATGCGAGGATCATGTCACTACTGATCGGTGAGTGACTTTCACACAAGGAGCACGGCATGAATTTGTAAAACTACTCTCATGATAGTTTTAAGCCTTGTGTCAGTTTTAAGCCTTTTGTTTACCTAAATTCCAGCCGTCGCGATTTGCTCGTTGTGTTGTTTCAAACCGCAATTTCGATTTGAAATCGATGTGTCGTTCAGACCTACCTATTTCAATTTCAAAGAATAATTTCACTTTCGCCACAGTAAAATTACCGCAGGGAAAATTCTTTCGCCACAACAACGGTAACCACAATAAGCTATTTTGTTAAACTAGCCTACCTGTAGTGTTTGCTTCCCTGGTGGGAAGCAAAGCAACCCTGAATAAGAAGCTGTCCTCATTTGGGACTCAAGAGGGTCATCTATGTTAGGAGTTCCCAGCCTCCTGATTTTGGTATGCCTTTTAGGTCATACAAAAATTTCACAGGCCAATACAGCTTCTGGGCGGAAGAGGGGCTGCAGGCAAATCAACTGGCGATATGAGTTTAACGGTTTCCATTTTTTTACCCCCAGATACAAAACAGAACATTGTACAAAACTGTTAATACTAGAGGTGCACCAACCTGACCTACTAGGGGAAAGAACTTAACAAGAAAGAGGAACTGATTTGTACAACCAGCTGCACAACAGCTTTCCCATTTTAGATGTGTTTTAGCAGCACATCAGACTGAACACCAATGCTGCCACTTGGTGGATGCCAAGGCAATGCATACCCTTTGCAATAAGAACATCAGATAAATATTTCCAGATCGTCACCCTTTTAATAGATTTAACAACAACCAACTGCACAGCGATTTGCAAAGTGCACACAGCTGTGCGAGAAAATGCGAGTAATATGAAAAAAGCAGTTGATGATTTGGGAGTCACTCATTACTTGTGATACAAGAGGGCCTGCTGTCATAGCAAAGTGTAAGTGATGCTGTTGCCAGAGGGAGGCAAACTGGGGCATTTTAGCATACGCATGTGGCAAATGCTTCTCTTGGAAGATATTCGAACTGAACTGTAAATGCCTCAAACACTTAAACGGTGTACAGACGAGGTGAAACAGCACATTATGTATTGTAAAGGAAAAAATGAAAGAATTAATAAACTTTACCACTGTTGCTTTTACACGAGCTGTCTAAGTCAATTAGTAATTTTCATCCTTGTTATCAGACTCACCCATAGGAAGTACGGCGATTTTGTGAGATTAACAAAAAAGAGGGAAAAGCGAACAAGAACTGAGCACCAAAAGATGTTTGACTTCCGTTGTGTCACATGTTGCATTCCAGGGACGATACTGAGCACAAGCGAGTGACTTGTGAGCTCCACTGTGTCTCTTAGCACGACTTGCAGCAACGCCACCGATTAATTGTACAGATTTTGCTAAATTCTACTTGGCTATAGTTTCAGATAAATAACTCCTATTGTGTTTTATTAATATCGCAAAATTGCTAAAATTTCAGATTTGTGATTTTCTTCCCACAATTATGCGCACCCCCAAAATTATCCGGCCCCTTTTTAATTAGCATTTTTTGGTGTACTGGGTTCTGTTTTTCCAGTAATAAAATGCTTTGTTTAATCCTATACACCACACCCATGCAACAGATGTTGCCAGTGTTTTTGTGTACGTATCCTGGTAACGACAGGTTCGCTGCAAGTTTAATACTGCCACTCATGTATACTCTACTTATCATGAGTAAGGTCATGGGCTTAACTAGAATAGAGCAACTTGGGTCTAAATGCCAAACCTGAAGGTACAAAGCAGCACTGAAATTCACAGAGCCATGATGTCATCACACCAAAGTCTCTTAGATTGTCAAATACCGTCACAGGAGACGGGGAAGAAAAGGAGAAAAAAAAAATAAATTAAAAAAAAAAATAAAATCAGACACTAGCTGTTAAACACATACAGATACTGCCATCATGACAGTAATTAATCTTTGGAACGTTCTGATAAACTGCAAATTCACATTCCTCTGTGACCGATTTGGCAAGCAATTCTCAAGTTACAATTTCAAAAGGAAATTGGTTAGGAATTTGAAGTGACAAAAATCTATTAGAGTAAAAGGGACATGGGATGAAATATGGTGGTTTGTGTTACTGAACGATCAAATGACAGAACAGAGATACAAGACACGAGTCTTATTTTCTGGGATAAACCATGAAGGACAAAAGCAAAAATGACCTCTTTAGCATATGCTAGTCTAATGTACCAGGAACACAAAGCCAAGGGAGCCCTACCCTGGTCTCCAAGGAACAAGCACTTTGCTCAAGCGTTAATTGCTTTAGGTACTTATTTGGATAATGACTGACTCAAACAAATCTGCTATCATTCAAACCGACAATTTAAGCACATTACAAAATCTCCTATGCGCCAACCATCGATGACTGGAGTTGTACACTGCTTTCCAGCATTATGTTTACGCCAGAGAAACTAAAAACTACTATAAAAGCATGTTCCACTTCAGTAATGTGCTCAGTTTCCTAACTGCAGAGGGCTTTGAAAGGACCAGAGGTGCGTGCAATATTTCAGGTGGCAGTGAAAGTGAAATGCCTTCAGGAAGAGTACTATCCCCCTCAGCATGTCACACATGTAGATCCGAACAGACAGTTATTACACAATACAACATGGCTACCAAAAAAAAGTATCTGAATGTCAGAAACTGGTCAAGATCTTACACCACCATTGTCGTCGGTATTGGGGTTCTGTATAAAGGTCCAGTGAGGATGATAAGCAAAACATGAAATCATGGAAATGAACTTCTAGTAATGCGTCTGTTCACTTATCCAGTACTTAGTAGCACTATTATGATTAATCTAAAGGCGATATTACAATGTTGCAACATGCTTGAATCAGGGAAGAACAACTCTGTTAGACACCTATTCTGAGAAAATGAGAAATGGGTTGTAAAAATGGTTTCCACACAAAACCTTTCAAGCCATATTTTTTATTATGCCTTGGTACTGGGAAAGGGGAAACAGCCTCTGAAACTTCCAGTTTCGGTAAGACTAAAGTAGAATTTGAACAAGTGCCCATTAACTATCAAGTTATCCAATACTGCTACCCATTATCTAGCACATAAGTAGTTTCTACAATGTAGATACTTACAGTACAAACTAAGGGTGTAATGGTACACAAAATTCATGGTTTGGTACACACCTTGCACCAAACAGTGTTGCCAAAACCAATTTCGGTAGAGCAGGAAAGCAGAATTTGATAATTATCGGAAATTGCAAACAGAATTAAACTGAATATGGTTGCATAACTGTAGTAATAATCACCTCTATAGTTTTTTTTTTTACCCTGGTCTTAATTTCCTGGCAAAAGGGCCTTATATGCCACTGGAAGACTAACTTACAATTTCAGCCTTTCTACCGTCATACAAACGCTCGGATGTTTTCTCAAATGTGTCAGCATGTTGGACGTATTTCAAACAACAAATCCAACACACAGTCTTGGTCTTTTCAATTACGGTCTCCGCCAATACTGGTGTAATGTTTTGAGAAACCAAAATGTTCTAAATTACCAATTTAAGTTATGTGGGAGGGTCTTCAAGTTATTTGAGCTATTAGAACTGACTAACTAGTATGAGCTGTAACCAACTCACAACTATAATTAGCATAACCTGCTGAACATTACCTTGTGAATTTAGGTTCTGCCTGTGTCAATAAATGTATTCATTCATTTCAATGTGTGTTTCGAACATGTACCTTACAGGGATTTGAGATCTCAAAAAAGCACTATTTAAATTACTATAAAAAAGGACTATTTAGTAAGTTTGAATGTAAGTGTTACAAAACCCCTCTGTTGTATACATCACCACCACTGCTATGCCTGATGGATGTAAAAAAAAAATAAAAAAAAAAATCTCTGGCTTTGCAGACTTATGCTAATTCTTGCGTAGGTCTAAGCAGTATATTGATTTTAACACTATTTCAGTTAAATTTCAAACAAGACATAGGATGAGATAATATAATTTATACTGATATACGTTTATGGTGCATTAAAATTAGTGGTGTCAAAGTTACTTTAAAAATAGGCACTAGTAGCTCACAGGAAGCAAATGAGTAGCTTAGAAAAATGGATGGTTTCTTTTGTGGTTATGCTCATGTATCGATGAGCACTGGGATGTCATGGCATGCTGCAGAGCGGACAACTATCATCATGCATCAAACACCCAAATTATTTTCTTTCTAAACATTGTTCTCACTATAAATAAGGCTGGATACCTCTGCTTTAAAGATTGTTAGAAATCTACGAGAAATAAAACTAAAAAAAAGCAGCATTTTATTTTTTAATAAACTGGTCAAAATCTTTCCGTTATGATGCTAGATGTGCAGCTTAATCCTACATCCCCATCAAAAACGATGGGTTACTGTTTTACTGGCTGTTATGGTCAACAGATAACATCATCAAATCGCACAAGCCTAGTCAGCCTCACGGAAAATACTAAGATATATTGTATATGCCTGTTCCGTCTAAAAGTACAGATATATGATTTTTGTTCCACATGGCCCAGCCCTACTTCCCTTCTAGAAACATATCAGAGTTAATATAAAAGTTCTGTGCCAGTCTGAGTCAATTAATACAGCCAAAAGAAAAAAACCGTGCAGACTCTGGGCCCGATAGCAATTCCAACCCATACATTTTTTTTTGGCTAGAACAGACCAGTAATAACTTTTTGGCTCTTCTGATTCAGAGTTAATGGGATGAATTATTCAAGAAGAATTTTTTATGTTACATATATTTTTAATAAGGGGGTGTTTTTAGTATACTGTTCTGTTTGATAGGGTTAACACTTAAAATGACAAGCATCATTTTGAAATTTGTCTTGCACGAGTGACATGATTCACTGGGCTATAACACCACATAATTTAAAAGAAACCAGGTTAATTTGTCTCCCTGGTCATACCATCACATTAATTACAAGTCCAAGTGCATAATCTGCTGTCTATTAATAATTCTTCCTGCTGTTCATTTAGGTACGTAGAAATTAGATATTTTGTGATAAAGCAGGTGTTTAGAATGCTGAGTGATGCTAATTCATTGTTCTCCTACCTAAAAAACATTTAAGTAGCTCATTTATATGGCACCTTTTACATACAGATGTCAAAGTGCTGTAGGAAGAAAGGAACACATTTGTGTTCAGTCACCACCACTGTTCACAAACATATTCAAATACAATGGTGTACGATTTTTAAATACTTAATTATAATACCAATCACTAATTAATTTCTTATAGGAGTGAAATATGTTGGGCATAATTATATCCTGTCATGTCGTGTCTTGGGAAAGCTGGAATGTGCTGTAATGAGACCAGCAAACTAACAGTATTCCCGTTATCAACACCCTAGCCTAAATGCTTTGAATGTATCCATAGTCGTGCTGAAAGACAACTGCAAAAGACTTCACAATGTTGAAGTTTTAGAAAACTCTTTTAGGGCCATAGTAGGGGTTGCGAGTTGAGTTTATGAAAATCATCAGATAAGCATCAGATAAGATTTTCTAAGTTAGGAGGAAAAATAATGTCTTGTTTAAAGCTATACTAATGTCTTGCACTGGGGAGGTTAGGGAATTCTTTGCATCTTTTGGCAATGATGAAATAAAATGGACAATGGGACACTGAGCATGGATTCATTGTTATATAATCTAGAAATTGAAGCAATTCATGAGAGTATAGTTAAAAAAACTGATTCCCAGCTACAGCAGTCATGTCACCATTCTGTGTACCTTAGTTAAATGACAATGTCCATGTGAAGCATTATATATAAAAATAAATACCAACTTACTCTTCAGACTCTTTCTAATACCACCTGTCACTCTATTGTAGGTTGCACACTATTCTTGGATATTTATGGTTATGCTTAGGTCCCATATTTCACAGCTTTTGAGCGAGGCAACCAACCATTTCACTGATCATTGCACCGAGTATTAACATTGACTGACTCATTGTATTGCAGTACAGTATATAAACCGACTTAGAAAACCTACTAACAATTCACAAGGATGTTATTCAATGGAAAAGACATTTTGTGCCATTAATGTAGGACTAATGATTGTGCAGCTACTGAGTTTGAATTGTACATTGCCTTGACCTTTTCAGTAAGACTGGCCAGACTGGGGCAAAAATACACTATAAAAAGTAAATAGTACATACTGTAAATTCAACAGTCTACAACCACTTCAGGTATAATTAAATGTTCCAAACAAGAGACACTTACCTTTAATGCGTATTTCTGTGTAGTTTTCCTTTGGAATATTTCCAGTACTCTACCATTAATACCCAAACCAAGGACTTGACTCGTGACTTTGTAGTCTTCGGTTATGGCATTTTTCTTTATTTGCAGCGTTGGTTTCCCGTGAAAATTTGGGAAATGGGAAAATCCTGGCTGATTGGGGTTTATTGTATTCGACAACATTGTGGCAGATTGCAGACGAATCGTCTTTCCCGTAACTTCTGGGGCGGCCGTTTCTAGAAACTCCCCTCTGCTAGCCGCAAGCAAATTGATAAAAGTGGCTAAAAGAGCTAAGAAGCTAAAAAAAAAAAAGAGAAACCCGCGAGCGGACTAGGAAATCAGCCCGAATACTTGATCGTACGACTTTCACCTGAGACTAAAACAGTAAAGTTCACCGTGTGTTCCACTTTTTCCGACGATTTGTCAATTATCTTGTAAGTTTTCCTGGGTCCTACACTTAGAAAAAAACACACCCAGACAATAGCGACACACGTGTGCCAGCTAGCTACCTAACTAAACTGTAAAGAAGGTAGACAGGTAGCTAGCTAGCCAGCCATCCAGTGAACTCAAACAGTGATACAAAACATATTTTACAACAGAATCTTCTAGCAAATAAGTAGTCTATTCCATCCGGTCCTTTTCAGAAGCTCTGTCAACTGCTTTGCGTGGTTTCTTGAAGGCGCTTCCCCCTCCCAGCCCTTCGCTCCCCGTATGTAGCAGGAAAAAATGGACCGCGCTATAGATCCGGTGTGAGCCGCGAGACGCCCACGTGACCTCCCGGGCGTTGCGAAACGTGGGTCGGGTCAAGTGCTTTGGCTGTGGCATGGACTGCGAATTTGGCTCATGGTGCCAAGAACAGCTGTACCGGTGGTGACATCAAAGCTTAAAAATAGAAGGGAACGTCTTCATAAAAGGACAACGGTAAGTGGAAATGCATGGTCAAGAAGTGTACCGCAACTATTAAAAACAACCAATAGGGGGACTTCAGAGATAGGTCAATATGCTCAGATTTCAATGAACAGTAATGCGGTATAACAGCTAGGTATGATGTGGAGAAACAGAGAAATTTAACTGAGACATGTAACAAGATCTGACCTGACACTTAAAGAATCTCTCCTGTATTGACAGGAAGGTCATTTTTAATGTAATCCAATCATTTCCCTCTGTCCTGTGATTCTGATACACTGTATGCACACAATTTGTTAAAGATGCATAGAGGACATTGAAGAAATCGATTTTAATCCCATCCAGAGAGCCCCTGCCTCATACCCCGTGTTTCCTGGGACAGACTCAACGTGACCATGTACTGGTTAAGCAGTTTGGTGGCTTCACCCATCTCTTTAGTTTGGACCAAGTACCACTTATCGCTAAATTCTGTTGAAAAAATCTCTTGGAAAATAAATTAAGTCAGTAAACACGACAAACCAGCATTTTTAATTAGAGTATGTTTCGTTTAAGTTCCCTTTATGTTTGAGTTTTTACACATCTTTGGAAATGTTATTCTACGTGGTAAATCGACCGGAAAACATTCCCTAAATCGTTTTTAATCGTAATTTCTTAAAACGCCCCCAAAATTTAAGACACAGATTTATTAAACCATATGGCCACTTTAATAAACAGCAACTGTATGCTTGTAATAGGGGGAATTAATTTTGAAGCTCGTGTTCCTGACGGACATATTTTGTGTTACGCAAAGGCAGCGGCTCCTAAGGCATTGAAGTGTTGTGAGGGCAAAATTGTATTTTGTTTGTATTTGTTGACGTATCCGTTTGCCATTTGGATTTGGGATTCGGGATTCAAGCATTTTTATAAGGAATTGTATCAGAGCTTTCGGAAGAGGTGACCTGGTGTGTCACGCAATCCACCGCTAGGATGTTTGCTAAGCCTTTCCGTGTGAAATCCAACACAGTGATTAAAGGATCTGACAGGTGTGGGGTTGCTCTTTATTTTGCTTTGTATGCCTAAAATTCCTGTGTAATTGAGATCGCCTGAATTTCATCATCTGTTGCTTATAACAATAGAAAGATATTAGCAAATCGGCTAATAGTTTCAAAAAGTAACATTATTATCGTCCACGTTGCAAACGAATTTTTCCCCTGTGGCTTACAGTAACGTTGCGCAGTAAAAAAAACAACAACACATTTTTAAATACTTAGCTTTGAGATAGAATGATTGAGGAGCACTGTATTGTTTCATTCGGTTAAATGAAACACGACGTTCCAGTCAGACCTTCGTCACTATTTAACGTCATTGTCGGGACACGAAACGTTTGATTATTATACAAATAGAAACGCTGCTCTGAAGATGCACATTCACATGTTGTGACACATTGATTCTTTATCGGGGTCTTAATAAATGTTGGTCTTACTGGAAGGTGACAGCATTAAGAGTTGTTTTGCAAGGCTATAAAATAACACCGCACCTAACTTCGGGTCTCTTGTATATAACTAATATATAAATATCAATTTAAAAACGTAGGGAATTAAGGGAAAATATTTTTAACACAGAAGTTTTCGTCTCTGTGTGACAGGAGGAAGTTAAGGACGGAGATCGCTAGCACCTACCCAACACTGTCCGCGGAAGATCTGTCCGAGCTGGTCCCAAACAAGGAGGAATTGAATGTGCTTAAGGTGTATGCACACAAAGGAGATGCTGTCACCATATACGTCCTGCACAGAAACCCCATATTCTTTGAACTGGAGAAGTATATTTATCCCACAGGTACTCTGAAATAACACCTTGTAGCTCTGAGTCAGTGGTTCATGTGGCTACCTAATGCGTCACTGAGTCTGTATGGTCATGCCTTATTCCCCAGTCTATACTCTTTGGCGCTATCCTGACATCCTACCAGCTTTCATGACCTGGCCTGCGGTGCTTCAGAAGCTAACAGGAGGGGCAGGTAAACAGTGCCTTCTACAAATCACACTGAGAACAATATGTTCCCAAGACCGAGATGAAGTTGTTTTAAGATTCATAGACACTGTGCTTTCTGTGACTGCATTGTATTCAGCTTTCATTTATTTTCCAAATAGAATGTTACTAAATGTTTTTTTGTCTGTGCTGACTAGTCTGTACTGCAGACAGTTTACAGGTGTGCATGCTTCCCTTCTCTTTAAAGTGTTCTGAAAAAATAATTTAGCTTCTCTTTCTAAGTCCATCGTAGTATTAAATAGTCATGGGTTGTACTTTTCAGCTTAATTTATTTAGAAATAGAAAATAATATGTATTGTACTATATATTATTCTATATATTGTTTGTGTTACAAATAAGCTTCAAACATTTGTAATACGAACAAAAATACAGAAAAATATATATAATACAATTTGAATGCAGTATAAATAATCAGGGGGCGGCACGGTGGTGCAGTGGTTAGCACCGTTGCCTCACACCTGTGGGACCCGGGTTCGAGTCTCCGCCTGGGTCACATGTGTGCGGAGTTTGCATGTTCTCCCCATGTCGTCGTGGGGTT
>JAODJX010000109.1:1235356-1253299 GCA_026776945.1 Isichthys henryi | reverse complement strand
CTGCGATGGGCTGGCCCCCCATCCTGGGTTGTTCCCTGCCTCGTGCCCATTGCCTCCAGGATAGGCTCCGGACCCCCTGCGACCCAGTAGGAACAGCGGTTTAGAAAATGGATGGATGGATGGATAAATAATCAGCTGATCAGAAGATAGACACTGTATTATATTATTAGATTAAGTGTCTTATATTCCACTAGTTTCTCTCTTATGACCAGCTGATTATTTACACTGTATTCAAATAATATATCATTGAAAGCAGTACGGATATTATGCCTGTGAACTATGGCCAGTCACACTTATTTTTTTGGCACTGGGTTTGGTGCCTTTTTCTAGATCCTTGATGAATATCAACACCCTGTTCAATCCTCATCTGTCCAGATCTTATGTTGCCTGGTGTGGTGGTGCCACCAGAGGGACTTCCAGATGTGAAACAGGGTGACTGCTGTGCCGTAACTGTGGTGAAAAACAGGTGATCGATTGTCTGTCCTAAAGCTCACTTCCGCCAGTCTGAGAGACGACAGGAATCTGACCTGTGCATATGCCTTCTGCTGTAGGGCCCCTGTCGCCGTGGGCACCGCCGCCGTGTCCACCTCGGAGATGTTGGGCTTGGCCATGAAGGGGAGAGGGGTGTCTATTCTGCATGCCTACATGGACAGTCTGTGGTGAGTTCCTGGACTTTCAGACACACTCATATACGCAGCTTTTCTCCTTATTGGCATTAGAGGCCAAACGGAAGACTATCAAACTTAGAAAATTGGTTGTTTATTTGAATGCTTAATGTGAAAATTATTCAAGGCTGTTCCCACTTATCCTCGGGAATTGTTTATCGGACATCAGTCGTCCCCCTCCCTTTGACGTTCAGGGCATTTGGTGACAAGACAGGACCACCAACTATTCTGCCCCTGCATAACATGGAGTTTGCAGAGGACGAGTGCACGAGGGGGGGGGAGATTGAAGAGGAGGCTTCTGCCAATCAGGACTGGGATCCAGAAACGGACCCTCCCAGCGAGGGTCTCAAGGAGCTCAGTCTCAGTCAGGAAGAATCAGAGGGGGGGCAGGAGCAGGTGGACGGAGAGGAACATTTAGAGGACAACAGATCTCCACAAGGTGAATGTGAAACTTCACCACGTGGTGGGAACATTAACTCACATTTGTTACAAGTCGTTACATTTAGGTTTTGGTCAGATACATACAGTTAACATATTTTCGTTATATGTCTCTTAGCAGTATTTATACAGACACACATGCTTGCTTGCATACTTACTTGCTTGCATACTTAATTTATTGATCCCGAAGGAAATTTTGCCATCCAGTAGCTCACACATAGGAGTGGTCAGAAGAGAGCTCATAATAAAGAAGCTACTGGAATATTATTATAAAAATATTGTAAAATTTACAGTTTTATATTAAGTATCCTATATTTCACTAGCTTTTCTCTTCTGACCAGCTGATTTTTTTATACTGTATTATGGTTCTCTCTGGCAAAACAGCGATTATTTCTTTGTTATAAAATCGTGTATTAGTCCCGTGTAATGAACTGGGGAAAATGTGTAAGTATAATGTAAGTTTGCCTCTAACCATCTACTTCAAAGGTAGCTTCTATCCCTGTGTCTCCCACAGAGCAGATGGATGCTCTGCTCGTTCGCTGCTTCCTCCACGCCCTCAAGAGTAAGGTGAAGAAATCCGAGCTCCCGCTGTTAACCAGCACTTTCCTGCGAAACCACATGTTCTCCTGCTGGTAGGATGTACTGCCCGCTGCTTCGCTGGGCCATCTGACAAGGACACGGTTTCTCGTTGCCGTTAACCTTCACGGTTGCTTATTGAGCAAAACTAGCTGGACAAAATCAGAATGAATCAGACTGATATTTGCGTTGGTATTTTCTTTTGCAGCCCTAATGGGAAGCAGCTAGACATCAAGAAATCAAGCTACAAAAAGGTACTGTGTGGGTCAGTAACTGTCTATTTAAATGCTCTTGCTTTCCAGTGTATTGGTAGCCTGCTGTAATTACAGTTATAACTGGTATTTTAAAAAAAAAAGCTTCTTTACTTTTAAACGGTATAGAAGATAGATATTATCTGTTGCAAGACCACAATGCCAATTATAATATAAGCAAATTAATTATCATGCATTACTTTATTATAAATGTAAAAGTATGTAAATGGATATAGCGTACAGTTGCAAGCTCTATAAACCTTCCTGTAAGGAAAAGTATGAAGAAGATAAATGTAACATAATATTTCTCAGCTCTCCAAGTTCCTGCAGTCGATGCAGCAACAGCACCATCTCGTCCAGGTGAAGGAGCTCAGTAAAGGGGTGGAGAGCATAGTTGACGTGGACTGGAAGCATCCTGAGTGAGTATCGTACCTGCTGGCCATGCTCACACTTTCTCCTGTTATACACAGCGCAACCTTTCTGACACGGTCCTCTGTGATGGTGAACATTCCGGAACCCAGACTATTACTTGTGAGATTTTTGTTTGTTTTTGGCAATGCCAGCACACAAAGGCCCAGCAGAAGCTGCATTCCCCTTCTGTGCCAGCAGGCTGCGCTCTTTCTGCCTGCCCGAGGAGGGCATGTCAGAGGACGTTCCCGCACGGGATGGCGGGCACTCCGACGTGCCGTACCACCCGCCCGAGATCACCGTGCTCTACACTGTCACTGCCCGGCTGGAGCCCCTCTTCCACGACTCCCAGAAGAAGTAAGAAGAGGTTAACATGCAGTGTTCTGCCCGCATTTCTGATACACTGGCACTGCGTGAATAGCAACATGCGCTTCTTTTTGTCACAGGAAGGGTGCAGTGCTGTGTCCAGGAGAAGTGAGGACTGTTGTGACCGAGTATGTGAAGAAGAACGAGCTAGTCGATGAAGAAAACAAGAAGTAAGATTACATTCCATAATGAGCCATAAAACTTCCGTAGAACTTTACAGACACGTGTTTATATTCATATCTTTGTGGGGACTCTCCATTCATTTCTGTAGGAAAAACTCTAGTCCCAACAATGACAACCTAAACCCCTACCGGGCCCTAACCTTAACCATAACCAAACAAAAGATTTTTGACATTTTTAGTCTTTTGATCACGGTCGCAGATTTTTATAAAATTTAATTACTCCTTTTGGGACTAAAAAAATGGTTCCCATAACATCAAAATAACAGGTTATCATCATATTGTGGTGACATTTGTGGCCTGTACTATGAAGCGGGGTAACTTGTCGGATTTAAGGTACCACAGTTTAAATGGACTTCATATTCGTTCATTACTTTCAGCTATGTCAACATCAACCCCACGCTCTGTGACTGCTTGCTGGACAAGTCCGAGTACCAGGAGGTGGAGCGACTCAAGTGGGATGATCTCTTCTCCAGGTAGAGATTTCTCAGCCTTGTTAGTCCTGCCTAATTGGACACTGGCTGTGGTGGAACATCTGGGTTTGTCTTTGAACGGAACGAAATGCCACATGGCTGGAGAAACAAGTGCTCCAGTGCGTCACGTGTCACTGTTATGTGGGAACGTACATTTATCATCTCAAATGTGCAGAACATTTAGGAAAGTGAAAATGAGCCTTTGAGACCAAATTCCATTTGTGTATGTTAACCTGGACACAACGTGTTTTGTTTTTGTTACGGACTTTTCATTTGTGTTGTTAAAGACACCATGTCCAGGTCGGTAAATGACTTGCACATGTGGTCTGTCTTGGCAGAACAATGGATCGAATGCAGCAGTGTTATCAGCTGCAGTTCCCAGGCCAAGAACCTGTCATCAGAAAGGGCCAAATTGAGCCCATCGATATTTCAGTAGCTTCTAGGGGATCCAACAAAAAGGTAAACAGCCCTTCTAACTCCTCATTCCTTAACTATTTCAAATTTGCTGAAAAGTCCTGAGTCAGTCCTGCTGCTGTGCCCGTTACCAGTAACGCACCAGTAAAGCATTGCATACAGGAAATAGCATTGTGCAAAATGCGTTGTGGGCATTGGCATTCTCTCACATTGTTTGAGCAGCATCTGGTAAGACTGTTATTCCAGATCTCCCCTCTGCTGTGTGTTTCTGCTGAACCTTGCTGTTACTTAATAAATGCCTAATCGAGGAAGCCACACACTTTCACAATCCCACTCTGGCGTTTGCACAGAAGTATTGAAAGCTCCCAGAACGGGCAGTTTCACACCCTTTCACACCCCCAAACTCCAGCCATCCTTGCATGACTGTCATGATCTAATGAGTCTAGTAATGTCACGGTGTTGCTGAACCTACAGAGGCTTAAGTGCTGAGGGATCTCTCTCCCTACTGACGCCTCTCAGGTGAATGTTGAAATGCTTTCGGTTGTTTTTGACTTACTATTACCAGACGTACCACAGCCTGGATGTCTGAAAATCGTCATAGACAATGTTTGTTCAGATTTTCTCCAGGTGATTTAATTTCCTCTTGCAATCCATAAACATGCATTTAGGCCAATTAGAATATCTGCAGTAATTTATCTATAGTGTGTGACAGCATCCGCTGCCTAATCCGTTGTACTTCCTGGGACAGTGATCACCGTGACACTTATGCAAGTAGCTGTGGAATTTGACTGGATGCTGAACATAAATCACCAGCTTGTCAGCCTAAATACCTCTAGATGTGTAACCGCAGTCATTAGCAGGTTTTATTCTCCTCATGGGCTCATCCTATGACGCCATGTGCTTCCCTACCCTGCAGGTGACATTGATGAAGAACCTTGAGCTGTATGGAATTGATCCGGCAACAGTGGCCTCAGCCTTGCAGCACCGCGTCCAGGCCAGCTCACTCCTCAGCCCGGTACCGGGTTCCAAAGACAAGGTGTTGGTTCAAATCCAGGGCAACCAAGTTCAGCATGTCGGAAGCTTGCTGCTAGGTAGCTATAAGTGACCCATTACAGAATCTATAAAACCACAGCTTTTCAATGATTGTACTCAACAATGATTTAATATGTTTTTTCACTATCCTTTTCTGCAGATCATTACCAAATTCCGCGTAAATATATCCAAGGACTAGAGAAAGCACAGAAACCTGGCAAGAAGAAATAAATCCTCTGGTCTTATTTCATCAAAGACTCATGAATGCGAATTGATCGTGACCACTACTGTAGAAAATAAAGTGTATTTCATTTTTGCAAATTTCTGTGCTTTGGTTAACATTAAATATGAATTAATTTAGATGGTTGCATGTTAAAGTTAAAGAACAAAAGGAGTGTGGCAGGATAGAATAATCAGCTATAACTGGTTATTAGTAGAATGTGTCTTCTGTTGTTTTTATGAGAAAGTCCACATTCCTCACATTGTACAAGGAGGATGTTCTAACCAAACGCTTGCTTACTCAATACACACGGGCGACTTTGGTGGTTTTCTGCCTGTTTGGGAGAAAGGGGCAAAGGCGAAAGAAACCCCCCAAGCTGCAGTTATGAAGATGTACCACCCTCCTTATTTCACATCACTTGAATTTCAAATTTATCGGCTCAGCTCAAAATCTGGGTCTGCTAGTCTCGATCTGTCCAATGATGAACATGTTAATTCCTTAACCTGAACATGCTTTCTACTGCCTAAAAGCATGGAAAGTTAGGATCAACATGTTGACCTTGCTGTCCCTGTTCATGCAACCATGTCCACATTCTGCAGGGTCTGTTGTTGCTGTTTTGTCACAGCAGAGCATTGCACACACAAGAGCAGCTGTGGCCAAAATCTACTTCTTTTTCTGCGCCATTGTTCAACAGTGTTTCCTCTTCCTGTAAATTTCCTCCAGGAGCATGATGGGAAATAATCTGAAAAGGAATCTACTTTGCAGTCTTGCATATGGTGATCCTGCAAGATCCCCCATCGCAAAATCATAGCCTGTGACAAAATAACTACTTGTGATTAACGACACAATGTCTTTAGATGTGAGAGTGTGTCAGACTTCAGTCTTTAAAAAGTCAAGTTATCAGTCTCTTCAGAGTCTTCTAGTGTATGGTTAGTATTGACATGCATTCCTTACATTCATTGCTTTGCGCTTCTTTCCCTGGCATTCTGGTGCATCGGGTCAACAACATCTAACCTGCAAGATTTATAAATAACGCATAGGTTTTTCTGACAGCTGTGCCACATCTTGATGGCTGTATGTAGTAAGTCAGGCTGATGGACACCTGAAACATCCTGGGATGGATCAGAAACTGACTAATGGAACATTAACTACTTACCGACTGATATTTGGGTGTCTAATTGACCTAGCATGGTTAGCATGCATAGGAGGTGGTAATCTTTTTCGGTTGGTTCCTTGGTTTTTATGTTGAAATGAAAAAGAGATAAGCACATCGTATCAAACACACGACAAGTTAAATATTTGTCCAGATACTTAGCAGATTGCAAGTCAATTGTTATTGTCTGGCTAGTAACTCGATCTCATATCTCAGTTGGGCCTGGAAAAAATAACAATTATGATTGCAGTTCTTTGCAGTCCTGTCTTTTTTTTCTTGTTTCAATGGCACAGCAATCAAATTTACTCTAATACTAGTTTTGGTTTTGTAGTGGTGATTTAGTTCACCACTTAAGTTCACTAGGATAAGATATTGAGTTTCAACAGAAGATATCAGACTGCCTGTCGCAAGGTACACTAACCCTTCTGAACAGCAGGCACCTTCAGCTTTGGGGTCCATGATTTTGACCACAAAAATAACTAATGACCTGACAAAACATTATTTTCTGACAGGATTCGCACTTTTAATTTTGTTACGCTCCAAAATAGTGTTTCTCAAACCAAAAACCTTTTCAGCCTTTGAGAAAAGACTAGTTATACACCACCAGTCAAAAGTTTCTACACACCACAGGTTTTTACCACTGATTTCCATTCATTTCATAAACTGCAGATTTTTTAAATTCTTGCTAAGCATAGGAAAGTCATATAAAGGAAAATATAAGTCAAATAAAACAATCCTTTATAACATGGAAAGTGTCTGTAACAGTGCATGTCTGGCATCCTATTAACTGGTTGTGTGGTGATGGAATTATCGAATTCTAGGCTGTCCTTAAATGCACTAGTTAGTTGTAATAAATGTCCGTCGTAGAAAGAATGCCTCAAATTTTCTCTGCTGTTATAACTGCTACAGGAGGTTACTTTGATGAATCAAAGATATGACATTTTACTGCTAATAAAGGTACTCAAATGGTGAACATACTGTAAATTTATTCGTTGGTAAAGAATATTGTGTGTATTTTTAGTAAATGTGATGTAACATGCAAATGTAGAAAATTTCAGTCCGAGCAAAAACTGGTGGTGAATGTTTACATAATAATAATAATAATAATAATAATAATGAATAACTGAATAACTTGAGGCACAGAGAAAACAGTATCAATGACAATAAGAATATTTCTATACAATAATGTAGCTTAAATTTTTGTATCATTAAAGTTTTGCTCAAATAAAAGAAGGCACTGCATCAGATAATTAAAAAAAGATACAACATTACAAACTATACGTATCTGATTGACCTTCATTACACAGTCTGTTAAACTTTCTATTCTTTAAATAATTTAGAGACAAACAGTACTGGTAATGAACTGGTCACAATCGCAGCATAACTGGGTCACATATCAAGTCAAAATAATTTGTTCAGTGTTCTGCGCATTAATTATATATATATATATATATATATATCGTAATTATAATATATATAATTAAACACAAGAGTCTTGCTCCAGGGTTTTCATGTTTAGATCATTTTTATAACCCGAAGAAGCGTACTTACATACGTGTCTCTGTTCTTTCAAACAGCAAATATTAAGTGACTAGATAAAGTAACTGATTAAGCGTCAACAGGTTTTGCATCAGTTTCCTTGAGTTTTCAGACTTGAGTTACGCATCAGCTCTCGAAAGGTGAGCGGAGCCGCTGATCACTCCCGGTCATATACGATCTTAATGGAAGTGTCTTGTTCTTCACTTGGACCATTGCTCCCCACTGAACCGCTAGATGGACTAAACAGGCTGGCGTTGACATTCAAAATCCATTCGCAAATCCTTTGGTCCGTGTAATAGTCCCCAGACTGCAAGCATCCCAAGACGTCCGTCTCCGTCCCCCCATCTCTGCCTTGGTCGCAGTGAGGTCCGGTCTCAGCAGCGTCGCTGGACGGCTCCCTCTTCCTGGATGCATGTTTTAGGGCGCACATGCCTGCCTCACAGTCATCGGAGCCGGTGTCAGTCGCACGGGATCTCTGCTCTTCGGCCGATTTCACAGGCTGACATCGGACCCCCACCAGCTGATTCTTCGATCGAGCTCCTTCCCCAGCGACAGCCGGGGCGACGCTGCCGTTAATCAAACGCGACTTAAAGTTACTGGGCTTTACTGGGTTTGTCAGGTATAGCCGGAATAGAGCATTTTCCTTGGTCGTGCATGTTAATAGTCTGGCGTTAGAGTCTTCATAGTGCACTGTCCGAGCTTTGGGAATAAAGGGGATCGCGGCGATAACCGCACGGTTGGCGATTCGGGACCCCCTGATGGGGGGCAGGAGAGAGCCCGGACACACGGAGACATCCCTGCTGCTCTTCTGTGCATTTTCTCGCATAGTCTGTAACATCAGGGGACTCGATCTTGTTATTAAATCTGTTGTGCAGTTCGTCCATTTTGTAACGGGTCGAAAAACAGCGGACTGTCTCGCAGTTTCCGTGCTGGGTACGGGGGCTTTTGGGGGTGCCGGTCCGCCCGGGCACTGGGCATCTGAGCGCTGCCCCCCGTCCACATCGCCGGCATTTTTCCACTTCATTTTCCGGCAGCTCTCCTTGTTGGCTTCACACCAAGCTATTTTCTTGGGTCGTGGCTTGTAAGTTGTTTTCATCCCTATTTATTTTCCCTCACATTTGCCGCTTGCTTAAGGGTCGTTCCGTTTCATGTTATTAAATCTAATACTTTAAACAAACCCCAGCGTTCTTGGCAAGACTTTCTGGTACTGGTCTTGCGCTTCCTTTCCAGTCCCCACCAGCTCCGAAAGCCATCTGATAGGTAATCCGATTCACGCTACTTGAAAGTTAACCTCTGACTTCCCAGTCACTGAGATTTGAGCGTGATATACTGAAGTCTCAGACCATCTCACATAACCCAGGGCGTAAATTCAGTATTCAAGACTGAAACCGACACTTAATTAAAATGTACTCAACTGTGAATTTTATCCCGAGTCAGTTCTGCTAAGTAAAAATAGATATGACTGCGTTTAGGGCAGCGTGGCTCAATGGGTAGCAGTGCCACTCAGACCCGGAATCCTCAGTCCACCTGTGTTCATTTTGCACGTCATTCCCGTATCATGCAGGTTTCCTCCTGCTCTCCGGAGACATGCGATAAGCTTCAGGCACGCAGTCAGGTAGTAAAATTATGGGGTTGAACCCACCCTACATACCCCAAAATCTGCTCCAAAAGAGACACCCCCCTGCCCCCTGGCTGGTACAATCTACCGACTTAAGTAAATCAAGACTTACTGAGACACAGTAGAGCTTACAAAAGCGTTAACACAAAAAAGAATTATACCCCCTTAAGTATATTTACACTTTATCTTTTATTTTAAGGTGTGTTCTTAATGTATATTAGTATTTTTGTGTTTTTTGCTATAAGGTGTCTTGAATAGAAGATTGACATTTTACTAAGTCAGGTTTATCATTTGTAAGGGTTTATGGATGGGATCCATTACCTCAGTCCAGAACTGCCTGTATTATCATTAATGGTATCTTAACGAGGTATTCTTCAACAAGGATGTAGGGTGACAAACTATACCTTTTAACTGATTAGTTTTTTATTCCAATTAAATACATTAACAAATTTTCAAAATTTTTGGGACAATCGAAAAAATGAGGATACAAATTTGAAAGAAAAAAAAATACGTTTCCAGAAGGTCTTTTCTACTACCGAATGACAGTCAGATTGCTAACGGAAACATTAAGGTCTGTTTTGGAGGGATAAACGACCTTGAGGTTTCCCTCCAAATCCACAACGCGAACTTGCTGCACCACTAGCTCAGATGACACGCAGTCATTCATGCCTTCTGGGGCTGTCCCCAAGGGCTGCTCACTGTCCACCAAATCCGGCTCCCCTTCGTCGGGCACGATTTCTTCTTTTAGTTCAAGTGTAGCCTTGTTTAGCTCCGCCATTTTCTTTGGGAAGAGAAAAAAGGGGTTTTGATAAGCACCCGTTTGTTAAAATACATGAGCGAAAAAAAATAGTGGAAGCCTTATTTTTGCTTTGGTGGAACAAAACTAAAGTTAAAATTCATATGAATCAGGTTAGTTCCAATTTTACAGACAGCGGCTTCTTGAAACAGCCTTTGAAGTAAATATTCCAGTGAATACTGACATGCTAATATGAACTGAGGGGAAAATTGCCTAAGAAATGTTGCGGTATTTCCAGCTTAGGTTTGCAGAAGGACTGTTAAATATTTAGAGGTTACCTGAGCTCAGTCAAGTAGAACTGAGAAAACAAAACAAGCCACTGAAGCCACAGTACTGGTTGACAGACTTTAGGTTTACCTTTCGGTTACACCAAAAAAGCCAAACATCTTTGGTGGGAGAAAAATGCCAGACTTTTTAATGTGGGTTAGTCCACATCTCGATTCCTTTACTTCCTACATCATGCAACTGGCAGCTCGTCCTCCAATAAAATCAGCACAAATCTTTGCTGTCGCACACACACAGGAATCCTTGGTTGAAGATATAAATTTACATCATTACAACAAACTTGTGGGCTGTTGTTTTGGGAAATGACCCTGCAAAATGGATCGAAATCTCTACATTTCTGACACCACTAGAGCAGTGTGTTCCACTGTTTAGGAGCACAAGTGTGTGTGTGTGTGTGTGGGAGGGGGGTGTCACAGGCTGAAATCCTCATCATAGCAATAAAAGTAGAAATTCAGCAGTGGCTTGTGAGGGAGGGTAATTATAGTGATCCATGGTGGCTTGTTTAATTGTAAACCATAGACTGCTGTTTGTTACCCACTGTTAATCTAAACCAAAGGTTTGTGAGGCGTTAGTAAAATCCTTAGGGGTTACTAACTACAATCCAAGTTTAAAACAGGAGCATTTAGCATACAGTACATGATAGAACATCCACCTCTTACAGGCAATGAAAGCTTGAAACCGTTCTGGTCACTTTAAGAACCGTTATGAACTCTGATCCCTTTGAATGGCTGTTGAAAAGAATTACAGAAACCCTGTCATTTTCATAATTCGTATGATGGTAATTCAGGCCTACCACAATCAGAGCGTCCATAACATCCTTGCAGGTCTGCAGATTGATAGCGCTGGTCACTTCTAACAACAGGTCTCTCGTACTCTTCCTCATCTGTGAAGAGGAGGCATTTCTAAAAATCAGCTGTGTGTGTGGTGTCCAGAACATATGGACCTTAAAACTTTTCTATCCTCTACACCTGAAAACATTGCATGAATGTTAGGAAGTTCATAGAATTAGAATAACTTAATTCGATTTGGCGACTCTTTGACCACTTAGTACAATAATGCTGAACAATGTTATTCAGAACGATTACATTTAAAATGCATTGAAGATATACTACTTATATTTCTTGCATTGACCTCAAATACAAGCCTAAACTGAAGCTGCTGTATCTGGCTGCAATTACCTTAGTCTTCTCGGTGTTGGTTATTGGTGGGAAGGATATTACATTGTCCTCTGCATCAACCAAACAGGGGTAGTTTTCCTTGCCATCAAGGAGCTGCAAATACCTGGGGGAAAGTTGGGGGGCAAATAAAGTATCTACTGGTAGTGATGGGACACTAACATCTGCAAGCCACTGCCCAGTAATACGGCAACACAAACAAAACAGAGAGCTGTTCCAGACTAAAAGAACTGAATAACAGATAAATGCATTTAGTTTTTAAGCAGTAATGTATAGAAATAGATGACATATACACCTACTCACTCACATACATACGTATGTAATTTATAAATACTACTATATATTATATCTCCCACATACTGAAGCGATCACAGATTTACTCCTCACATTGACTGTGTTGTAAAGAGGGTAATTTAATGTTTGATGAAGGCTGACACAAAAACCCTCTATGAGCTACGGCTCATGGGGAAGGACGGCGGGGAAGTTGAGGTCAAACTCCTCTCACTTGTGGAGGCCTGAGACGTTCTGCCGCTTCTTATGCTTCCTCTGCTCCTCAGCCTCGAACTGCAGCTGCCTCAGCAACTCTGCGGCGTTCATCTCCTTGCGGCTCAGGGGCACGAGCTGCGCAAAGAGTGCGTTCAGAAAACATGCACAAAGCATTTAAAGGAGCCTGTGCAATTGACAAAAATCTTAGTGATCAGTCATGCCAAGGACGATGAGCAAAGTTGCAGAGCACAAGCCAGTAGCCTGCTCCCAACACACAGTAAGGCTTGTGGTTTTGTGCAGAATATAATTAAAGCACTTCAATCCAACAAGATGCCAAGATGCCAAAGAGGTGTCGCATATCAGATGAACACCCAGAATGTGTTTACATGCAGACAAATTTACACAGACTATAATCTTCTAGTACAGGAAGCTGTGGTAGCTGGAGGAGATTTACCACCGTGCCGAGGGCAGCAAAGAAGTTCTAAGCGCTCATTTATTATTAAGATTCACTGTAACATGATGGCAGCAAGTACCTAATTAAACTATTGGTTTCAGAAATTGGATTCTGCACAAACCCTAGGAACTTGAAGCACAAAGTCTATTAATAATTAATCTCTTCTGCGACTCACTTTTATTGCAAAAATAATAAAACCAAACACGTGCTTAATTCTTGCAATAATCTAGCAAGGTCCATTACAGTGATGGGTCTGACGAATGCAAACGTTACAACAGATTAAACAAAAAATAGATAAGACGCCTGATTACACATAAAGCTGGATCCTGATTCATTTTCACTTTATTACATTCCAGAGATTCTAATAAGGTAAAAAAAAAAAGCTTTTCTAAAATTAATCTTATCTTTTCTCGCCCCATTTTCCCCGCATATTTCCATCCACAGATTAGAACACTTCACAAAAAGAGATAAGACATGACGTGACAGGAGTTAACTTCTTATGAATATTAATAGGTGTATTTCGCAAGGGATTTCTCCTTTCCCAAAAAACAAATAATTTTTGTAGCAGCTTGCCTTAAGTGTTTTTGGAGACCTGGCATCATACAGAAGGGGGCCCTTAAGCCGATGCAGGTCGTGAGTAGCAATGGTGGCGGACGTCCTTCTCTCACATATCTCATCATGGAGCTTGATCTGGATGCAAAACATAAGCAACATATGTCTCATATTAACTGAGTGTGCAAGATACGTACAAGAAATTCAGGTACATAATAGTGGAATTCTCCACTGTGGTGGGAAAATTACTTTTATTTTTATTGCCGTTGTATTTACGAATGGCCAAAATCCGAGGTAGTCGCTAAACGAGCGCCGAGCTGTAGTGTCATACAGCAGCTCTGAAATTGTCTGACCTAGGGGGCCATCTGGTGGTAAAGCGAGTAAAATCATTTGCGTCTTCTATAACAAGTCGATTTTAGGTTTAGGTTTATTTTATTTACCTGTGCCGTTAGAAACCTTTTAAGAGCATTCCCCTGCTTCAGGTTCATACCCTTAACAATGCAGCAGACAATGTATGGACGAACATCTTTAACCTGTGGTGCCACTTTAATGGTAAATGCTTCCTCACTATCGTGCACTTGCAGAACTTTCACCACCATTTGGTTTAAGTCGTCCAGTTCTTCATCCTCTTCCTTATTCCTTTGGTGCTTATCTGATCTCTTCTTTCTTCTTTTGTCTGTTGTCTTTTCATCCTTCGCACTGGCCTCTTGCTGTTTCCCTCTACCTTTCCCCCTGCCGCCCGCCCGCAGGTAGTCCAAAATAGATTTAGTCTGACAGCCGTTCACCATCTTCTCTAGACGCTTATCTTTTAGTTTGTTTCCCCGAAAGTTTACTTCCTTTAGCTTAGAACAATCAGCCAAATCGAATGGGATTTCAGTTATCTTGTTGTTGGAAAGGTCCAAATTCTGTAGGACAACAAAAGCAATAATGTCAATGAAAGCCAAGTCTTCGGCCAGTTCAACTGCGAATCGAGACTCATTATTATTATTAATAATAATCAGTCTCAACCATCTTAAGTTTTACTGTTGCCAGCACCCCCCGGTTAGACTTTACAGCGAGCACCCGTCATCCCACTCATCCCTCATCCAACTCCCTGAAATCACTACGCATAAGGTGGGATGACAAAGCAGTTAAGTTTTGCATGTAAAACGTTGAGATTCATTTATCAACGACATTGGGCGCCGCTACGGGTGGCAGCCCTTCGCAGTCAACTTACTCCACAAAGAGCAAGTTGAGGGAGGCGTAAAGACAATTTCCCTACGGGGATCAATAAAGTATCAATTATTAATTATTATTATTATACCAACCTTGAGGGCAGATAAGCCGTATATATTCCCACTCAGTTCTTCAATAGCATTCTCCGAGGCAATAATTGTGCTGAGGTGTTCCAGATCAGAGGAGAATAAATCTTCGGGAAGATTACTAATCTCATTTTTAGAAACATTTATGGACACCAGTTTTACACACTTGCTCAAACCATCAGGTAGGCTTCTTATCCTATTGCAGCTCACGTTGAGGGTGTTCAGCTCAGAAAGATGCGACAATTCGATGGGCAAACATGTCAATTCATTGCCTGAAACATCTAAAACTTTGAGCGACTTCAAACTTCCAATCGCTTCAGGGACAGAGCACAACTTATTTCTGCACAAAATTAAACTCTGAAGATTGATCAGATTCGCAATTTCCGGGTGGATCTCAGTCAAATTCGGACATTGACTGATTTCCAGGTAGTTCAAAAGCGACAAGGAGTAGATACTGACATCCAGACCCCCAGAAACTATTTTCTTGTCGATGTTGGGACCCTGTAACACGAGTTCACGTCTCTTTTCAGAGGAAGCTTTTTGTATCTCAACCCACTGATCATCAGAGCGCTTTACAGCCGCCATGTTCTGTTCAGTGACACCCGGAAGTGATCTCAACCCTTTCCGTGTCACTACAGGATCGACCGTGGTAGGTCGCGCATGCGCCACCGTGGAAAGCGAGACAGGCAGCTTAAAATTAGACTAACTAAACGCATTACAGGATCCAGCTTCTGTGAGGGGCTTTGTCAATGTCTTACATATAATGAAAGATAATCAGGCATTTTATGAAAATTTATGAAAACTGGTAAGGGTGCAGGTTTGGCAGAAGGTCTAAAGTCCTTTAATACTTGAATTGCTTTATATTTTAGTAGTATAACACGGTTGACTCAGATCGGCAGCGCATGCGCGACTCAATTGACTCGGATCCTGTAATGACGTAGGAATGTACCACAAAAAGCGGCCGTGACAACGGATGCCATCGACCCTACGTAGGTTACGTAGTAAAAACTTAAATACATATTCGTAAAAATTGCATTTTCAACAAAATGCCCGCCAGAATTCACCATGGTGTTGACCGATGCTTGGTACCCATTTCGTTAATTTACTGTATTTAGTCTTGTGTTTTTGAAAACAAGCCTAAGGATGTGTGTTAAATGTCTTAAGTGACAGGCGAACATATAGAAATATCAATGGGATAATATTCAGCACTGAATTTGTAACCCTAACATGATATCAAAAGTAAAAATAAAACCACTGAATTCTTGAAACTCGTGCAACGGACCCACGGTAAGGACTACATGTACCGTTATCCCCAGCGTCTGCGCCAGTGATTGCAACTGCGCATGCGTTAAGATTTGGGCCAGCTGTTGTCAACCGGTGGTTATGGAGATGTGGGTAAAGTCACAAGCAAATGCCGATATGGTTGGTCGCTATAGTGCTCTACTTTCGCATAAAGTGTGGAAATGCTTTGGGTTGGTGCATTTATTCTTACGTTCTGTCCGTACGTACCTCATTATCTATTTTGAATAGAAATTACAGTCGCACTGTATTAGAATTCCACATGATAAACGAAGCATTGCGCGTTGCGATCTGAATGTTGCTTACTGGGATTACCAGGTCGTTTTGGTTCGCTTATGGATTTGAAGTTTATAACGTGGATATGTATCACCACGTACGTATACCTAGTGGATTTTCTAATAATTTTGTTTTGCCGTTCTTTTCAGGATTGCAGCTGTGCATTTCGGATTATTTCTAATGTGATATGATCTGACATGGTCATGATTTGAGGAGGTGGTGCCTTGACATTTCGTCCAGATTTAATCTCCCTTGAGTGTTCTCGGAGGTGAGACATAAACGTACTCGTCAAATTAAAGCCAATATGTTTACCTACTACCCTACTTTGTCCGCTAAACGCTTTTTACCTGTTCTGAAATTATCATGTAAGTGTAATAGTTTTAAATACCTTAAGAACTGGTAGACAGAATGGCTAACTGTCTGTCCTGTATTAAGGGAAATGTAATAGGTTTATTTGTACCTATGTTATGCAATGCTGTGTGACCTCTATTTTGCAGACAATAGCAAACAGAGAAAATCACTGTCTGATGTTATGTAAGTTGAATAACGTCAAACAGGAAGTAAAGCTGCAAATATTTCTATATTTACAAATCAAAACAGGTGAAAAAGACTTGTCAGCAAGTGAGAAAGAGAAAATAGTGCAGTTATTGGCTGATGGCAAAACAACATTAGAGATTTCAAAGATAAAACACTGAGGCCACCAAACGGTGGAAAAAAACAGTGAAAGGTGCGAACAAACCGAGGACACGAACCAAAGGAAAACTATTTAAGAATATTAGTGCCAATGGCTGCTGTAAACTGAAGCAGATTTTCTCTAAATTTCACTTACTGAGCAGTTTAGAAGTTGTCAAGAACTCAGGTGTGTTGGGTGTGAAACGTGACAAATGGTGCACAGACAGTCAGGAAGTATATCAGACCAGCACACATTCAGAAGTGTTTAAAGTGGGCCAGAGAAACTTAGAAACTGACTTCAGTAAAGTGATTTTTACTGATGAATGAAGTGTGACGCTGGATGGCCCGGATAGGTGGTGCATTGGGTGATAGGGAAGCTGCTGCAAGCCGGAGGCAACAAGATGGAGGCGGTGGGTTTATGATCTGAGTAGGGATTGTTGGCACCAAAGGCGCTGGGCCATTCAAAGTTAATGACGAGGTGAAGCTGAAGAGTGTGAACCAGGGTTTGAGCCATTCCCAAATGCATTCATCGATTGCAATCCAAATCAGGAAGGGGAACTGGAGTTGGAATTTAAATCTTCCTGAAATTCTAATCCAATTCCAATTCTGTTCCCCATAGTGTTTTTTTTTTCCCCAATCCCAACTCCAGTTCCATTTCCTGATTTGATGAATGCATTTCAGAATGGCCCCCACCCTGATGTGAACTATGGCACATGACCGGAAGACACTTTACATGGTTCAGGCCCCAAAGCCGAACTGCATCTTTATGTAAGACTGTACCCCTCCACATGCTTCTCAAAGTGCGACAGACTTCCGGGCTTGAAAAGGATTCTCTACAAGCAAGCTGATGACTTGTCCACCATCTTCACCTGACCTGAACCCCGTCAAAAACATGTGGGTGCTGATGAAAAAACCAAAGCGCTTTACGGGAAGATGCAATGCAGGAGTACGTCAGCTGTGGGATGCCATCCAAAGTGCGGTCCATGCTGTTTTGCATATTTCACAGTTCTACTCATTCAGACATTAATAGATGCCTTGGATTATATATCATCAGACAGTCATTTTCATGTTTTTTTTTTTGTTTAACTTTTGTTTTTAATATTCATTTCAATAGTTTTGATCTTCCAAAAAAATCCCTCCGATAACCTTTTTGACATGTATAGTCATTGACCAGTTTGGTGAAACTGTTCAAAACATATTCACTATTATCACATGTGCATAATAATTTCAAACCAGTGTGTTACGATCGGCACAGAGCGAGTGGCGTATGGGCGATCGTGCGTGCTGGTGAGCGGGCAGGAAGCAGGCAGGGCAA
>JAODJX010000109.1:1218891-1235256 GCA_026776945.1 Isichthys henryi | reverse complement strand
GGAGACAATCAGGGAATCACACGAGGGTAATTAGGGGGCGTGGCACACGGGAGGAACGGACGAGCAGGGCATCACACAGTGTTACTATAGTTTTGATTTTTTAAGTTTTTATGTTTGTATTGTTTCAATTTTAATTTGAAATCCAGTTTCGTTAGTTTTCATTGTGGTTCTGTTAGTTTCAGAAGCAAGATTCAACTAGATTCAAAAGCAAGATTCATAGTTTTCAGTTATTTGAAATTTTATTTGTTTTTAAATTTTATTTTCCTATAGTTTCAATTTACGAAAATGTTTTCTTTTAGTTTTCATTAATTAATTTCATATTAATTAATAGCCCTGTTTTGGATGCACTTCAAATAGATGTTGTTGGCGATGAAAGTTATGTGGGAAAGTGACTGCAGCCACAATGGTTTACTGACTGGCTCTGATGTCACTTCCTGGTTGACATCCCATAATATCAAAGCTGAACAGAAGAAGAGTTATGGGAGAGTCAGAAATAAATCTTCGGCTTGTATTGTAGAACCAACATCATAAAAAAACTGAGCGAAAAAAAAAAAATAGTGTAATATTAAGGTAATCTGCTATGTTTAACAAAGAATTGTAAGGGATGTTTATACATATAACCCAGAGGTGCTGAATATACATTTAACTTGGTTCGGAATAACTGGAACTCCTGGAAGGCAGCACAGTTTCTCAGAGCTATCATGTGGTTTTTGTGTGGAGTGTACATATCCCCTTGTCATGTAGATTTCATCTTACGGTCCTAAGATACATAAGTAGGCAAACTGATGTCTATATATTGCCTGCAATTTATGTTTTCATTCATTTTTAATTGTATGTGTGTGTGTCTTTGCCTCCCAATGAATTGGAGTCCTTTCCAATGTGCACGGATGTCCTAGAAGTAAATAAAATTGTTGCTCGCAAAAATAATAAATGATGAAGACGCATCTGTTTGTTGTTCATGTGTTTTGTATGTCAGGGCCGTTCCCCGGCCTGTCTTGTTCCTGTCTGTCATTTCCCTGTTTGGCCAGCAGCCATCGTTGGCCATCCTGTCCTTTTCCCTGTGTTTAGTTAGACTTGACTTTAGCCAGTGAGCCCTGCGGCGGCCCAGGGAGCAGGGAAATACAATAGGAACAGAACAAAAAGCTACACCTAATCATACATGGCAAAAGGGACTGGATGCCTGCTAGCCAAAGGACAACAGACACAAAGAGGAGAAGGCAGGGGTCGATCCTGACATTTGTATGGTTTTAATGGCATATAGAATGTATAACACAAAACATCTGCAATTGTTTGCTCTTTGGGTTGATTTCTATGTTCTCTCATTTCTTCTGATTTGTGTCACAGCACACAGGTAGACAACAAGCTCGTTGCGAAGATGCCTCGTAAGATTGGCTTTGTAGTGGTGAGCTCCTCCAGTCACGAGGACAACTTCAGCGCCAAGGAGCTAATGGTTCATGTGCCCACAGTCAGTGGCTGGAGGTCAGCCAGGTAACACACATGACCAAAGGACATTCAGGGTGCTGCATGTGACATGACAATCCAGCGCATGGAGACTGCATGGAGAGCTCCTTCCTGTGTAATCTTGACATGGGAAACTTTATCTGAAGTGTTCCAATCAAATGTCTAACTCTATTTTTAAATAGCATGTTTCTGTGTATTGAGTTAGGACTTCATAAGCACAGGATACTTTTAAATTGACCTTTAAATATTCTGTTTATAAGTAAATGAGTGATGTTTGCTGAGAATTCAGGAAGAAAGTAAAATATATTAAAGCACTTCTTTTATAACTAGAAGGTATAGCAGAAGCAATACGCTATACGTTTTTTTTCTTTCACTGCGTGTCCTGTTGTCTGAGGAGGGCAAGAGCGCGCAGAACTATGAGTTTTGTTGGTAATTGCACCCCCTGTTGGGCACAGGCTCTGCCCTTATCCCCAGGAGGTAACCCTGCGCCTTGTGGAGCGCAGCCGTGTGCGAAGGATCCAGCTGCTGGCCCACCAGCACCTGATCCCCTCTAAGATCGAGTTCCACATGGGCGATAACCCTATCGGTCCGGGCGATTTCCACAGGCTCGGGTGAGTTCCCTCTCCATTATCTAAGTCCTGGACATCCTCAGCTGTCTCTAGACAGTCATTACAGTCAGTCTGCTACTTGATAGCCACCCTCCCCAGACACAGTGGAATTTCCCGTTTAAGTGTTATATTTGCATATTTAAACAAATCCTGCACCATTAATGCAGTCATGTAAATTAGTCTGCTAATGATTTCAGTGCAGCACCCATTTAGAGCAAGAATTTAAATTTTTCCACCCTTGTAACAGTGTTTTTGAATAGACACACAATCCATCAAATTTTAGGACTCTTTGAAGCTCTGGTATTTTTGATGAATGACTTTGCGTCTAGGTATGTGTCACTTTCGGACAATGAGAAAACTGGGTATAAGGCACGGGAATTGAAGTCTGTTCATGTGGATGCTGTCGGAACACACCTGCGACTGACATTCCACAAAAACTATGCCAGTCCCCATAACCTGTACAATCAGGTAAAACCCGCATCACGACTGGAGCCAGTTCAGAATTTTATGCTGAAATTCAGTCTATGCTTTTAGATTTGAATTTGTATTGGGGAAAAAAGTTCAGGATGTCAACACACAATACTGTAACACCAAAATTTTGTTTTGGTGGAAACACTTATAGTGATCACATCTGTCTGGGTGAAATTAACCGAAGGGATAATCATTATAACCATTTTTTCTTCTTTTCGTCTTAGACAGATTACTATCTAATCAAAAAAATACTAACAAATCAAAAAAATAAAAGATTACTGCAGTTTAAATTTTTTCCATATGTTGTTACATTTAAAAAGACCCAAAAATAAATACTGTAAATGGACTACTTGATTACTATAAGCAAAGCTCTTTGATCCATATAAGCATTTGATCACTATAACCGTGATCACGATAAGCGGTTTCCACTGTATATATCACAGTTACCTCCAGTTAACATATGTGTCTGTTTTTTAACAATATTTTATTATTTTAATTAATTCTCTGAAATACTTTGGGCGTAATAAATGTGACCATCAGTTAAGCTTTTCTTATAAATTATGTGTGTCATAAAAATATAGAAAGAAACTTTTTTTAAATTAAAGGTAATCATTTTAGTCATATTTTATAAATAGCACTAAAATGATATATATTATGTGAAATGAATTAAAAGTGATCCATATAATATTTTAAATAAAATTCATACTCAAACTTGAATTGTAATGGGTTGTAAGTCATCACTACAGGTCAAAATGAAACCTAACCCCATTTAGTACTATAGCTGGTGTTTGTCTTGTTTGATTTTTCTCTTTCGACATTTTTAATTCAGGGAGACCATTAAAATGTGTCTTTCAGGTTGCACTGATTGCTGTGAATGTTCTGGCAGATGCAGTGGATAGCGATTTGCCGGATGTGTTTGTAAGTCTTCCTAACTGGTTTCCATCTACGCTACAACTGTCAACCTCCTAGGGGGCGCTTTTTGCATTGTTTCATTTTGTCAGCGCCGTAGTGATTTCCCTAAGAAATAGTTTTTATTGCTTTTTGTAATGGATTTTTAGATTGGACAAAAGTTTAATTTGCGGAAGGACAGTCATGTAAAAAAAGAAACTAAAATTTTAAACAAATCTGATTTCATTAAGAAGTGTAGTAACATTAAGAAGATTTCTTTGACATAATCTCAAATGAATAAAAAACCCTTTGGGTAACTTTATTCCAGAACATTCAGTAATCAAAGTGATATAAAAGCTAGTTACCAGGTAATATAATGATGCTGCAACTTTATTGGCAAAAGTCGGAATTTCTCAGACAATATGTAAATCTGAAATGATCTGGACATTAGCCCCCAAGGCTCATCTGAGTGGGCTGTAGGCATGGGGAAGAATGTGGTAATATGACTCAGAGAGCTGCGTTATCACACAGGACGTGAAACAAGGGTAATCCGATCAACTTGTAGATTGATGTCTCTTGGACGAGATAGATTCTTTATTGTAGAATGGATTCCAGCTAACAATACCATCATTGTTTCCACATAATGCAACTCTAGTATCATAGCAAGGACTGCATTTTCTATAGCTTCTGAGGATTGCAAGTATTCTGCTTTTCTGCCATTATGAATGCTTTATTTATTATCTATGATATGCTTTCAGGTACCTGAGTAAATTTTGTTATGTTTTAGAACAAAATTACTATAATGGGAGATCTTAAATCCCAAAACAATAAGTAGGTTCTTTTGTGCTCAAGAAAACAAAGGTTAAGTTAATGACATCAAATGTATTACAGTAATTATTTTTTATTTGAATTACTGTGTAAATGATTGATCTGTGAGCATAACAATAATAATTTTCTTAATGTTTGTAGATGATAGATTTAGTATAGTTTTAGTCTGCCATTAACTGTATAAACAATTGTCATTGTTTTTTTTTCTCCCCAGCCTACTACAGATCAACTGATTGAACATTATCTCAACAATACTCAGCAGGATATGTCACTGAATGGGACATATTTAGGGTAAGACATAATTGATTTGTGTACAGTCTGAAGCTGTTTATCTCTACACATGTGATCAAGTCCAAGAGCAGAATGAATTGTAGGCATGAGAACTGTGTCTCTCTATGGTGACATGTTGGCTGCATGGCTCGTAGAGAGGCAGAACGTACAGAAAGTCACCCAGCAGGTAACTCGCAGGGTTTATTTAATGCTGGGCTCAGAAATGGAAATGAAAAGGAGAAGGTCAGACAAACACATAACCTTATTTAAATAAGAATTACGATCCCAAGTGTACAAACACATTTAAATATACGAAGTGTCTGTCAGTACAGTGGTTAAGGATAGAGACTGGAAATTGTAAGTTTACCTCCTAGGTGAACCGTGCTGTTGTACCCTTTAGATAAATGTTTAACCCGTTATTGTTTCCCAGCATGCTGAGCAAGTCAGGTTGCACGTAGCTCGTGTGTATTTGTTATTGGAAATAGTGGTGCTGTATCACGGTTTGTGTAAGTCTGTTTATATCTGTGTGTTCCCATCTGTGCCGGTTTTTCCATGCCCTCTGTAATTGATTACCGTGTGTGTGACTTACTGTGTGGTGTCAGCCCTCCCTGCACATGTTATGTGTATGAGAGTCACAGTTATTCTGTGTGTGTGTGTGTGTGGTCCATTGAAGAGCTTCGTCTCGCCTGGTCTCCTTCCTGCCGCTGTGATGTCTGGGTCTGGCCCAGCGCCATAATATTGTTTACATGAAAATGACATACATGTAAGGAACCAAACTGGAACATTGTAAAGTTTTGTACAAGGACCTACATGGGTTTTTTTTCAGTTTGACATGCTGACAAAGGATTTGTTCTTCCACCCACCCAGAAAACACGATTCCATTTCACCCTTGGATGACCTGGCCTTCCACATATACCAGGATCCTGCAGTGGCCCAGATCATCCGCCGGCTAGATGAGAAGAAACAGGAGTGCGTGCAGCAGGAGCAGTACGGCCTGGCCAAGACGTTGAAGCAAGCCGCGGCCGACCTGCAGAAGGTACCGGGCCCCGGAAGGAGGGTCACCACTGATGATTTCCATCCTTTACAATATGGACTGCAGTGAGATATCAGGGTTTTACAGTAATATGGCACAAAATTATTCTTCCTTCCTATGGTTTATAAGTGAATAATTAACTCTTCCTGGATGGAAAACCCTTACAGCGATTAAATTACTTTGTCAATATGTGACATGAGGCTAAATGAACAGAGGCGATCACTCTTCCTGGAGGAATGATTAACTATATGTTCAGTGTCACAGTCAGCACAGAAGCAAGATAATGCTAAACTGATAACCAGTAGGCTGCTGGTTCACGTTCCAGGCAAGTCCCTACTGTACCTTTCATATAGGTACTAAAAATAAGGCAAACAAATGTTTTAGTTTATACCAAAAAAAACAGACACTCATGAAGGTTTGTGCTGTTTTGTTTCTTGAAATAAACGCAGCAGCCTGCATTTATGCCGTCTTTTAAACGGCCAAACAGCTCACAAGATTGATTAAGGCAATGATTAAGATGCTTCAGGAAAACATCATCTGTTCATCTGTATAATCTGTAACTCCCCCATGACTGCATGCAGGAGAAAATGTCTTTGAAGGGGGCCTATTATACTTTTCCAGCTTTCCCTTTCCTTTTGTGTGTTTTAAATAGCTTTATGTGCGTGTAAATAGTCTGCAAAATCTTAAGGCCCAGAGTACACACCAAACTCTCACCAACTCTCACCACAGAAACCACCCTTCTGTTATCTGCCTGAAACACCTCATTGGAATTCCAGCCCTTACTTCCGTGACATGGTGAGGTCACCTCCTAACACAATCCTTATTGGCTGCCCCCCTTCAAGGATCAGAGGAGGAATGTGTAGTGCAAGCTGACCAATCGGAGAACACTGGGCTCATTGGAGGTGGGGCTTAAAGCTCTTAAAGAGTACCTCAGAGTTATAGGCAGAGTGAATAGAGATGTACAGTGTGAGAAAAATAATGTGTTTTTGGAACATTGAAGTATGTAAATCTATTCTACTACACCCCAAAAATAAAATTACGAACAGCGAAAATGAGCATAATGGGCCACCTTTGATTAGTATCTCACCCTGATTGCATCTTGCTGCTGCTGATAGCGTACTGAGCTCTCTGATTGGTTGCCAGCCAGGTCGGGGAGCGACTGGCCCGCCTTGATGTGGAGAAACATTGCGCCATCGAGAAGGAGGACTATGACACAGCAGAGCAGAAGAAAGAACAGATGGAAGAGTACCGGCTAAAAGTGTACCAGCAGCTGCAGCTGCTCAATCTGCTCGACATATCCCAGGTCCGTGCCGTTCTCAACAAGGCTGCACGCCAGAGCCAGCTCGCAGAATATGAGCCGTTTTCCGTGGCGTGATGGAAACAAGTTTCCACCAGACTGGGCAATCTTTATTTCACACCTTTCATCTGGTACTCACCCATGATTCGGTTTGAGGCCACACTGTGTGTTTGCATGTGTGTGTTTGTGTGTGTGTGTTGAGGTCAGCCCATACCGGGCACATTGCTCAATCAGCAGACTGTCCTGGGACTTCTAACAGTCTGGGGTACCAGCTGCCTTTTCTATACAACTTTCCACTTTCAGCTGTGCCCAGTCTTCCAGTTCAGCTTATGCAGCATTTGAAATGGCAAAATGCATGCTTTTGAAAAAGCTGAACATCTATGTCTTTATGTTGTGTATTATCTTACCAAAGTCTTGCAATATGTGTACCATGGAAAATAGTCCTGCAAGGCAAAAGATGAACATCTTGCATGGTGAAAAGGACTCCATGGGTGGCAGTGCCTCAAGCCACCTTGTGGAAGTGTGTAGATCCGTGTTTGCATCCACGTTTTCCAGATTTATGACTTTCACGACAAGGAGATGGAGGCATCCTGCATCCCATCGCAGGAGATGCAGTCAGAGCTTCCACATGACATCAAGACGGAATTGATGCAAGAAAAGCCTCTGGGCTCTCAGTGGAGCGCCACAAGCCCCATGGTCTCGCAGTCCAGCCACAGCCCCCAGCCGGCATCCCCAGCCCCTCCAGAGGTTCTCCAGACTGGTGTAAGTCAATATACCATACAAAACCACAACACAGCAACTAGAATGCTATGATATAACAGTATGAGAGTTTGTTTAATTTTAACCCTTCTGAGCCACCATCCAAAATGTCCTTTTTTTGGAACATGAGGCAAATTATTGATTGAAGAGACAAACTTGTTGAAACAAGTCCAACAAGGTGCCTTCCGGTTAAACCATAAAGTGCAATGCCAGTAAAGTATAAATGTATAACATTGTAAGTTCCTTATTATTCATCATTTTTACAAAACACCCTTTACACACATGTATTGAGCTCTTTCCTGCTGTGCTTTAGTTGCATTAAGATCATTTCACCTGTTGGCTGTTGGGATGTGTTCAAAAGAAGAGTTATTGGTCATATTCCAATGCAATAAACCGAGGTCACATGGCAGTGTAAAGCGAGGTCACATGGCAGTGTAGCAATTTGTCATAGCATTATTGTTTCTCGGGCTCCTGTTACACCCTGGTCCACATCATTTCCACGTGTTCGGAGCAGGACTGAATGCGAGCCTGACCTGTAGGCTGCGCCGGCATAAAGGCGCCATAGAAGGGCTGCGGGTTGAGTTTCAGCTTTTAATTAAAACAGTTAAACAGTTGGTTGATTTTACTGTTTGCGGGCCCAGTATGATGAACAATCCCCCAGTGGACGTAGCCGTGCCAGCTGGAAGGCGGGCTACTCTTACAGCAGGAATCAGTCCTTCATGATTTATCATAAACTCTGAAAGCCTCTGTGTACCTATGTATCATGCTGTGTTCTGGTCAAGACACAGAATCACTTAATACTCTATGTAATTGCTCATCACATGTCATGTCATATAGAAGACTTGCGTTGTTCTGGTTCTTGTATTGTGGTTGATCTTCACCACGTGTACTCAGCATTCTCTTTTGCTTCTGTGAAATATTTGATAATTTGGTCTTGCATATATGTGCCTGTATTTACCAGGCATGTATGTTTTTTTGTGTTTTGATAAGTTTTCAAGCTTTCAGCAAAGATTGAATCAAACCAAAAGAAAAAACAATATATTTCGTACATTAATGCAAGCAGCAGTCAACTTGCCTAAATCCGGTCTTACACGAAAATGTACAAGATGCATAGGGTGTGGAAGCACTTCCACAAAAAGGCGACAAGCGCCTGTAAGTAAATTTACAGTAAAAATACATCTTATCTTTTCATTAATTTAATGAGTTCTTTATTATAGTGTTTCAAACTTTTTTTGTCATTCATATTGACATATGAATCCTCATAAATGTAGAATATACTGGATTCCAATGAATGTAGGAGCTATACGACCTCCCACATAGACTACAAGTCACGATAAGAATGACTCAAAATCACATTTTATTAAAATAAAATTAAGCTATATTAAGTGTCATTACAAAATCAATCAGTATTTTTTAATTAGGCTAGTCACAATAACAAGGCTACTTTAGCTCAAGGGAATTTTACTTGGATTAAAGGGATAACCAATCAGATTGTAGAGGAGGTTGATCCAAACACCTGGAGGAGGCAGGACCAAGACACCTGATTGGTTGGTCCCACCTCATCTAGTTGCTTGGACCAACATACTCTACAATCTAATTGGTTATCTCTCTGAACCAATCATTTTTCCTTCTGCCCTCAAATCATTTTTGTGTAAGTAAAACTCCCATGAGCGTAACACAGTAACAACTATAACAAATTTAAATGGGTTAATTTTATATTTATGTGTTTAGTTGTTGTTTTTTTTAACTACTGTATGTAACATGAAAACTAGGCCTCTGAACTGATTTAAGATTTTAACTGAAGAATCACACAGTTTTCTGTGCTTAATCACTGTTAATCAAACCTAACATTAAACATATAATCCTATTATTCATTGAATCCCCTAATTAATGTACAATTAACACAAAGTAAGTATATTTTAATTTTGTTTAGCTGTATAACTTATGATTTTTCATTTCCATAGGGGTTTGTGGAACGGATCGCTTACGTCAGTCGAGAGCTGCCTGTAATAAAAATACTAATTGGATAAGCGAGTAACTAAAGACTTTCTGTGTAGGCCAGCAGGCTGCCTTATGACGAGATACCCCTGCCAACATTGCATAACCCTCCGGAGGGAGATCAGCCAAAGCTGCCGCAGCCGAGCCAGAGCGAAGACCCTCCAGGCAGCCCGGGTGTCCAAGGAGAGCCTGACCCCCTCACAGAGAAAGCGCAGCGGGAAGCCGGCCTCCCCATCGAGGTGTATGGGGAACGCCTGGTGAGAGGGGAGAGGGGCTGTCCCACTCCAGCAAACTGACTGTGTCTTTCTAAAGTGCGTTTTCACATGCAGATTCCCACAGAACACAGCGAATCTTATACTGGACCCCCCTGCTTTGGGGACTGGCTAAGATACTGACCCCCGCATGGAAAATTAAAATAATGTGGCTGTAAAAGATGGAAAAAAACAAAACTAATACACCCTACAGATGCGAGCTATACCATAACTGACATGTTGCAACAGTAGTAACAAGACTGAGTAACAACAGTAGGACTGTTAACTAATGTGGTTTCTTAGTTAATGTTAGTACCAATGTTACTGTGGATTACTGTTACACTAGCAAGTAACCAATACTCTGTCTTAATGTTCCACCACTCTGGTTGGGTAATGTATGTAATTCTGGGAAATTAAATCCAAATTTAACTGTAATTATGAAGAAGCACTGAATCGTTGCCCAGAAATCATCCACAGAAACTGAGTGTTGTTAGTGTCCCGATTCAGCAGAAGCTTCTGCTTTGTGTGTGTGGATCTTGCAGGATGATTTATTGTTTTTTTTTTTTTGTTTTCCTGCCTTTTCCTTCATACTCAGCACGAGCGGTAAAGAGGCACCATTTCAGAGTATGATCCACTTAATAGGGGGGTCCTCTGTCCAAGAGGACTGCAGCCTGTGCAAGTTTTTCCAGCTTTCTTCATTCAGCCAAAAACCGCAGAGAAGCCCAAATTAGTTTTCTTAGTGGTGTAACTGGATCAGTCCAGTGTTTAAAGGGTCAGGTAAAGTGAAAAACCTGCGTATTTGTAGCACACCCTGGACCAGGAATATTGGAGTTCTTCCCTCTCTGATGTTCCTGTTGCAGGTTGCAGGCATCTATTCAAAGGCCTGGTCACACCGGGAGAGCGCCCTGCTGGCCGTTTATAAAAAGCTGTCAGAGATGCCGGCGGGGACCCCCAAGGAGGAGGTCAGGACCACCCTCAGGGTGACCGTGTTCCTGCTCAGGAGGGCTCTTAAGGACCAGGTTTACTCTGTAAGTCTGTTTCTCCCTAGTTTGTTTCAGCTTTGGTTCCACATCATGTTCCACCCCTATAAAAAAAAAAAAACTCATTTGTGGTTTCCTTGTGTTGAGGTGAAAAACAAGAATGTTCTTTGTGTGACATTAGAGAAATTTGTATGCATTAAGTACCTTTCTGTGGATTTTAAATTTAATACATTTAAAAAGAAAAAAACGTTCCAGGCAAATCAATGGTCATTATAATTAGTACTCTGTTGTTTAATGTCTTGTTTTGATTTATGAGGACAGTTTCAGTTGTGAAATGTCTGAGTTTCCATTACGGGGACTGTGATCATAAATGAAAAGCTTTTGTGCTCTTTAAACAATTATATATAATATATAAAATTATTATTATTTATTTATTTATTTATTTTTCCAGCTAGACTTTCTCAGTGGGGAAAGTCTTTTCCAAGATTAATAGTCAACTTTGGGTGGTAAAACTTTTCCAAAACCATAAAAATGACATCATGTTTCAGTCTGGGAAGAAAAAAAGAGGGAGGCCAATCCAAGGACATTACTTCATGTGAGCAGACTCAGGGAAATAATTATGACAACTCTGAGAAAAAGCATTGGATATGACATCATTGTGCTAAATGGCTTACATCATATCCCACAGGATAAAATATTCCACCAGAAGAAAGCATTAGATGCTTAATAACTAAGTTTTGCTTCTTGCAGACTGGACTGACTTCCTGGCTCAATCTTCGTTGAAAAATGTATCTTTGATTTCAGTTTATCTCAATGTCTTGATACAATAAAGACGTATTACAATTTCGACGTCAAAAATAATGTGATGGTCGAGAGATAAAAGGACGTTCCCACTTCTCCTAACAGGTGTCGCATTGAGTGTCTTCTCTGCAGAGTTTGTGTAAGGCATTGTGCTATTGCCAAGTGACTGATTAATAGGACTGATTGAATTCCTCCGCTCTGTGTCCAAATAGTGACTTTCATTGAACTGCTCATCCATCAGCGGTGTGACTCGTGGGACCTTTGCATGAGACAGTGGACCTCCAGTCCTGCTTACTCTCCTATGGCCTGCTGTGCTCAATAAGCATTTTTGAACTAAAATAATAAATGTAGCGTGTGGACAAGGATTCTGCACCTCGTAACAGAGCCTTTGTTCGTTCATTTTTGTGGCTTCTTATGGACGACAGCGATGATGATGGAAGAGAGGAAAATGGCCTCAGTTAGAGATAATTGGCAGTTAACTGGTCAGATTTGCAGGGTGTTTGAGCTGACAGTAGAGCCATGCCGGAACTTTTACCGACACTCTGTAAACATTTGGGACCTGAGGAGACCGGTTGTTGGAGTTTTGAAAGTGAAATATTGTCCCATTCTTGTCTGATATAGGATTTCAGCTGTTCAACAGTTTGGGGTCTCCTTTGTCATATTTTTTGTTTCATAGCGCGCCAAATGTTTTCAATGGGTGAGAGGTCAGGACAGCAGACAGGCCAGTCTATCACCCAACCTCTTCTGCTGCAGAGCCATGCTGTTGTAATACGTGCAGAATGCGGTTTGGCATTGTCCTGCTGGAATATACAAGGACTTCTCTGAAAATGACCTTGTCTGGATGGTAGCATTTGTTGCTCCAAAACCTGTAAATATCGTTTAGCATTAATGGTGTCTTCCCAGCCCTGCAAGCTACCCCAGCTCTGGGCAATAACGCACCTGCGTAATGCACCATTACGGATGTTGTCTTTTGAACTGGTGAATGGTCCCTGTCACGTTCCAGAACATAAGGGAGAAGGAGGCGTGTCTGGTGTTGCCAGTTGTGTTTCAGGTTGTGAAGGGAAAAAAAGAACTTGGATCAACCATTCTGGTGGGATTAGTTTTAACAAGGTGGGCGGGGCTTCCCATATATCGCTGACTCAGCCATACGCTCGGAGGCGACCGGCTTTCCCATGCTGTCGTCTTTGCATCCTTAGCTGTCTATTGTACCTGCGTTTCCTAACCCAGTAAAATCCTACTTTGATGAATCACCTATCATGTTGTGCTCTGTTTTGTGATTGTGAACGCCTCCCTAAGGTTCTGGAGGAAAGTTTAGGCATTTACTCACCTACACCCACCTGTAGGAAGCTGCTGTTAAATACACCAGGTAAGAAGGCGAGTACTGACTCATGTGTGTTTTGGAGGGTTAGCAGCAGCCCTTTGGGGGAAGGGGAAGAGTACTTACACGGAAGTAGCACCAATTTTGTTTTGTTCATTCCTTTGGCAGTCTCCCTACCTCAGAGGTCGGTATCACGGTCCTCACTGGGATAATAGGTCTGTCTCGTTCTGTAATAAAACTCTTTACACATGATCTCTTTGAGTCATTGTGTGTGTGTTGTCCGGGTCACGGCACAAGTTGCAGGAGAGCTTACCTCTCTCATACCACCTGTTCACCCCTGACCTAAACCAGAGGGTTGTAACATGTGGGGGCTCATCCCGAAGGACACAGCATCCGTGGTTCCCAAAAAGAATTTGAAATTTTGATTCGTCAGCCCATAGGACAGTTTTCCCTTTTGTCTCCGGCCATGTTAAATGAGCTCGGGCCCAGAGAAATCGGTGCCGTTACTGGATCATGTTTAGATACGGTTTCTTCTTTGCATGGTAGAGTTTCATCCTGCGTTTGTGGATGCAGCAACAAACTATGTTCACAGATAGTGATTTCGGAAGTGTTCCTGAGCCCATGCAGTGATGTCCACTATAGAATTGTCTGTTTGTAATGCAGTGCCAAGATTTAATGCAGAGATTTCTCCTGATGCTCCAAATCTTTTAATGAATTTATGTACTACAGATGATGAAATTCCCAAATTCTTTGCAGTATTACGTTTAGAACATTATTCTTAAATTGCTGCACTATTTGCCCACAGTCTTTCACAGACTGGTGAACATCTCCCCACCTTCACTGCACTTCCCTTCTCTTCCCTTCTCTTTTTATACCCAATCATCTTACTGATCTGTTGCGTATTAACCTGGTTAGTTGTGAGATATCTGTAGAAAAAAATCCACAAGTATAAGGTGCAGTTGTGATATATAAATATCATATTGGGGTATGAGACTTTGGTCATATCCCACAGCCCTAGTCTTTGTTCTATTTTCAATTAAATATGGGTTTATTTGAAATCATCGGATTCTGTTTTTATGTATGTTTTACACAGCGTGTCAGCTTTTTTGGAAATGGCGTTATAACTCAGAAGCTGTATTTCAAGTTGTTTTAGTTAAGTATATTAATTTCAGCACGTCCTGTCGTGAAGTATGAAAGGATAGAATTACTTATCTAATTTCCTTCAGTGAGCTCTTGGGTTCTGTTTTTATGTATGTTTTACACAGCGTGTCAGCTTTTTTGGAAATGGCGTTATAACTCAGAAGCTGTATTTCAAGTTGTTTTAGTTAAGTATATTAATTTCAGCACGTCCTGTCGTGAAGTATGAAAGGATAGAATTACTTATCTAATTTCCTTCAGTGAGCTCTTGGGTTCTGTTTTTATGTATGGATGTTTAAGCAAAAAAAAAATGTCATATGTTATACTGTAAATTTCCATTTTTAATTAATTGTGAAGAGTTGTGTTTCCAAACACACAGCCTTGTTTTAATGACACAAGTGTTCATGCGAAATAAAAGTGAATTATACAGTACTGGTGAACTTGATTGTTGAGATATAGAGATCCAGTTACAAATGGCATTTTGTTTAATGCTGTCATCTAGGGCGAGTGGTGTTGTTACAATATTTACACACTGGTCAGGGTGATGTGCCATTCCTGAAAGAAAGGGTTATGCCCACATCTGCTGAATGACCTCTGGCTTTATTTTTAACTGAGCTCAAGGTAAGAGGCAAGCAGCCAGAACCATTTTCATCTCGGGTTTTGGGACGCACACCTGGGATGAGCTCGAATGGGGCTACCCACCGCTGCCCTGGCTGAACTTGCTGGGTTGCTGGGTAACGAGATCTGGGCATCGTCTGAGAGATCAAAGAAAGGCCAGGGCAAATCTCACATTTAAGGCAGTTTCAGATCGTTTCCAAGTATCGGCCCTTTGTACACCGTCGGGGTAAAAATTGAGACATCTGCAGAAATTCCCTGGTCAGGCTTGGCTGCTTATCCTTCTCTTTCATTTCGCGTCTTTAAGTCTTATTAAATAGTTCAGAGCTGGGGGTTGATCATTTGCTCAGTCCTTGCAGGGCAGCTTGTAATTAGAGTCCTTCTCATTGACCTTTGCTTTAGGTACCTGTGCTTTGTCCGTACTGCCATCAATGGTGACATGATTGTGTTATTTTTTCATGGGTTGGTCCAGTTAAATCCTGCTCTGCATGTGCGTGAATGGATATGCCCCCCCCCCCCCCACCACCTTTGCCACTGGCTTATTCAGTAAAGCCTGAGAAGCCACAACAAGGCAGAAAGAAATTAAAATCTTCAGCGTCTCTCTTTCTCCGGTTGACAGGTTTTCGAAGCATCACTGAAGCTACTGGGGTTGGTTCTGACCCAGTTCATTCCCAAACACAAACTGGGCAAAGTGGAAACTGCACACTGCATCGAGCAGCTCTGGCCCAACCTCATCTCCAGAACCGGTGACTTTTCCACCAGGCTTCGACTCGTGGCGACTGATTTTATCCAGGTAGGGCTTGGGGGGTGGGACTTCAATATGTACCATACAGTATACAACTATTCAGTGGGTATACGGTACATAGCATCGAGAAAATGCTTTTATTATATATATATATTTCTGTATGAAGTGTCAGATTTGCTTTTGGTATAAATAGGTAGAAATTGTCACTGTTATTTATGTGATGAAAGAGTAAATGTAACGCAACCTTGTAACAGCCTCCTGTTGGGCTGCTATGTTTACCACAAAGCCCCTAAGCTACGCTCATGCCCGCCTCATTGATATTTCTTGTATTTTTTGGCTCAGTAGCTTTGTGACTGTAGCAGGGTTGTAATAATTTGCAGCCCAGCTGTTTAAAATGACCGTAACACAGGAAAGTGTGAACAGAGGGGCTCATTGAGGCCAGCTCAGCTTGTCGAAGCAGGAGGTGCCTGCGAGTTCTCCTGCTGTATGGAGAGCTGCCCACTGAGGGCTAACAAGCCTCACGTTGTTGTGGAGCTGGCCTCCGGTTCCTGGTTCTGGCCCTACCACTCCCTTGAGGTGTGCCTCTATTCAAGGCCAGGGAACTGCGAGTGTGTGTGGCGTGTGTGTGCGTGTGTATGGCGTGTGTGTGCGTGTCAGCATGAGCACATGAGAAAGAACGAGCTCCTCTTTCCGTGTGCAAATTTCTGCATATGTTTGCATGTTTGTGTGCATATTCCAATGCAGGTACTTTACTGGTTACTCAGGTATAGTGAATCGTACATCCCCCCTAGGGGCGGGGGGGGGGGGGGGGCGGGCGCGGCCGCGGGGCGGCGGGGGGCGGGGGAGCGGGGGGGGCGGGGGGGCGGGGAGGCGCGGGGGGGGGGTGGGGGGGGGGGGGGGGCCGG
>JAODJX010000109.1:1206245-1218791 GCA_026776945.1 Isichthys henryi | reverse complement strand
ATCGACTCCATCCAGCTTCTACAGCTAACGGTTGAAGCTTGTGAACACAAGGGCCTTTCTTCCATGACCAGGCCTGGCAGGCAGTCGCTCGTGTTAAATCACTCCCTGTCTAGTATCCAGCTTGAAATTACGTTGATGTGCCTGCACTTCCTATACTGCAGTACTTAGATCACCGCCTTGGCTTTCGGGGGCAGAAATCCGATTAACTCGAGCCAAGCGTATAGGCCGTCAAGCGCGAATCAGCCTCGGCCCTTAATACAGCCCGCCTCTTATTGAATCATTGCTTCTGGTTTGTGTTAAGTCTTTGAAGTTTTTATGTTATCAATTATAAATAACTGAATTATTACAAGCAGGCATGTTCAGGGAGGGTCTTTTAATGAAAGGAAAACAAGGACAGGAAACTGCCGGTCCAAAGCTTATAGTTTGATTTGCGAATGATTTATGTGTAGTTGGGCTTAAACACTGCTGACATTACTAATAGAGTTAAAAAACCATAAACATTCAGTATTGTTAATCTTAAACTGTTTTTCTGTTGGTGTCTAATGTTTGATATTCTGTTGTTTTTATACCTGGTTAATAACACAGTGCTATTAACAGAGGAGGAACATAAACTCTGAGCTGCCTCCTGTTGTGGCATGCCCCCTCCCTCTGCCCCCCCCCAGGAAATGGCCCTCTTTAAGGAGGTGAGACCCCTGCAGATTATTCCTGGGGAGCTGGTGAAGCCCATCCCATCGGGTTCCCTGACCCGGCTGGCACTGAGCCGCGCCCAGCTGGTAGAGCGATTACTGCCGGATGTCGCCTTCAGTGTCAACAGTGTCATGCAGGTAAGAGCCAGAAGCCCCCCCCACCTCACCAGGGTGCTGGGCTCCCGTCACCCTTTGTACGGAAAGGAGGGAGCCGGACCAGGACTGAAAAGCAAATATGTTCTTGGTAAAGAGACGCTTGAGTTTCTGCGGTTGCTCTAAGGTTCTCGCCCTTACGGTTCCGGAGACGTGTGGTCTGACCGTGGGCCACAGTCTGTGGTTATATAGCCCAGGGGCTGGAACAGAGCTCCTCGCTGAAGGGAGGCCACACATTATCACACGTCACTGAGAATGTTCATATAATGCCTATGTAGCATAATCACTAAACCTGGAAGCTTAAACCGACATTTATGAATAAGAGACACTGCCAGTTTGAAAGCTAACTGAACGTAATTCAAGATAAATTAAGATAAGCATTATTGGTCCCAGGCTGAAATTCTTTTGGATACAGCAGCAAGGTACATAAAATGCACACAAACATATAATTCAACTTATAATACAAAACAGATGAGTGCAAAGACAAGTGCAGGTAATGAGACAAGTAAACAGTGCGCGTAGTGCGAAGAGTTTATCTGTAAATAAGTTAATTTGTTTTAAGTTGGAAGATTAGAAGTAATGTTACACTATCAAGGGTGGATCCCGTGAATGTCGACAATTAAAAATGGAGGAATATAATTTTACAGAACTAACTACAAAGTAAGATAAATCATCCCTGCTCCCGTGAAATAGGTAGTTTGGAGTTAAAGGTTGTTTATTTCAGGCTCATATACCGTTGTTCTCTTATTTTTTAGTTTTTTTTATGTTAAACTTTAGAGAGTATTGAATATGAGAATCGAATCTAATTCCCCTTAAGACCTGAAAAGGGAGACATGTACATGCTCATACCTCATCTTTATCTGGATATACCAGAGAGCCTTAGTTGTTTTTAAAGTATTTATTAATAAGTCTATTCTTTAATGTAGGTTCCAGTCTCAAAATAGTCTTGGCTAATGCTTTGTTCTCTTCCATCCAATCCACAAAAAAAATCCGAGACCACTCACTTAACTTAAAACTATTTACTTAAATTAAATAATACAACATTATAAAAAGGTTCTAATAATACGTACAGAGTTTCCTGTATGTCAAATGTTTTGAGAGATTTGTTGTGGGTGAGGTTCTTTGAGACAATTGTGACTGAATAGCATTTTCAACTTTGATGTGACGTCCTGACACAGGAGGAGAGGTCAGAACGTCACTGACGTCCACCACACTCCTGTGTGTTTGGATATTTTCCTACTTTTTCAAAACCTCAATTTTTGCACCTGCCTCAGTAATTGCAGGCTGAAGTTCATGTATCTGTTTTCTAGTCTTTATGGCAGCTTCTCTCCTCATCTGCTCAGCTTGCCGCTCTGATTCTTCTCTTTCAATGGCTAATTTTTCCTTTAATGCTGCAACCTTTGCTTTTTATGCAGCCTTTTCCATTTCGGCCTTCGTCTTAGCTGGTGAAGCTGCAGACACCACACTTCCACCCTGAGAACTTTGCCTGCTTGACCATTCAGTGACTGTCTTTAATATCGTAGACACACTGTCTGCAGGGGCTACTTGTGTGTCGCGCTCTTCAGCTTGTGCAGAACGTTGTAAAACATCACTCATCCATCCTTCTTTCTCCAGAAAAAAATCATGCATTGTTTTTGGAACAAACCAATTGTTTTGATCATCCAGAAATTCTTCTTCAGTCATAGACTGAAGTTTCAAATCACAATTTATTTAGCAAAATTCCCTTTGGAAGTTACTGAGGTAGCTACTTAATTCGCAAAATGTCACAAAGCACCGTTAAATAAACTTGACATAGACATTGCTTTCTGTATTCACAGAATATAATTTTTAAATCCAGTTATATCACAAACTGCTCTTGCAGGCTAACTTAAACATGTAGGCTATTCTTAAGCTAGCAAGGAAAAGATACGACAGTTCATGGCCGTTGGTTTTCCGCGAGATGAAGCTTCATTCAGCCTTTTACTTTCCATGTTCCATTTTTCTTCTCCTTGTCAAGCCATTTCCAATCCGTATTCCATGAAGAACGGGTCTTTGGACTAAGAAATCTAGGTTCCAATCTCGAAACAGAACCTGTGGTTGACATTTGCCTGTCTCTCATCCAATCTGCAAAAAAAAATCTACGACACCATTCGGTAAACTTAAAACTACTTACTTGAATTAAATAAGACATCACACAATGGTTCTAACAATATGTACAAAGCTTTCTGTACGTCAAAAGATTTTCTGACGTACTTCAAAAAAAAATGAGCGTGACAGAGAGAGACAGAGGTCAAAAGACCGTGCAGCTCCACCATGCAGGCTTCAAGGTTCCACAGCAGGTTAGTCATTGTATGGCGTCTCTGACCACCGACCAGAGCCTGACCCCACCATGGAACCTACATCTGTTCGCCGTCTCCCTGAACGACAACAAAGGGTAGTTAACACTCACACTAATGCTAATATTGACTAGGAGAGCAGCAAGAACAAGCATCTCCACCAATTCATGGAGGGCCTCCTCTAGCCTGCTGTGTCCAGAGGTACTTCATAAACATCGCTGAATTGGCCATTCTGTACCCTCTCCGAGTTTCATCCTTCATCTTGTTTGTGTTGAGTTTTCTGAAGCCATTGATTTTTCACCTGTAATGTAGATGTGTGCCATTTTTCAAATGAAATGCATAATCCCTGCATTTTCCCCCAAACTAGAAAAAAGGTGTTATTCCTGTAGGTGAAGTTGTAGCCATGTTGTTACTTATCCAAGGCACGGATGTATTTATAACAAAAACACAAATAACCACTCACTCAAAAATGATGTCTGCTACACTAATAATAATAATAATTATTATTATTATACTTCTGATGTAAACCTTAATCATTTCTTGATAGTAAGGTGTGTGTTACATGATAGATGTTAATTTTGAAATGACGTTAAATCTGTAATTGCTGAGAGGTGAGCTTTTCGTTTTGACCACGTTAGTTGATATCATTCACGAGTCACTGAGTGAAAGGTTCATGCACCTGCGGGCAGTTTGGAAATTTCCAGCCAAAAGGTCACAGCTCTAATTCCAGGAAGTCCAGCACTGCCATCGTGGCGTTGGGTATGGTCCTCAACCCCCATAACTTGATGAAGAAATCTGCCTGTGCAAGTTAAGTGGCGGAAGTGCCCTTGGATATTAACATCCTCTCCATTGACACCCGGCCTAATCCAGTCTCGCTTGTGACTGAGAGTGCGAGTCGCTCTTCCAGAGTGTGCTAGGGAGGTACCCCCCTCCCCCCGTTTCAAGATTAATACATTTTTCTGCCTTTCCCCCCGGTTTCCCGGGAGATGTGCTCCAAGCTTGACCAAAGAGGCGATTGAATTTCCTGTAATTAAAATGAGGAGTGAAGGGAGCGAGATGAAAGAATAATGGGACCCTGTGGTGGGATGAGGATGGGGCGGGGGGGGTTAGGGTCTGGAACCTGTGCCGGTTGTTACGCTTTATTCTGGCTGGAACTCACTTTTTCCGTCAAGGAATGTCTGACAATTATGTTTCAATATGTGTCTGGCTGCCTGTATTAGGGTCCGATGGTGACCTTTCATATGTGTGCCATGTTCGGGAGGTAGCTCAGATAACTGCTGCAGTGACTTCAGATATTTTGCAGCTGGTTCTGAAGGACTTCTTTATTATTTGGAAGTTTAAAGACCTCTACATTTTCTTTAGTTTATTTAGTACAGGGTCTTTAAAATCCACTAACTTTAACAGTGAGCTCTGGCTGTAGAACTACTACGAATAATCTTCTAATATAGAAAACAAGCAAATTGCTACAGAGAGACGTGCATCGAGGCATAAACAGGCTGTGAGAGGAGAAGCTTCCTGAATGAAGTCAGGGCTGAATAGCTGTCTGAGGATGATCGAATGAATGTATCTAGTGCTGTTAGCAGGGACGCGTAAGTTATTCTGACTGTTCAGTGGGAGGAGATCAGAACAAAAAAAAGTTCTTTCGTTATTATTCTGTAATTTAGGAGGAATAAAATGATGACATCATGTCTGGTTGTTCCCTGTGCATTGTGGGAATGCCTTCAGGCCCCATGTAACCATGTACTGAAAAAGCAATTGTGGAAGATAGGTGGGTAAAATGATGAGTAGATTAACAGTTCTTGTTATTATTTGAAGCTAATAGATTTTAACTGCCTTTTATTGACTCATCATCATAGGGATAGCTGTGTGTGTGTGTGTGTGTGTACCTTGTGGGGACTAAATGTCCCACAACGTAATGAATACCCATTTTTTTACCTTGTGTGAAAACTCTGTTTTATAGAAATCTGTGACTGCAATGAAAGAACTAAAAATGCAAAATTTGTATTTAGTTTGGTTACTTATGCTTATGGTTAGGGCTGGGTGGGGGTTATGGTTGTCATAATATCATCGTCATCCAGCTTGAACGTGATATAATACGTTTAATTACTTAAATTAAGTTTGTAACCTAATTAATTATTATCTACGGTAGCCATTTTACCAACCACATGTTCATGGGTAATACAGCTTTCTTTGAAAGATTAACTTTAGAAGATGTTTAATTGTGCATAGAAGGGCTGTATTTTTGTGTCTGACATAACCCTATGTGGCAAATATCCCCCGTTAATTGGATGTTTTTCAGTTTGGGCGGCTTTGTGCTTACTGGCCCGGTAAAGTGTGAGTATCTGTCAGTTCTCCACAGCCGCTCTGGAGCACAGTGCTGCTGCAGTGCGTGAGACGGCCGTGCGCATCATTCTGGCTGCATATGGGCAGTACGGAGAGGCCGTGCGTGCCTTTCTCCCATCAGACGAGGCCAGCGCACGCAGAAACATGGTCTACAGGAAGATCTTCGACGGACTGGCAAAATTAGATGGCACACCCATCGGACTGCGAAGAGGAGTGAGCTCATCCTCCAAATGCACATTGTGTGCTATTGATGTTCCCGTTGAGGTCATAACCCACAAAACACATGGCTGACACTGCAAAGTTTTGGCTGTTGGCAATTTTGTACATATTCATTGAGTCACCAATCAGTTTAGATTACTAAAATGGTCATACACTTGAAGCTTATGATCATGGAAATAATAGAAATGCCTCTTTGTCATTTCCAGTAAAGAGAACTTATCATTAATTTCCCAAAAAGGAAATTACATAATATTCTATTTGCCAAAGCTGGGAACATGTCACTGGGTATATTTATTGGCTGCATTGGTCTAAAGCAGTGTTTCCAAACTCAATCCTTCGGGACCCACCGACCCACATTTTTGCTCCCAGCTCCTTTTCAGACAGTCCACATTTCTGTTGCTTACCAGGACCTGCAGGAGGGAGCAAAAATGTGGACTGTCTGTGGGCCCCCGAGGACCAGGTTGGGAAACACTGGTCTAAAGGATGGGCAGTACAAAGTAATTTAATGCACCTTCTTCCTCAGCAGTACTAAATTGGGGTGTGGGTGGTGTTGTTGAGGAGAGAAGATGTTTTACTTTGTTTTTTTTATTCAGACCCTGAAGAGAGACGGCATGCAGAAAGTGGAAAAAGAGAAGAAAGCGGAAATTCTAACTCTGCAGGAGCAAGTAGCAGTACTGACGGAGATCAATGTACGGCAGTCTGCCAGCCTTCCTGGCCCAGTGATTCTTCTGCCACAATCGTATTTTATATTATATTGTATTATATTATGTTTTGTTTAGCTGATAGTACAGGCTGATATTCCAAGAAAACGCAACACACTCAAAATTACATTGAGAAATAACAGAACCCGTTATGTAGATACATATGGTTAAGTGCAGTGCTTTCACGTCTTATTGTTGATCTGATATCAGTTGTATTGCTAATCACAAGACTGACGGTTTGTGTTCTTTTCTGAAAGGAAAAAGAGAAAGGCAAGCAGAATGCCAAGGGCAACGGGAAGATCGTTAAGCTTCCCAGAGCGGGTCTGTATGCGGGAGTTTGTCTCTGCTGCGGCGTTGGCGCCTTTGTGCTCACAGGGAATAATTTGCTTCAGACCTTGTCTAGACCGTGACAGTGTGGCTGTTTACTTTGTAGGTGCCAGAAAGATTCATAGCGTCAGTCCTTCACACTTGGGCGGTGACCAGTCAACAGCTGCTGGTTATTTGGACAGGTAGGTCCAGCCATGTGTCTGCTGACTCAACAGCACGGAACTTAAAACTGGCCTGAGGACCCAGCAGCCTGCAGTGGTACTTTGCACTATTGGAATAAGTGGCTCTGCATTTGTTACCACATATTTTAATGTACTGTAATGGTGCAAATCTGAGGCTGGATATTCCTGGTCCTGTAGAGCCCATTTTTTGCTGCTTCACGAGCTTGAAAGGATGAGAGATCATCTGTAGCTCTGCCCAGAATCCTCACCAGCAACCTCACTTCTGCTGGAGCAGCAGGCTGTACTGTACTGTGCTTCCCATCAGCTCCATGACCAGCTACATGTTAGATATTGCTCAGTTGTCTGGTTCTTCAGTAGCCTCGTGAGAGGAGAACACCTAGGATTGCGAATGTATCTCTGTGTTCTATCAGGAAAGCCCTCATGCTAAATTAGAGATTTAATTCCCGACTTTTTAAGCATCCAAGTATCTACTGTGAATAACTTTTAAAAGCAAAGTTGCCACCTCATTGTACCACTGCCCCTCACCGGCTTATCGTCTTCATCGATTGCATTGTCGACGGACTACTGGATGCCCTGCTTTTATATTTTACGTTTAGACTTAATTCCTGTTGGATTCTGCTGATGATTTTTTATTCTTTTGTAGCTTACAGAAGTTAGGTTCTAATCAGTGCTTTATATATATTTTTTTATGTAGCTTTTGTTCCATTGATTCTGTTTTACCTGAACATGTAGTTATTTCTGAATGTTTGTGCAGAGTATATTTTATGCACTCTGGAAGTTTTTACATAGCTTCATAACTGACTTCATTTGATGATATTTGCATTTGAAGAGAAGAGAAAATTCCCGTGGTCCTTTGGTGCCTTGAATGGAAAATGAGCCTCGGTGATACTGGAAGCAGAAGCAAACTGTATTTATAATCCTACCACTATAAATATGGGGAGTATTATATGAATGGTTACTTTGGTAGACTTCACTATTTTATTTTAAATGAATATGGAGATTTTATTTTATTTTTCTCCACAAAATGAGTCTTGCTCCTGGCCTGTGTTTCAGCCTGTGCATCTTCTGTGGTGAGAGGAGTGACTCCTTCACGGAGGAGGGCCTGGACCTGCACTACTGGAAGCACTGTCCCATGCTGTGCCGCTGCCACCACTGCAGACAGGTAGGCCCCTCGGCCAGCGCAGACACGCCCCCAAGCTCTGGCTCCACCTCTGAGCCGTGGGGGCGGGGCCACGCCACAAAGAGGCCGTATGAAACAAGCCTTTAGCCCATGTCAGCACTGAGTCCCATTTGCATTTCATTTGATTATATTGCACCCATTTTTTTGGTTTGCAGAAACCAAAGCAGGGTTGCATCTCGCGTCACAGTCCTTCAAATAACGTGAGAGAGAACAGCACCCTAGCTGCAGGTTATTAAAGTCCATTGCATATTCTGACAGTGACACATGCAACTCTCAGACCTTGACAATAGGTATAGGAATATAAAGAACTAAGTGTAATTAATAAAAATGAATACAGTGGCAGACCATTAAACAAAGCTTAATAAATGGTTCCCATTTAGGCATAATCTCGTATTTTAACAAAAGATTAGCCTAGAGGAGGACTCAGTTATTGTTATGGTTATTATAGTTTACCAAAACTGAGAGTAAAAACTAGGAGTGAAAAAATAATTTTGTTAACCAAGATAAAAATGACATTTTTCAATTTTTTCAAATAAAAACTACAATGAACAATGCAACACGAACTAAAACGAAATAGAAATGCAGGTAAAATCAGCTTAATGTTTGTTTTTATCCCCTCGATTTGCACTGTGTTTGTTGTTGGTTACAATTTATGTCACACTGCCCACAGGAAGCGAAGGCCTTCGTCCGCCATGTTGGTGCATTTCTAGACTGGTGGAGGTATTATACTGCCTATATTGCTTCTCTCCATTCGTCAAGGTTGGATGGGTTCGCAACAAAAGTAAAAGATTCTTTAGGGATCCAAAATAATTGTAAAAACCCGCGAGAGGAGAAATTAAGTTTTATCTTTGTAAATGAAAATGTAAAATCTTTTGTTAAAATATGAGATTACACCTAAATAGAAACCAGTTACCAAACTTTGTTTAATGGTTTGCCATTTGATTCATGTTTATTAGTTGTACTTATTTCTCATATTCCAATTCCTATTGTTAAGGTTAAACTAGAGCTGGTGCCATTGCAGATTACTGTTAGAATCTTTCACACATTCAGTGTTGAGTGAAATGTCATTGATTTTGGCATTTCGAGTTGAGAATTTTTCATACGGGTGTATTAAGCTTTGTGTCAGCATTCTCTTAATGCTTTGTACAATAATTGTCTGATTGGTTAACCACTACCTTTTTCACTGGGGGACACCCAGGTAGACTTTACGTTCTCTGAATGCGGCAAATCCCATCAAGTTGCATGTTGTAATCAGTGAATAAGAGCAAAGCAGGTCCTTCACAGCTATAAAAACAGGGTGGTGTTACAGGAGAGAGGTCAGCGTTTTAAAGGGAATGTTAGGGCAGCAAACCGGAATGTTTCATGCTTTCTCTTTAGCTGTTTCTTGTGCAGGGTGAAAGCATGTGAATCAGTTCCAATGTGATTTCAAAACACAGTACTGAAAACTAAAATCAATACTTAAAACAAAAAAAAATGTAATAAAAATGACACTAAAACTATTTTTATATTCTTAAAAGAAACTGAAACTGAACTAAAATTGAAAATCAAAATAGAAAATTAAATAAAAATTAAAACTAATGTAAATTTGAAAACTATAACAACCCTGGTTACTCTTTACAGGTTTTGTTTCATTGAACGCCGTTCTTACTTCGGTCGTCTTCCAGGTGGTGGAGATTGCCAGCCTCACAGAGCACCTGCTGGTGGAGTGTGAAAGCCGACCAGCATTTGTCGCGTGCCCACTGTGTGGAGAGGCCGTGACACGCGGCTCTCTGGCCGCCCACTCCCAGAGCCCGGCCTGCCAGCGTGAGTGTGTCGCCCTCCCCTTTCTCTCATTGCAATTCCGAATGTTTTAACGGAAGTGAAGTGGCTGGACACCATTGCCATTTTGTGTGGCCTTATTTTTCAGTATATGATGTGGTTGTTTCATTGTTGCTCTTATTTGACTAGTATTTAAATGCTTGTGTAATTTCGCAATAATATTCTTGGTATTATTACAGAAGCTGTTCAGGGTTAGAAACCTTCTAAACACCCAGCAAACGCTGAGCTTATTAACCATTAAGTTTTCCCTGCCTCTGATACCACCTGTGTTTTGCGATGGGCATGAGAACCCTTAGTCCCTTCTGCCCGCAGAGGCGAGATTCAGCCTTTTTTGCACCCAACTGATACCCCAAGGCATCATTTTTATGTTTGCCATCTTCCCTATGGCTTTGCGAATCTGGATGATCTCCTCTGACCTCTGCCATTAACAAAGTGCTTTTGTTTACAGAACTGGTTGGATGTTTTTCTCTCCATGGTGCAGTAATGTGTGAAGATTCCAAAATAATGGGTATTTTTGAACCACTAATCCTGTACCAGCAAACATTGAATTGCTTAGATACCTCGTTTTGTCCATACTGATGCTCTGTTGAGCAGTAACCGAATCTCCTGGTTCTGTCTGCTATCTCTGTATATTGAGTTACAGCTGCATGGTTTGCTGTTGGGAGGAGCAGACTACTTAGTGTATGTGACAAGGCTAGACTGTGTGGGTATGTATGCGGGAGCAAGACTGGGCATGTTCTTAGGAACTGGCTTTATGTCATAAGCGAGGGAGCTGTACAGAGTGTGCGCAAGGAAACTGGACTGAGGTACACTGAAATTCCTAATCAGAGATGACAAGATTAAATCCAGGCCCGGCATTACATTAAACATTCAGTAGTCTTCCTTTAAGTGTGCCAGCAACCACAGGTCACACTACAAACAGGGCTTAAAGGAAAGCTGCAACTGAACAGTTTATCCACAGTGTCAATCAGAACTGTTCTCTATACCATAATGTGCATTTTTATATATATCACTGTACACGTAAATGCCTAGATAACGGAAAGCATTGAGTAAAGGAGGCATACAAAGACTGTGGAAAGCGGGTACTTCCACACAGGTGTGGTGTCTGAATTTATGCGATAGTTGTCATCTCTCTCATATTTAAGGTCAGCAAAAGATCTGGGCATGGTCCAGTTGCTGGTTCATTAGGGATGTAGCTGGTGTTCAGCTATGTTGGGCAAGTGCTTCAGTCACTGTCGAGCTACGAATTATCAACTTACAGCAACAGCAAGAAATATGCATGTCCTCTTAGCTTCTGCCAATAGGTACGACGGCTTATGCATTGTCCTGACTGCTTGTCTGTTGTGTTTTTTTTTTTTTTACTATTTTTAAGCTCCCGGACCAGAGAGAAAAGCCAACCATTGTCCATTATGCCATGATAATTTTGCTTCGGGAGAAGAGGTGAGATTCTGTTGCATTTTCTGGAGCCTGATAAAGGATGAACTCCTGTGACCACATTGTTATAAAACCTTTTGTTATTCAGATGACATGAAAACCATCCGAATAAGATACTTTCACAGTAATCTCATGGCGTAATTTATCATCATAGTACCAGCACTCCGAAGTATGCTTATATTTCAGAGTACACCTAATTGATCTGCATTTGGTAGCTAAATGATATTTTTATTCTTCCTGCACATATAATTGCAAAATTGTGCAATTTTTTATTCTGTTTTCCCAGTGAGGGCAAATTTTTTGCTGCCCGAAACAAGGGAAGGCTTGTGTTTTTTTTTTTGCTCCTCTTTGCACTTAGCATGTAATTTTCCCAAGAGCGAAACACAATTATTTCTGTTAATGGGTCGTGGCAGAAAAACCACAACTGCAGGTTCGATATTCAGACCTTAGCAGCAAATACTCAGAGCATCACAGTTCAAACCAAGGCATTCGGCAAGTAGGATTTTGCTGATTTCAACCCCCAATATGTTTGTGTTCAGAATGTTACATGAATCCCTTAATTTTAATCATATTTTAGATATTTTATTTGTTACCTGAATGTTTCCAATCAATACATAGTATTTTGTATATGATGACATATTGTAACCTCTCACTGTTTCAGGAATTTTTTTTTTTTTTTTAAATGATACCTCCCTCTGCCTAAACGATTCTCAAAGTAGACGGTAGCAAAAAGCACTTCCTACTTTGGGCTTCACTGGAGCCAGTCATATGAAGTAGAGCCAACAACATTCTGAGAGTGGTTTTGCCGTGGAAGTTCAGTGGAAGGGAACGGTTCAGGGAAGGGTGACGCTGAGACGGCCATGTGGCAGCTCAGTGGGGAATGTCATCATCGCCCGCCGTAAGGGCATTGTGCTTGCTGAATGTGGCCTTTCCTAGGTACGCGGCTCTCGCAGTTAAGGTGGATCAGTGTATTTAAATTGAGCTTGATGTGTGGTTTTGTGTATCCATGGTAATGTCACAATACCAACGTTTCAAGCTTCGATAAGATACCAAGGAAAGTATTGACGTTCGATACCATTTTCAATACTCGACACAGTATGTAATCTAACTTAGTACAGTGGAACCTCGTTACTACGTACCCCGGATACAACGTTTTCACCTTTTCAACGTACAGGTTTCTAATTCCCG
>JAODJX010000109.1:1173920-1206145 GCA_026776945.1 Isichthys henryi | reverse complement strand
CTTTCATCCATCTTGCACTAAGTGGTTACAACGTTCTATGCTTATAACGTACATGTTTTTGATATCCCGTCTTGTACGTAGTAACGAGGTTCCACTGTAATTTATTTCAGTTACAATGTTGTTTGCAGTAAAATCTTTGCAACTTTTTGACTATATCTAAAAAACATACTTTGACATTTTATTGTCAGTCAAGGCATAATATTAAGTACAGTAGTAGCCATTGCAGTTGTGCTCTAATCATGTAGATATTCAGGAACAGTACATAAACATTTCTAAAAAAAATAGATGTTACTTTATATTAGTGTTATTACACTGCGTCTTGTATCTCAAACTTTTAACAATTGCATGACTGTCAAAGTTTGTATCATCACTAACTGACAGGATCTCATGAGGTTGTATACACAACCTACAGGTAAAAATAATTGAAGACCGTTGTCTTAGTGTGGAAAGGGTGTAGGTTTGGTTTGGTTTCACCACTGGTAGGGATTAAATCAGCCCCGAACCCCCCCACTTCCCTAAACACACACGCTACTCCCACAATACTGGCAGGGACACATGCCTACCATCCAAGCCCAAATCTCTGCCCAGGGTTTGTTTATGACTGTGCCTTGCTCTTCCAGGAACAATAACTTCCAATCACTGTAACCCAAGGTGATGGAACAGTCACTCAGAAAAAAGATAGATGGATGAGCGTTTGGTAAAATGTTTCTTATATTAAATGTATATTTTAATGAACGTCATTTATTTGGTGCTTTTCAAGACACCCAAAGTGCTTTACAGTATGGGGAGTCACTTCTACCACCACCTGAGTGACGTGACAACAGCCATTCTGCACCAGTACGCTCACCAAGGTGGGCAGGAGAGAATTCATCAGTTAGATAAAGGGGATGACTAGGAGGTCAGATTTGATAGGGGCACTTATGGACCTCGGTTTTACGTCTCATCTGAAGGACAGCATCATTTTTACAGCACTGTGTCATTGGGATCCACACAGACCACAGGATAGACTAACCTGTTGGCCACAGTGTCCTCATCACTGCACTGGTGCATTGGGATCCACACAGGATAGACTAACCTGTTGGCCACACCAACACCTCTTCCAGTAGCAAACTAACTTTCCTAGTTGGTCTCTCATCCAAGTACTGGCCAGGCCCAAACCTGCTTAGCTTCAGGTGGATTACATAGCCTGAACTACAAGTGCTATGACTGCTGACTGAGGCTGTTTTCTTAAAACTATTTTCAGTTATTTCTTTTATTTGGTACGTAGCTTCATCCATGACTTCGTTTCTGCTCAGTATGTTTTAGACAAGTGCCTTACCGTGGCAGCAGGCTGTCATTCTGTGAAGTGAGCCGCCAAACTGTTGGCTATAGCATAAATGCTGTCTACCATACAGGCCAAAGTCTGGCAGCTCCAGGATACTGGTCCGGTGGTTTTGAGGGTGTTTTGTTTGCAGACCTGTTCCACTTATGTGGTTTACTGCTAAGTCATTATTGGTGCTGAATCTGGACACTTCCCCTGCCAAGTCACTATAAAAGCCAGCAAACAGGCTGAAGTGCTGGCTGACTAGACTGATTTCAGACCCGCAGCTGGTCCCAGTTCTTTTAAGTGTGTATGCACACACACACTCATAACAGGGTAGTGGTCAGCGTCACCGTGTAAGCACTTTTACTGGTGCCTCTCCCCTGCCTCGGGCACTCTGACCATAAACACTGACCTGATGTGTAATAAGTGTGTGTGTGCTTACGCAATTCGATCAACCAGGAGCAGCTGCATTGTTTGCTGGTCTGAAACCAGTCCAGTCAGCCAGCATCACCCCTCCGTGTGACTGTGACACAGTAATAACTCCAGTGTTGGTGTTAAGTTTGTGAATCAACAAAAGGAGCAATATTTTCAGGGAGGTTGTTTTAATTTAGGCTTAAACATACTAGTAGAGTATAAAGAGTGTGTGTATATATATATATAATGAAAAAATTACTGACGGAGTGATTAAATGTGTAGGTGGCCGTTTGAAATTACTTGTAAGGCATAAAACAAACAGTTATTTAATTAGCTAAATATAGTAGTTAAATAGCAGCTAAATGGTTGTACAATACATAGAAAATAAAGTATTTATAGTAATAAATTAATTGGTTTCTTTTATCAGTACTTATTTTGTATTTGTTGTGTACTGCATAGCGTTGCATAAACTGATTCACTTTATTGAGATGAATATCTCACACATGCACACGCAAGGTTACATCAGTGAATTTGCATCATGTTTACCCTCAAAACAGTCTTTCTTTAGCCCTGATCAGAGTGTTGGTCAGGTAACTTTTGATACACAATGAGGCTGCATCTGTCCTAGTTTACAGGGAAGTGTGGGTATAGAAATCGGCATGTGTCCTGCTCCCTTTATGAAACTCCCAGCCCGTCTGGCTTGCGTATCATAGACACAGGATTTTGCTGGAATTAGGGTCATCGAGAAAAGCCCACGGGGAATGTGAAGGCTGATACCCCAGAGCATGATCTGGACCTGTACACTCCAGCACTGTTCAGTCCAATCACCGTGGATGATCCCAGGATCTAGTGAAATGTTTCTCTGAGTCATAGCCAGTCCTGCCCAGGTGTTTAGAATTAGAATTTAGTGATCAGTGGTCATTGTTGACAAACCACAGCACACAGTGCACAACAACGAAATGTGTGACATTGTGACATAGCAGGTGGCAGCTAATTCAGTGCCCGGGGAGTAGTACTTGGGGGTGGTACCTTGCTCAGGATACCTCAGTGGTGCCTTGTTGGTCAGGGATTCGAACCAGCAATCTTTCAATTACAAATGCGCTTCCCTAACCATTAAGCCACCTCTGCATGTGGACGTCTCATGTTTTGGTCTGTTTTGAGGTTGACTGTTCCCCATTAGCTTGTTCTTTTACTAAAATGAAACTACAAGGATAGTTAAAAAGACCGCACAAGTATAATTACTGGGATGTTATTTAGTATTATCACCAACACAAACCTCGCGTTACACTCTACAAACAATGCAGCCACAATTATGCTTTATCCTGTTCAGTGTTTCTTTCCAATGTAAAGATCAAAAGGGTATTTGTATACATCAGAAATTTGGAGAATTGGCAAAGTGTTGACTTGCAATTTCTTCCGCAGAGCAGTTTTTCCTTGACTTAATGAATTATGCAAATCAGCTTACAACAAATGTCCATGTAATGTAATACATTCTTCTTGTGTCCTCAGCATTCGCCAACCCTAATTTCTGTAACAAAAACCTCATTAGTCTTTGGAGAATTCCTCAAAAACTGTTGTTTGACCTTAATTTAATACGGACAAAGTAAACTGCCGTTTAATACACAAGGCTGTGAAAAGTGAAGCATGTGTTCAACCCCAAACCGTCCCGATGGCCTGCTGGGAAAGCGCAGCAGAATACTGTGTGTAAAAACGCTATTCATACACTTCAGTTTGTTTTTACAACTTTAAGAAAGTACATTTTTCATTGACTTGGGTAGCTGAGAGAGGCTGTTCATTTTTTTTGTGTTTTCCTTCATCTTTTTTGTTAGTTTTTTTTAACCCCAGGCTGATTTGCTGTCCGAACATAACATTTTATATGAAGTCTTGTTTACTAACATTTAGTGAGGGAGTAGCTCAGTTTCCAGTGGGACGGGGGGATGACCTGCTGCAGCAGCACGGCTCACGCTCGCTGATAGGGCTGGATCTGTGGGGCAGCCATCAGTGACTCCCGCTACGTCCACAGGCCTGGAAGTCTCACCTCCTGGGTCCGGATGGCTGTAAGCAGAACTCACGGAGGACAGCGGCCTTGCAGAGAGCGAGGCCTCCACAAGGTATACCATTCATCCCCTCAGGCGCACCTCGGGACGGGGGCCAGCACCCAGAGCTCGCCTTCACTGTGGGCTCTTTTGGAAACAGCTGATCTTTTACAAACCCTAGAACCCCCCCCCCCTCCCCGTTCTCCTTGACCTGGGCCCAATAAAGGAGAACATTGTTGTTAATCCCAAAAGAGCCTTAACAGAAACCTTGTATGAATTTAGTGTTGATTAAAACTATGAGGAAAACAAATATGTGTGTATTCCAACCCAACCATATCTCTGAAATCAATGTTGTTAAATAGAGGCCTTTGAAAATGTCGAACTTAAGAATAATCGACACGACAGAATTACTCATAGTGTCAGCAGGTCCCTACTCTGCTGGGGACAAGAAGCCATGTGAGAATATGTCATTGGGTTAGACGTGACAAAGATGTTTTCCGCCTGATCCCTTCAGGTCATGAAATGCAGTTTTTTATTTCTGTGTAATACACCATGTCAAAATGTGAGAGCAATATCTTCCTCATTCTGTCAAACAGGAAAGACCAGGAGGAAGACAAAGGAGGCATCTCTAGGGCCCAAAGCACGACTGGTGGGTGGCATGAACAGGGCAGCTGGAGCCAAGGCTGGACACGGAGGAACAGCCCGGCGCCCGCCCTTAATAAGACGTTAATACTCCTAGACCCTGGTAGCACTGGCGAATCTCTCTCCGTATGAATGATCGAAACCTCACTGGGCGCCTTGTGTATTCACAGCTCAGCGGTATGGATTCAGATTGACGTTGGTCCATAGAGCACTTTTGCCAAAAGATTTACCTTTTTTTTGTTGTTGTTGAATTGACATATTTGCGGTTGGTTCTGCATCTCTGTGTACAGATTACATACGCTGGTTCATGTTTATTCTTTTTCACATGCGTGAAGTATTTAGCTGGAGTGTCGTCTTTCAGCTTGTCATAGCCAAAGAAATATTTAACTTAGAGTTTATTGAGTGACGTACATCACTTATGTTATTTGAGCGCCTTGCATGGAGAGAGATTTTTTTGGTTCTCAGTTTAAAAAAAAAAAAAAAAAACATTTCAAAGAACACTTTATTTATTAATTTGCAAACCGATAACATAAAAATTAAAAGTTAATTATTTGAATACCCTTTGCATATTACACATTTAAATATTCGCGCAGTATTAAATATGTTTACAATAACAATTTTGTAGAAAGTGGTTTTCTCTACAGTTATTTTTTACTTGTTAACCTGAACCCTGCTGTAGTTCACACATTTCAAATGTGAATATTGTAACTGATATTTCAGAGAAAAATGAGAAGTATATATATTTTTGTTCACTTGTGACTTTCCTATTGTGCAATATTTTCTTTGTAAATTTCTCTAGTTTATAACTTATTTGTCATTTTTTTTTAGATACAAGCGCATAGTACAGAAACATTAGTAGCCATCCTTAGATAACAAAGGCTTACAAGCGTAGTTGTGCCTAATTAAAGTAACTTAAGGACAGATGACACATTTGGCTCTTGCGCCAGGCACAAAAAGAACAATTCAGTTCGTAGTCCATAGGGCCAGTTTGGCTTATTCCATGCAATCAGAAACCATTTATCAAACAAAAGTGTAAAATGTCTATCCAAGGAAACCTTGTATTTTTACACATAACTTCTGTAAGTTAGAATTGCAAAATTCATTGTGTCTGATGCTTTTCTTAGGACATAAGTTTAAGGACATTAGGTAAAAGTGTTGTGATTTATATTGTGATATATGTTAGTATAGTTTTCCATAATTGCACAGGTGAATGTATAATTTTACATGGTCATTGGCACTTTCACATTTCCGGACCTGCATACTGTAATTGTGAAATACTCTCAGTTTAGCTGTTGCTACTTATAATATGTAAAGTTCTAACAATAATGATAGTCAAATTTAAATAAATAGTAATTAATATGTAGTAATTGCTAATTGATTAGATCAGTTACTTTTGCATTTTGCTCCAAGTCTCTATAGTCAACTTTCTGATAACACTTTAGTTTGTCTGATACTTAACTATTAATAAACTATTATTAATTATTTGATAATATATTTGTAAATAAGAAGATTCACTTTCAGATTTAAAAATGTATTACAAAGATGTCTTACTATTGTCTTTCAAAGTATTAACTAAAGATCTTGTAAATGCTCAATTATTCATCAAATCTGAGTATATTTAGTGATTTTCAAGCTGTTTTGTAAATATCAGGCACCAGATATGACTAATACTTTTCTAAATTAGTTTGAAAATTAGTTTTTCTGTGAATGAATATATTATCAAATGACGATTAACAGTTTATTAATATTTATGAAGCATATCTTAAAAATTAAACTGTTACCATTTTTTTTGCATTGCATAGTGATTAAAACTACTGCATTTTCTTTTGATATTTGATGTTTTCAAACATGTTTTTTGCAACCAGGTGCACATCACTTTCAGTAACTATCCTTTTAAGTTTTTAGTTGTTTGGGAAAAAAGAATTTGTCTTGGGAAAAGACTGTGAGGGAAATCAGTGGGGATCATAGGGGCATCACAACTGGGAAATCAGTGAGAATGTTTTATTATTATTGCGTTATTGTAGCTGAGTAATACCTTGTACACATTGTATTGTTTTGCCTGGTTTGTTGGAATAGAAACACTGAGTACAAAGGCTTATTTAGCCTGTTCCAGAATTGACAGGTAACAGTGACGTTGTTCTGACGAGTTGAGCAACCTATCGAGACGTGCTGTCGAGCCTTTCTGCGCATGTGCAGTTCCACCGTCGGGAATTCGGGTTAAGTTTTAGGGGTTGGGGTAAGGGGTTTAGGGGTTCTTTTGGGGTTAGGGTTAGGGCTATCGATTAGCACTACGGTAGTCTAACTCGACAGAACTCCGGCCCTGAAATCCCAGGTATCAAACTAACGGACAAGGCAAAATCCCAGGCATCAACCTAAGGCAAACGACTTTTCTGCAGGAAATCTACTCTGGCGTATTATAGTTTTCTAACTGATACGTCTTTCCAAAAACATTTTGTTAGTTTCACTCAAAATACCAATTACCTGTAAAGCGTTGAAACAGTTTCACTGAATTTGAACAGGAAAACTTCTGTCCTACATACTGTCTCCATCACCAGTTTTTAATAAAGTTGTAACTTCTGTTGGCAAACAAGTCCCACTGTGAGAATATTCTTCGCAAACATGAGAACGTGATAGTATTGTGTTTTAGGGGCGACGTTTAATTATTTGCGATTGATTATATCCGTGTTTCATGCAGTGAAAGTTACATTTTCTTTTGAACGATTCATATAGATATGGCTTTATCGGGTCTATGTAATGGGTTATGAAAGAAAAACATGGAAACAAAATCAAAAATCACATTTTTTTTTTGGGGGGGGGCATCCATCTCAATCGAACAAATTAAAAAACAAAACGTCAGTTGGTGTCCGAAATAAATGTCATACGTGAAAATAGCAACTGTTCAGGTTATCTATATATACGTCAACGACATCCCTATACAATCAAGCTTATCTATTTTAATTATAGGTTACAACGTACTCCAATCAAAAGTTTGCGTTCTCGAAACGTTTTACATGTAGAAGTCTTTTTTGATGAGCATCTCTTCTCATCTTGAGAAATTGCACTTGCGGTTCTGAAGAGTTTGCGTTAAAAATACATGATCGATCACTTATCGTTAGCACGCGCAGCCCTTTCAAATTACATTAATAGTGTATAGTTATAGCAAAAGTATGTTTATTTATCTAACAAACATTTCAATGTACAGACAAATACAACGTACACGATGTGCAATAAAACCACAACCAGTCAATAACTTATATAACAAACTATAATTCCATCAATGAGCTTATGCCATTCCAGTAAGATATGAACGATGTATTCCTTTAGGGATCCCATACAACAATAAAAAAAGGTTCACAGTTAAAGTATTACTTTTTTGGCGCAAATAAGTTTTTTATTGTACACAATATTCCACATTCTAAGCAACTCCTCTGGGCCCAGTTTATGAATTACGATGAGGTTTCGGTAAAAGCACGGGTCGCTGTTCATGGGACTGACTTGGCGTTTCATTATGCCGAAGGTCCTGAATCCCGCATGCATCTCTGGGGCAAGATGAAGCCTTTGCAGGCACATTCCCAGGAATACGTCGTCGATGGGATAAAGCTCCAGGTCTTCGGAAACTGCAAATAATCTTCGCGCTAATTGACCCGACATTACAAATCCACCGCCGCCCACGTAGGGCGGGTAGGGTCTGTCGAACAGCTCTCTTGGTATGTAATACTTACTCTGCCGATTCCTGATGGGAATTGCCTTCGAAATAGTGTCCCCAACAAACAGATTTCGTACTTTTCTCTCTTCTGTCTTAAAATCAATAAGGTCCATTAGGTTATTAGTGTTGACAAACACGTCGTCGTCACCTTTAAATATAAACTTCACCCGAGAACAATAAATATCGAACCATTTCAAAAAATTGACCTCCTTCAGAGTCAAATTAAAAAAGGTGTCTATAAAATCCCACTGCAAGATATCTCCATAAAGCCGATCCTCATAATCGATCAGTTTTTGTAAGTTTCTCGTGTCTTTTCCTGCAGTGGGGGTACCTAATAGAAATAGTGTTTTGATGATTTTGCCATCGATTGTCCGTTCCTTTCCCCACGTCCTTCGCACCGCTTCTCGCCGGTCGTGTTGCTCTATAACCGACTTTACCACCATCAGTAAATGCAGGTTTCCAGTCCGGCATTTCTCCGGGTGGTTAATCAGCATCGGGAAGTACCGACAGTGTCTGTGCAACACAAATTGGTGAAATCTGGGTTCCAGTCGCTGAAACCACTCTTTTTCCTTTAGGTTTTCATTTTCACTGCAGTTAATTGTCTTCACATCCCATGCTGCTTGGGTCGCGTTGGAAACAGACGCGCGATCCGCAGCAATTTTCTCCTCTAGTCCAGGTGGCGAATTGTTTCCTAAAGCGCTTCTAAATAAATCGCTTTGTACATCCAAGAACCCAGCGGCGTCCTTGCTTTTCATGAGGTTTTCTTTAGAGTTGTTTTCCACCAGCTTGAGCTTTTGAATCATTAACAACGTGCCAAAAGCTAAAATCAAGCTTATTAGTGTTTTCAGCACTCTCTTCCGTCTGAAAAAATACTCCATATCTGAGACACACACAAAAAAAGATAAATGGTAGACTTATATGATTAACGTTGCATTTTCCTGATATGATGATGACATCGCTTAATGTTTAGACTCGATTAATTAAATCCACCGCACTAGACTAGTATGGTTCTGCAACATAGCAGCATATTCTCCTTAGAGAGGAATAGACCGTGTTGAGTAGAATGAGGTTAGTCGGCATTCAGTTGATAGAGACGCAAAGTCTTTCAAAAGTTCGACCTGCTCTGGTCAAACCTTTTCTTGTACTTGCGTGTCCCTCTGCTCTGTTCATCATCCTCGGTTTTTCACAGCGGGTCTGTACAATTACCTTTTCCTTTCATCCTCTTCGTTCTTCACCAGTCATTCAGCAGAGGAGTGTTTGATAATCGCCCCTGGCCAGCCGGGGTTTCTTTGCCGCTCCTTAACCCTTCCCACCCCGCCGCGCCTATTCGCGACGGGCTGGGCTCGGGTTACCCGTCACAGATGGCCGTGTGTCACGTAGGTACATGAACCGTACGCTCCTTGAATAGATATCTAATAGGGGTCTTTTAATTAAAGAAGAGTAACATGTTGGCAATGGCATTGGTTTAATTAAATGAGAAAATCAACACAATATTCCTATGTATATTTAATTTATATATAATTTAAGTCTACCATATGTGAACAGTGTCACACCACTTTCTTTTACATTTAAAAGAAACATACACCGCGATTTATGTGTAATGGGTTCGCAATATGCTAATATACGCACGTGCAGTATATTCATCGGACATCAGGGCAGTGCAGAGACTTTTCGAGGGACCGGGGGTAGGGGGTCTGGGTGGTGGCAGGTTTATGGTGGGGTCCCACCTCCCCCTGCTCGACTACTGTCGTTACGACCCCTTCCTGGGTCAACAACTTTTTTCGTGAAATTGGGTCGTTACTTGGGTCTAACAAAGGAATAATGTGGCTCTACGGACCCTGATTTAGCTTGTATAAGATGGCTGGATGGAAGACGGACATTTCAAATACTCACTATATTTATATATCATTTTTCTTACAGAAGTAGGTTGGCCAAAACGCGTTTTGTGAAATGGCTTAATCCTGAAAACCTTTGGTAAAATCCGAAACAGTAAGGAGACATTAAGTACTGCAAATCTCACCACCTTAACGTACAGGGGGAATTAATATTATATTCTTTAGCAAGAGAACTAAATATAAATGGTGCTGTAAATGTGAACATTGTGTGGATCATTTTTTGGGGGAAGACGTTCTGTTCTTCAGCAACAGCGAAGAAGTGCCGTAATTTCACTACTTAACTCTCGTGAATGACATGAACACTGGCGAAGTGCTGGGCTCCAGTGAGATTTTCTGTTTCCATGGCAGTCGAGCAGCAGCCTCTTGCCAACAACCACCTAAGCCAATAACAGTCAGCTGACCCTAAGTGGAGAGTTTATCTCATTAGGGGACAAACTGGATCAGATGTGTATTTTTTGTGCTCTGATAAGGTTTATTGTTGAAGTGTTCTTTGAATTTAGGTACTTTTGTGCTGGTTTGAGGTTTCTTTTGATGTAGTGGTTAGTCCCCATTTTGAGTGATATGTCCTTTTGAAGCCTGTTGTCTCGTTCCTTTGTGCTGCTTTTATCCCGTAAGAATGTGCTGCATTACGTACTCCTTATATGACGTGCAGCTGTAGAGGGCTTGTCTATAAATCCAACAGCGATTATTACTGTATAAGAGTTTTAGTTTTGCCGGAGAGAAATAACTAATCCAACTTTAAAAAACGTATCTATGAGTTGAGCTTAGAAACATCTGAAAATGGGTACAGAAGAGAAATAACAAAAACAGGAAAGTAATACTTTAGTTGCAAGGGGAATATGTCAGCTCTTGATCTGAGAGTTTCAATCATAAAAACACTCAAAATTTATCCTCAAGTCTCGAGTATATTATGAAAGATCGATGCGTCGGAAGTGTCTAGGAAAATAGAAACCAACGGCAAGGATACAACTCATTACGCTCTTGTATCGGAATCTGTGTCGAATCGGAACTGAAAAAATGCGATTCGATCCCCACCCATTCTCACTACGAGGAGCCACAGATGGCATCTTCACCAGCTGCATTTCTCTGTGGTACCACTTGTGCAGGTTTATTTAACGTTAAGTCTCTGCAGCAGATAAAGCCAGCAGCGCGTATTACGCAGATCTCTCTCGCTCACAACCAGAAAATCTATGAAAAAAGCTGTATGTATAGAGCCATCAAAATGGTGAAAGGTTGTTAATATCCTCCTCAGAGTCTTGTTGACCCCTTACTAGCATACAGGAGCTTCCTCATCCTGCAGGTCAGACCCACCTGGAGCGTAGGGTACAGCACTGGCACAGTTTTCTTCCCCAAGGTACAAACAACATTAATGCGCCCCCCAATGGTACAAAAATGTTCCCCATAGTCCATTTACCTATAACTAGGGTACAGCTGGCAGACCCTTGAGGATACAGCCCCAATGGCAAGTAATTGTACCCTCAAATGAACCAATTGGTATTCTTTCACCGTGACAGTATATGTATGCATGCAAAACAGGCATATATACTGTTTATTCTATACATTTTTGTTGTCTGTATATTGGACGATTTGTTGACAGAGGTGAGAATGATGAGCGGATGCTGTTTTCTAGTTTCATGTTTTAATTTATCTTTCCATCCTTCCTTGCATGGAACAGTCTTGCGAGAAACCCCGTGCTGGTAAAATACCAGAGACGCTTATTCGAAACATGCATGAATGCTGCCCCCTATAGCAACTGAGAATATAACAACATTCGTTTTTGTATTTTGACGTTTTCTGCAAATAAAAGAAATCACCATATATATGAATTTAGAATCAAGTAAATGTATTTTGTATACAGACACATGCCAATAAATTATAAAACCAGTTTGATGTGTTCTGTTTTTCCAGAGCGGTGTATATAAGCATAAAGTAATTATTTAATATTTTCTATGTATTTCAGGACCCCTGCTGTTTTACGATTATTTATCTATATTTTATTTATATTTAAAGGGAAGCTTTAACTTTCAGTAATACCGATGTTATGTCAGTAATACTGATCAGCAAATTAAGTTAAAATCAAACCGTGCAAATTGAGTACGAATTTCTGCTTGATATGATGTAAGCGACGGTGGTGTCCCTGTCAGTGACGCGCTTTGAGCGTGAAGCGCGTGGCCGGGTGAGGTGCCGAGTGGCGGCGGACTGTCCGACTTCGCCCCGGTGAATCGGCGCTCCTGTGTCTCTCGGTCTCTGTTCATCCGGCTCAGCGCCTTAGAAAGGCGTTTAGTATGAGGCGAAAGCAGGTAAAAGCGCCGTATGATCCGTGTTTTTTGCGGCCCCCAGTTATCAGAGCCGCGCTAGCATCCAATAGCCCTTAGCCTGGTGTGTATGGAGGGTTTGGGCTAACAGAGTTAGCCGTTCGGGGAACTTCTGGGGGATTTATAACGTTAACTACATTTCTGTTCGAATTTTAACACATTTTAAATGTGAATAACTTTTGAATGCTTTCAAAGTAAATTTCACAAGTTGTTAGCTAGCCTCACTAGTGTGCTACTCGAGCATCGGTTCACAGTTAGCAAGTTAAGTTTAGTATTTAAGGGCAGAGCATTTTAAGGCTGAATAGTAAGTTTCTGTTAGACTAAACACGGTGTTAGTTAGTAAATACAAAACGAGACTTAAAAAATGATCTTGCACTAACAAAAGTTTTTACATGTAACGTCAGTAAGTCGACTAACAGGTAGCGCGACTAGAGTAACTCCGTTATGACGTAAGTTATTGGTTCGCCCTGCCCGGTTAATGTTGCAATCCAGTTTGGTTGCATATAAACGCGTGGTTCGGTTTCTCATAGGCGTTTGCAGCCGGTTAATGGCACTGTACTTGGTGTAAATGAGGTGAAGGGAGTTTCTGTTGTTCTTGTACAGGGCAGGACACGTACCTCGGCGAGGCTGCGAGAGAAGCAGGCGGCTGCCTCCGAATTCCAGGGAGACGGAGCTCCTAAACAGGTTAGCGCAACGGTTTAGCTGGGATGATCCTGCAATTAATTTAATCTCCCACAGAACGTGTACCCACGCCTCCAACCCAATTATTGTTTACAGACATCCTTAGAAGCGCCAGATCTTCATTGTCCAATGAAGAGACCGAGAAGGAAATGTACGGATCGGAAAATAAACGGGAGAGATGCGAATCACCTGGCAGAAGATGGTTTGTCTCGGAGTCCGGTTGTAACGAACGGCAGTGGGGAGAAAGACTGTACAGAAACCTTGTCTGTTGTGGCTGGACTTTGCTCTGAAGAGAGCACATGGACATGCCTACAGGACCGGTCAGACCCGGGAAACTGCAGTGTGACAGGGCAGGATCCAGAGCCTTTGCTGGATGATCAGGACAACAGTATTTTCCTTGATGATGACAGCAACCAGATCATACCTGTGGGTCAGTTCTTCGGCAATTTAGAACTTGTCCAGGTAACTGTGTTGAAGTTCGGTCAGTTTGGCGTGTTACACAAATTACAGCATCAGCGTTTACATACATAGTGGAGGATCACAGCATGTATCAAAAAAAATTCACAGCCTTGTAACTAAAATTTGACTCTTGTCAACATTGTTCATGCCATGCAAATGTGTCATTGTCAGTAAGCATGCATGTGACTGGTACAAAACAAGAATATGATTCCTCCTCTTTTATTCTAAAGTTGACGTTGCAGTAACGCAAACTTATCAGCTCTGTAGCTTGTAGAAAATTTTGCACGTCTTAAACTTTCCAGGACACTAATAAATATTTTCATGTCTCGTCCTAGGATTATCCCCCCAGAGTCCCACTAGAGTCCCACATAAGCAGGAGGGAGTACCGGAGGTTGCACTATATTGCCAGGGATGACAGTGATGAGGACGTCTATGATGACCCCCTGGTTACAATGCAGGAGAATGGTATGCAGTGTTTTTTCCACTTTATCGAACTTTGAGGAATCGCTAATTTAATACAGATGATTTCATTAGTAAGGGGAAGATCGTATTTAAATAATAGGACTGAATTTCTTTGGCTTAAATGAGACTTAAATTTGGCTTAAAATGGCTAATGTTCAGTAATTTTAAGACTTTTAGTGGGGCTGCACGATATCACACTGCGTTATGGGTTTACATGATGGGTGAAACATTTGCCCGGACACTGGTTTTCACTACTATATGGATGTTCAGTGAATTTTGTTGGCAAAGCCTGCCGCACGCCACTGTTTTGGTATATCATGTAAGTGAAAGTGGCTGTGAAAAAGGGGGCAGCTCAGCAGCCACAACATCTTTGGAAAGAGGCGATTGTGGACAAACAAGGTGGAAAGATGTCGGTGGTGTCGCGGCACTTTTTACAGTTTAAAGTCTGACACACTTATTAAACAGAAGGATACACCACATTTATACAGGTTGCCAACTTTTGGCCATGGCAGTAAGCCTCTCATTAATATTTTAGGCGCACTACTAATCCGCGTACTAAATTGTAGGTGTAAGTAAACGTCTGTATAGTACCGAAATGCCAGCGTCTGGACAAACGTTTACACCCTTCACCCAAGGCCCTGGTGATTATTGCGCATGTGCCATGTAATCGCAATGTGATATTGTGCAGCCCTAACTTTTAGGAACACTGCTATACCTCTTTCACATTCCAGCCCAGTTGGCATGATGTTCAGCAATCTAATTTTTAGTGCTGTTCTTTTCAGGAGGGAAAAAAGCACCCTCACACCTACTTAAGTAAAATAATTTCTGGATGAAAAATGAATTGTGGGATATTCCGTAACTATTTCAAGGATGAAAGTCTCCCATTCTAGTGAAAATCAACATATTCAGTCATCAATAACATTGGAGTTTAAAAACCATAATAGAACTCTTGAAAAAAGTTCTAATCAAATACTGTGACAAACTTTAAAACATGTAGTAGTATTGTATATTATTAAGATCTGCAATATTGGGACTTTATAAATGACACATTTTGGTCTTAGCAGATAATCTGTATTGACATTTGAGGTGGGGGTTCTGGGAATGAACACAGCCTTACTGGCGTTGGCACAAACGTATCCCGCCCTGGTGTTGCAGTTTAATACTGACTGGAAAAAATTACTCCAGAAATCTTCCCTCCAGACATTTGCAACAGTACCTAGCAAACAGGAAGCTGGGAGCAGATGAGAGAGGTATGGCCCTTTTTGTCGCTTATGGGAAAGTGGACAGGATACACCACAGCTGCGTATCTGGTGAAAGAGAACAGCCTGTAATCTTTAGACATGACCCCAACCTTACTGGGCTGATCGGATTTTTCAGAACGTCACGTCCATGAGAAAAGACTTTCTTTCCCTCTCCTTATTCTACAGGTATGGCGTCCCAACAGAGCATAAAGAATCGTAAAAATGGCCTGTTTTGATGACCTCCGGGGCGGACACAAAGTGCCAAGTCAATTTTTTTGTCCCGAAAATGACACTCAGCAACTTCCTTTGTTCTTGACTGGAAGCCAAAGATGTGCTGTGTGACCTGCCTTGGACCCTTGCACTAATGTATCACTCATTGTCCATTCGCCTGAGGTTGACTCATGTCTGTCATGAACACAGAGCATGATCAGCTTGCTTATTTGTAACTTAAATTTGTCTGTGTATAAGACATATAACCGGATAATTTTTTAATGACAGAAGCATGTGGTATTGTCGTTTTTTGAAAAATATTTGAGTAAATGCTGCAACTGATTTTAATGTTTATTAACGGTGGATAATGATCAGTAAAATGAATTATACTACTTGTCCAAGGTCCAGATTTACTTTGTTAAAATTCAAAATGTAAGCTATGGCAATGTTTAACATTTTAATAAGACAACCATGAGTGTATGGGATGGTTTGTAGTGTCACAGAACTTAAGTTTGATAGGGGAAGTTAAAAGCCATTAGTGACTGAGCACAAAGCAGGACTGTAGTGTAACATGTACTTAGTATCCTGTCGTCTTTAATATCTAAAAAAATCAGTAATGGCATCCTCCTGTTTTACTTGGGGCTTATGTTACACCGAATATTGTTAGTGATAAGTGAAACACAGAAATGATTTTTTTTCTAAGCATTTATTATGTGACATGCAGATAGAAAAACCATTAAATAAAATATAAAACTGCACTTAAAAAATTAAAAGGCTGCAATCTGATTAAAAAAAAACTCAATTCTTGTTACTAAACTGCTCTCTGCATCTGTAGTCCCCATGTTCTTGCCGTGCCATGCAGGCTTCCTCTATAGATGCGCAGTTAAATTGGCATCTCTAAATTTCCCATACTGTATGATTGTGTATGTACGAATTAGTGCTTTGCACTGAAGTGGCCTCCCATTTTGGGTATATCCCAGCATTGTCTTGCCTGGAATTGGCTTCGGGCACCTTTGTGACAATGATAAGTGGTTAAAAGATGGTTGGATCTTGTTTATGAGGATTTTTCAGTTACTTCCTTGAAGCAAGGAGAGGGAAAACAATCATGTGGCATTCATTTCCTTTTCTTCACCTTGTATATTTTTGCACTGTCACATGTCAGGTCATGAACAGTCTTCTTGTGGCAGACGATATGTACCAGTTTCAAGTTCTCGCGGGTGAACAGTAATCTGTAGAAATATTCCCAGTTAATTTCACTGTGGCTGTGGTGCCCCAGTGCGTCCACCAGTGTGGGGATGATAGTCCGCTTCTTCTCGATCCTGACGGTTTTAATCAGATGTGCTGAAATGTCAGTATTGGCAGTAGAATTTAACACTAGGTAATACGTGAAAGGATTTATGAACATGTGACTTACATGTGGTCGAGGTTCCAGGTGCTGAAGAGGATTCTGCTCTCTCTGTTCCCATAAGGATTAATAGAGTGGAGGGACGAGCAGCTGTCCTGATCAAAAGCACCCTGTGTGAAGAAGCAGTTTCTTATACATGTCATTTCATGTGAATTCACTGAAATTAACCATTGTAACAATAACACTTTCCAGCAGCCTTTTGTAGAGCAGGCTGGAATGGCAAATTTCAGGTTGTGGCGTTGATTCTATCACAGCAGGGGTGAGTGTTAGCCCCCTCTCGCTGTGTGCAGTTCAATTCCACTGTGAGAGCTACAGCTCGCAGCAGACATTTAATAAAGCAACGAATGGGAGAGGAACCCTGCTGTCTAGACCACTCAGTGAAGCTCAAGCCAGCTTGGGTTCTCAGGTCATCCTCACCACAGAGGGCCTATGCATCACAGCTAGGGTCCAGTGCCACAGTAGGGCACACCACGGTGGAGACCTTCAGGAAAAGTACCATTCGTAATCTGCTGCACTTAACAGAATCAGCCATATAAATAATTCTAATGCAAAACCCAAACGAGGCATGCAGAATCACAGCACTTGCCAATCCACAATGTAAACTCTCACAAGTGTGACGCAATGCTGTATTATTTTCGCCATGCGTTCATTCACCAAGTGCAAAACCACGTTTTTCTATTTTTATTCTATTTCATATTTCTATTCGTTATTTCATAGGGCTGTACAAAGTGCATAGAGTGCAAAAGTACAAACGTTTCAGTCCATGTTGGACTTTCCTCAGTGCAGATAAAGCAATGCAAGATGGGTCACCTTATATGCGGGTTACTATACATGTGCACTGATACTTTTTCTCTGACTACCACACCAGAAAAGAAGATAAACAAAGCACTATTTTTCAAGGTGTGGGCCAACCCTAGTGAGCTACTCACCTGACAAGAAAACCAGCCTTCCGTGGAGCACATGCAGTCAGACTCCTTTCGTCTGTCGAAATAACAGCCGTTGTACTTGGTGACTTTCAGTTTCTCAAGCATACTGGTGACGATTTTCTTGTATTCGGTCCGAACCCTGGGACTCTGAATGTTCGAAGTATATCCATCCACCTTAGTGGGAAAACATCAAAATTATCACGTCCACCCGGAAATGCATCATGTCTAACTACACCGTACACAAAGGTCTGCAGTGAGAACAAAACGCTCCATGCACTTTCTCTAAATATAAGTTTTTTAAAAACTCAGGTTGAAGTAGGATAAGTGCTTAGTCAAGATCAAGTTTAAGGATTACTGTAGGTACAATACAGTGATTACCTCTTTCAAGTATCCTCGAATTCTGCTTTCACAGTTGTATTTCATGTAATCAGATTTGGTCTTAAATCTAGTGTCAATTCCTAAAATTCGAAGGGCAGAAAAAAAAAACAGGTCAGCATAACCACAGCTCATCGAACGGAACTGCGGAATATTAGTAACACGGGTGAAGCATTTTTGGAAGGTGGGAATGTTGTAATATTACCCTGGAACCAGTCGCTGTCCTCTTCCCTTTTTTCACTCTCAGAGTTGTCCTCTAGATTCTGAAGTAGATCACTTAGGATTTTCCTCTTTCTCTGAGACTGTTCATCTGTGAGAAGGTTCTTGGCAGATTTGATTAAAAGATCGTAATGACGGTTCGTGGAGCCAAGCAGAAGGCCAATATCAGACGCAACTGCGGACACGGAACGCGTACACATTATTCACACTTAATGAAACCCATTTCCCCTTTAACTACACTCTCTCGAATGTGAATTCTGAGACGAGATTAAAAGAGAAAATCAAACGTCTACCTGCTTGTTCCAGATTAAAAACATAAAAGACTAATAAAACTGCACATCAATACCATCCCTTGAAGTTACAAAGTATAACTGTCAGCACGTGTTGATACATTTCACTGGACCTACATCCATCCCAGCTCTGTCCTTCAGACAACAGAACGAGTTCAACGTTGTCCGGAAGCATTCTGAAGTAATCATCACCAACTTCGGTTCCATCTTCATGCAGGCAAACCCGAGATCCCTTCAGTGGTACCTAATTAATGACATTACAATGAGCCACGATCTTTGTACTGCAGTCCAGATATAACAGGCAATAGCTTTCACTTCCGTGCAAAACCACCAGCTGTTGTTTCACACCCACAGTACCTTTAAAATACTGCAGCCTTTGCTGAGAAGTTCTTTCACATTTGCAGCCGCGACTCCATACTTTGTACTTTCACCGCGGCGTCTGAGTTTCACAAGTTTATTCTTCTTAAGTAATCGAAACATGCCTGCGCTACCCCCGCCGCAGCTCCGCATCCACCGGCTCTTTTTCGAAGTCCTGAGCATGCGCACAACTCGCAGCCCCGCCTCCCCACAGCTCCGCAACCCTGCGGACACCCGCCCCCACCCCCCCTCCCATAACGTTCAGGTTTATTAATACAACGGACCCTTGACTTACAAACTCAATTAATTCGCGAGGACTGGTCAAAACTCAAGTTGGTCGTAAGTCAAGACAATTTTTCCCATAAGAAATAATGTAAATACCTATAATGCGTTCCGAACCTCCCAAAGCACCCCTTACCTAACCTATTCATAATAAAGTTGCATTCAAAATAAGGTTGTAGCCTATAACGTGCATAATTTACCAAAAAACACCAATAATTTTCTTAGTGTACTCACCAAAAAGTTATAAAAATTTGCCTAGCCTACCAGAAACAACAATTTCATTCTGTACTCACCATTAAAGTTGATATTTTTGGCTTGCAGGAAGGGAGGGGGGATGAAATGGGAGGTGGTTTGGAAAGAGAGGCGAGATTGTCGAGGTGGTTTTCGACAGGCTGCACATATCAGCGAGATCAATCACACGAACGCCACTCTCACCTTTCTGCACAATTCCCTTATTCGTTTCGATAGTGATTGCTTTCTTTACTTTCTCTCCCTTCCTTCCTTCCTTAGTTTTTTTCTAGCTTTTTGGGGGCAATTTTGATAGCAATTAACGAAATTAATCATATAAAGCAGCGCACTGACCGGGATAGGCTCCGGACCCCCCGCGACCCAGTAGGAACAGCGGTTTGGAAAATGGATGGATGGTTTTCATACAACAATTGCATTTCGTTGTAACTTCTTTGTCAAATTTCGCGAGAGAGCGCCACCTGGTGGTACGAACTCTAGCACCACACATGAATATAATTCTCTTGATATACGTTGAAGTGCCTCAGTGACAAAATAGACCTCTGATTTCTTGGATTTCCACATTTATACATGCCTCTGAGAGGCATGCAATGACCATTGACACACAAGCATACTCCATACCTATCCAGAAAGGGAATTGTATTATACTTACAGTAATATTACGTGATTTTTTAAATAATTTTTTTATATATATGTTTCTGTCATCGAGGTTTAAACAGAAAGATGTTAGATGTTATAATTTAGGTAAATCAAGTAAATTCTGTTATCCGCTGCCACATCACCAGCTGCTAAATTATTGTACGTACCTTTTAATAACAGCTTGTACAGATACTTTATATTCAGCATTCACCCTATTCATGTACATATGTGTTTGCCCTCCATGGCTGGCACGACAATAAAACCCACTTGACTAAATTTCTACAGTTGGACAGACAAATCTTGTCTATGTGACAGATCGTTGTAGTATTTCAAACTTGATAAGAAAATAAGATACATTTTAATCGTGGGTGTGTTTTTTTATCAAAAGGGATGCCGTAAAACTTTGCATCCTTATTTTGCATACAGTAGGGGTACTTACTATAATAAACACACACACACGCACACACACACACAGGTTTGTAATTATATCTTTGTGGGGATTCTTTTCTAAGGGGAACACTCTAATCCCAGCATGCCGACCCTAACCATAAATAACCAAAAATACGAGACTTTGGAATTTTTACTTTTTCGATTGCATTCATAGAACTTTGCGTAGACCTGAAAAATGGTCCCCACAACGTCAAAAGAAATCCAATCACCTAATAATCCAGCTAGTAACTAAACGACACCCTCGGTCTCTGAACTACATTGCAACGCGTCCAATGCGTTGCAACGTGACAGCGCGTCTCCATGGTAACGCGAAGCCAAGAAACGGCTCATACCATTATATGTATACCTTCGAGGGGGGAAGTCACAAAAAATCTCTCTATATTTTACATCATAATATTGAACTTATACTCATATGAGTATATAAATGACGTTAATTGAATTATATATTCATATATTAGCAACTTATGCGATTTTAGGAAGAGAAAATATGACTATTATTTACTACAATGCATTTTGACAACTACGTATATCTACGTACTTCATCTAACCGTCATGGTAGCAGCGTCTGTTAGAAACGAGGCGAGGTAAATTATCCGCAGTTATTTTTATATGCAATTCCAGTGTTTGTTGAATTTTCTTTAAAGATTTCGAAGTATCAGTTGCTTGTTATATTCTGAAACATATAATCTCTTTTTTGGAAATGTGAAGTTCGATGCGTAACAGATTGTTAGTTATGCTAGCTTGTTAGCTGCTGGTGATTTTTTCCACTTATTTTCTGCTTGTTTTCTTTGTTTGCATTTAGTTTGTCGTGTTTACAGCGATGCTATAGCGAATTACAGATATTCGGTTATCTATGTTCACAGCACGTAGAACTGGCGGCCCCTGAAAGGTTTAGTAGTATGAAGGAATCGAAGTATTTTAGCGTGAATTCCTTTATTTCAGATGAATGTTCAGACTTCACAATGACTGAGTGGAAAAGAGTCTTTGAGAGTCGCCGTGCGGTGCCGCCTCCCGGCCAGACTCCCCCCCTGGGGCAGCAGCCCTCCCAAGCCATTCACATACTTTTCAAGCATTTTGTTTGCGGAGGGCACTTTGAACAGGTGGGTGGTTTAAGAAGCAGACCCAGGGCTCAACTTACTAAATTCTACTTAATTCATTGTTCAAGCATCATTTTATAATGCCTTTCCGAAATGTATCACTATTTTTAATTAAGAACACAAGAGTTCATAAACGAGGAGGTCATTCGGCCCATGAAGCTCGTTTGGGGAGAACTTAACTAATAGCTCAGAGTTGTTAAAATTTTATCTAGCTGTGATTTAAAGGAACCCAGGGTTTTATCTTGCGCTGCACTGACAGGAAGACGATTCTATACTCTTAACTACACGCTGTGTAAAGAAGTACTTTCTCAAATTCAGTTTAAAATTTCCACACATGGCCATGAGTTCTTGTATTGCACTAATATTCAAGTAACTATTTGGTTGAACAGCATCCAGACCTGTTAGAATCTTATATACCTGGATCATGCCCCTCCTCAGTCTCCTTTGCTCGAGGCTGAAGATTCAGCTCAGCTAACTTCTCCTAAGTCGCTCATGTTGTTGTCACTTTGGAAGTTATTTCCGTTTTGTTTATAAACTAGTAATACACAACTAGAATGTTATTACATTGCCAGTCACTGGTGTCTGCTTAACTGGATTGAGTGTAATTTCCATAATACCGGATACATGATCATAGTTTCCCAGAGTTTGGTTCTGGTTTAAGTCTGAGTTCCATGTGCTGATGCCAGTAGGAGTGTCACATCGCACTGCCGTTATGCCCAGATGTGACTGACTACTCTTATGATTCCTTGATCTGCAGAAATTTCCACAGGGCCTTCAGGGGCCACGCTACCAGCTGAGGGTCTCCTTGTTTGATATCAGCCACAGGCACTTTTTCGGCAGGACATGGAAGGGTTCGCTTCAGCAGATGAGAACCAGTCCGGGCCAGTCCAAAATGGTACCGTTTAACGAGGTATGGAGTGACGTCTAAACCTTTCACTATTGATTCATTCACTAAATTCTGTTGCGGGCATCCAGAGGTTCCATAATATATTTTCACGTTGTTTGAGGCTCCGAAAGTAATTTGCACCCATCATAATTAAAAGATTTTGCCTGAAACAGTCATCTGAAAATGGATATACACCCCTTGAAAAATTCTCCTTTTTAAAAACGTTTTGAGAAACAAATATATAATTTGAAGAGTTTTGATAGGCTGAGGTAACAAATCAGTGAAATATATAATATTGATATCATATTGCTGAGTAATCTAGAAAGAAAGTTTCATTCAGTGCTTTTTAATAATCCAGTAATTGAGTTTGTGTGAGTAATTGTAACAGCTCCATCTTAAACCTGTTGGTAGGTTTAACCATAATAGTGCGGTTACTTTGATCTAAAGCTACAGAAAGTATTTAGTTGTATATTTAGTTATATAATTTTAACGTTTGATCACTCTGGGTCCCTTATATTTAATTTTAGTTGAAGATAACATTCAGCATTAAAATTTGTAAATACAAAGAAAACTTTATAGATGGCAGATACATTTTTTCACTTTTTGATGTTTCCTTGGGTGTGTGCATTTCTGCAGTTGCTAAAAACAATTGAAACAGTATTTGAGAATTCAAAAAAATTATTAAAAACAACCACACTTAAACCACTTTTAAAGTGTGCAAATTCCCAGAATTGAAGCTTTTATTTTTTCTAAGATACTTTTAGCTTTTAGTTCAATTGTGGTGTTTTTGCCTGCTGTAAAATTAGTGAGCAAATATCAGGATATTCCTGACTTTTGCCTTTGGCTGAAAGCTTGTCATTGTAAGGAAGGAAGTTGGTACTGGGAGTGTAGTTAAGAGTTTGGATTTTGAGTTTATCAGCATGAGCACACAGCGAGGGAGCATGTAGTGATGCCTTGCAACAGAATTAATAGACTTTTGTTGGTGGTTCCTGCTTGCAAAACCTCAAGTCTCTCTGATGTCACATTGCTACTGCTGCCAGGGATAGCAGCCCCCATTGGCTGAGATTATATGCTGCAGGCATGTCTTATGGCAGAAGTGCTTATAGACAAATAACTGGCTTGTAAGCTTAAGGTCATGTTCAGATCAATATGTTTCTGCTGGAGATTTTCACCTTGCATTATACTGGATGATAAGTAAAATTATGATAGAAAAAAAGTCTGGTAAATTTCCCAGTTATGCTGTTTGCCTCAGAATCCTAGTTCAGATTGTAGGTGTTTAAGCTTTTTTACATTCACTGTTGCTAGACAAATCCTTCTAGAGTTCTTTACTTTTAATAGGTGTAACACTGAATGCTGTCTGGTCCCCCACAGTGAATGAAACCATGTGATTGTTGTCACTTTTCAAATATTGGTCATTGCACCTGGATATCTTGTGATTTACCTTAAATGCAGGGAATGTTGAGGAATGAAAGTCTGTACCTGAACCCGCGCTCCCTTTCTCCTTCCTCGTCTGCATTGGTCTCCCGCGCTGGTCTCCCGCGCTCGCTCTCTGCGCGCCACCTCCATCTCCGTCTGGCTGCGCGCACACACACACACACACACACACGTATACTACTCCCACATCACGTAGTTAGCCCTGACATTTACCTTGTTACATCTCCCCCTTACCAAGAATATTTCATATTTTGTAACAAATTTCTGTTAAAAGTCACCATGTTCAAAGACAGATTTTTATTCCACTTGTTTACACTGTCTGTATGACAGCATACAATCTGTCATTTATCTTGTTGGATGGTCTAGTCTCTTTCTTCTGATTACTGACTTTGATAAAGTTCCTGTCTCATTGTTGTATCCTTTGGAATCAAGATTAATAATTTAATATCTTAGGTAACATCTGAACATATAACCTGTCACTCATTTACACATTTCTACTACTCATGCTAGTGCTGAATGTATTAGGAATGTTTTAGTTTGTTGATTCTGTTTGAGTTACCTTAAATAACGTCTTGTATGCCATTGGAAATTCGAACGGGAAATTATAGCCGTGGAGTCGGGATGCTTGTATCGTTTCTTGCCATGTAGTGTTCGGTTTGCGTGCCAGTCAGTGGCTTGATTATCTGGAAGGGTCCTGGTTTTGGTTGGATGGGTTTATTCTGAGCTCTAAATGGATTTGGTGAAAAATGTTATGAATTTAAAACTTTTAATATGAAAGTGTATAGAGATATCAACTGATAAGAGCCTTGTAAAACAACCAGTTCCTTACTTATCTCCTCACTCCTCTGCAGCTGTTTGCTTATGATAGTGATACCAAGACTCTGAGCTGTTTATATCAGATATGTATGTAACGGGTTGCCAGTTCATAAGCTGGTCTTTCAATGTGTCCATGTATATTAGTATTTGTTGCATATTAAGCATGTAGGAGTCTTCAATGGGAATTCCACTCTGTTAATACCAGTAAGATGTATTTAATATTAATAGTGCTCTTGTCATGAATGACCAGTGGGAAGATGGATGGATGGAAGGAAGATTTATGTAATGAAAGGAAGTTGTATTATCCTAGCTTCAGACAGAAATCTGGCTTGGAAGTTAATTATTTTACCATCTTTCCTAATTTTGAGTTTCCAATTCTAATTTATAGATGAAATCTCCCACTGCGCTCTGCGAACTGCCAGTGTCTTTGAAATCACAGTGTGAGCCGCTTCTCATGTGTTTGTTCTATATCATCATAGAAAGAAAAGTGTCCTTTTTAGTTTCCATTAATTTCCCATGAATGCTCGGTCATATGAACAGGTACAGATTAATCTAGATGTTCACTAAATGCTGAATGGAAACCCACATGCCAGGAAACAAAATCATATTTGAATATACTGAAATAACATAGTCATAATACTACTAGAACAATAAACATAGCAAATAACATGGAATGATATTTTCTATTAATCCTTTGTTTTAATTTCTTCTTCTATATTCTTCATCCTCGGAAATGGGAGAAATTATGCGTCAAAAACTTGGCTGGGTAGAAGTGGCTGGATTGACCAGTGTGATGGATGCAAATACTGTGCATGAAATGCCTCAAAATTTCCCACGGGAAACAGCTTAAACCTGGAATGACACACTGCAGCCACACTTAGTGTGGTTTTACAATGTTCATTACTGTTCACTCAGGAATGTGATTTAAATTGATACATTTATAGATCCTTCTGAAGCTGTTGGTGCTTGTCCATAAAAAATGGATTCTCTTCTGTTAAGATTACATCTGAAGTTATTTTACTCTGTGTATTATGTGTCTTACAGACCAATTAAGTATTAAAAAGGTCTGATATGAAGTGTTTTACTTAATGTTATCTTTTTGCTTGATCATTCAATTATGCATCCATAACTATATAATTATATGGTGCATTATATTGGATCTTTATCTGCAGTAATTGTTGTTATCTGCGTCACTTGTCTGTTATTGGATTTCATTTTGAAGACCTCCAGGATACTGCATCCCTGCCTTTTTTAAAAGGTGATGGAAATAAAATGAATTTTCCCGTTTTATGACGGAGGCAATGTCGTATATGGGCTGTTAGATGTATGTGCTGGGGTTGCTGTCGTTATGCCGCGGCAGGGGCGCACGCTGACTGCCCATGACAGCGATGAGAACCCGAATGCAGCCGTGTGGCAGGTCATACCTCAGCACCACACTAGTTCAAACAGAACAAAACACTGTGGGGTTTTTTTCTCGGTGGCTGGAGTGCCAATTCTGTCACCAACCCCCACAGTTTCCCTCGAAGCTGGAGGACCTGCTTGAAGGGCTGGATGTAGGTTATCATACCCAGGACAGAGCAATTCCAGGTCAAGGGCCCAACAGAGTAGAATCACTTCTGGGATTCATTGGATTCGAACCGGCAACCTTTCGATTGCTGGCACAGAGCTCTAGCCTCAGAACCACTGGTCCGCCGAAGTGCTAAATCGGTGGTGCTCAGCGATGGCCCTGACTGCCGTGTCACGTGCAAGTTTTCTTTTTACCCCAAGCACTCCACTGAAGTGCCTACAGTCCCTGTTATGTGAGCAAAAGAACATTGAAAATCATTTGCTATCCCTGAAAGGGTAGCTGTCGGTGTGTACTTAAATCCTTAAGGGTTTGTAAATGTGAATTTAAAATTTTACTTCTGAAAAAGGTGTTTCTCATGTGGCAGGTGCTTGAGGGCATGTCTGCTGGGTGTCTGGCCTGGAGACAGGCCTTCTGTAACAGCTGAGAGCACTCTGGTGGTTGGTCCTTCGCTGTCACTCCTGGTAACATTTTTCTGCAAAAAGGCACTAGATTCCAAAACTGACATTATTCAGCACTGAACACCAGACAACATCTATTGTTACATTGTTATTATTTTTGTTAAATGACATTAAAAATGGCTTCCTTGTTGCTTCTAACATTTTTTTTGAGTTTGTGGATCCCTCTTTCTCCCCTCACTATGCCACCATGGATGCTGCGAAACCTGGAAGATTAATATCATCTTGAGCATTTTGGGTGTTGACAGCTCCAGTGATTTGGCATGAGAGTCACGTAGACGCACTTTGGGCTATTATTCTAAAATCCGTTGAGGTTTCTGACACCTTCCAAGGGGCTGTGACATGTGAAATGAAGACAAGAGATTATGTCCTACAAATGCTGATATTAAATAGCTAATGACTTAAGAAGAGCGATCTGTGCTTAACGCCATGTTCCGTTTAATGCCGTTCAGAAGGATGACAGCTACGCCCTGTTAGAGTCATTGAACTTCTTCCTTGTAAAACCTCACTCAAAGATGAGCTGAAATAGTTCTGCTGTTAATTCTTATCTTGGCTCTTTTTGAAATTTTCATTTATGTTTCGCTGTTTTTTCCCCCCAGTTTAAATTTTAATTTGAGTGCTCTGTTGGCTTGACAGTATAATTAACTTTGTTTTCAGAGGAACTTTTCAAAACATGGAAATTGGTGCTCATCGGATATATTGGTTAGCTCATAAAAGGAACCAGCATTAAGGTTCCACAAATGTAACCCCACTAATGTGTCTTTAAACCTTTTATGAAGCAGGCAGCTCTCACTGTGGAATAAATCAAGACAAGCTGCTGTTCTGCATTATAACTAAAAAACTCTGAACCTGTATTATTTTTAAATTTGACCAAAGAGTTTTTAGTGATCGAGTGGGAATGGAAAGATTGTACCACACAAAAATAATGCTGCACAAAAATGTTAGGACCTAAAATGTTTTTTTAAAATGTGTGAACGGAGTACATTTTTATGGTGTTTTGTAGAAGTAGATTTTAAATACAATTTTTGTTCACAATTGTGAAGGCAAGTTTTTGTATTAGTCAAACCCTAATGGAAATGCAAAAAAAAAGGGATAAATACTGATTCTAATCACTACAACAGATTATTCTCTCATTTGGTTGCATAGTTAATGTATAAAATGCATATAAAATGTAGGTCCTGTGATTTGGAGGTTAGTCTCGAGTTCTGCCTTTTATAATTTTTTTTTTATTGTCTAGCCGGCGGCTCCTTCAGCAATGGCAGGGACTTGCGTCTCCTTTGAAATAGATTCCTTTTTCCTACTCACAGTAAATACGAGACATTTTTCTCCTTTTTTTCCTCAGCTTCACACCTCAGTAACTCAGGAAAGAATGATCTGAACAAAAAAAAAACCTGATTACTAAGGTATGAGACATTACAGCTGTCAACTGCGAGTATGTGCACCTGCCACGCTGGAGGGGGAGAGAATCGTGGGACACGCTGGTTGTCTTTGTTAATGTATTTTCATGTCACCATATTTTTGTCACCTTGTCCAGGATAGATGGATGGATGGGTGGGTGTTCTCATGGTTACACAGTGCATGGTGGATAACACTGTTCGCTCACACCTCCAGGGATGGAGAATCAAACCCTGTGAGTGTGGAGTCTGCATGTTCTCCCAGTGCCAGTGGGTTTCCATTAGGTACTCCAGATTCCTCCTACAGCCCAAGATCTGCAGGTAGCCGTATATCTGACTGTGTGCATGTGTATGCCATGTGGCGGACTGGCATCCAGTCTAGGACGTACACCTGCCTTCTGCTCTGTTCTGCACCAGATAGGCTGTAGGATCCCTGTGACCCTGCACTGCTGGAGTGCTTAGAGGTTGGATCAATGTTCACTCTTTGTTCATGTTATGTGAATTGCTTATGAATTTCTTATGGATGAAGTGCATTTTGAATTTTAAATATGTTTTTAATTATTTTTCTATTTCGTATTGCTTGGTGATTACAATGGATGCATGTCTAGCTATGTCAGCAATACCCATGTGACTGTTCCTATGTATGAGTACCGTGTGCTGTCTTGAGTCTCTGTCTTAGGGTGACGAAACACAGGGCAACTTTTTGAGCAATGTTGAAGGGCAATGTCGCTGACTAATGTTGTTTTGGGCAAATTTCCATTGATATCAGGCAACTAATTTCTATTTGGGAAAAATCGTAATCAGTAGTGGGCAACTTTTCGCGATCATCCATATCCAGATGAGTTGCCCGTTGTCTCGCCTTATTGGCAATTGCAGCATCATTGCTCAAAAAGTTGCCCTTTGTATCATCAACTTCAGTGTTTATCTGTGTCTCACTCAGCTTTGACACCATAGTCAATATATCAGCAGTCTTTTGTCTGTCTCGGGTCCAGGTCGGCTTCAACCTGATTAATAGCCCAAAAAGAGAAGGCAGAGTCTGCTTGCTCGTGTTCTCAAAGGGAGTAGTGAGACGCTAGGGGGTTAACAGTGAACGCCATGCTGTCAGTAGCTGGCCGCCTCCGCACAGCTCCTGCCGGTGTCCGACACCGCTCCCGTCTCCCCTCTAACTTTCATTTGTACAAAGGCTCCCTCATCCCAAAAGACACAAAATCAATATCTGACAAGAGCTAAATGGCAGGCAGACGCAACGTTTTTCGCAGGATCCATAAAAATAATGACACATACACGGCGATGTAAACTTATAAGTCCTCTATTTTTGGGAGTTACTTTGAAATAGCAAAGAAAGAGCTGGTCTTTATTACTGCTCGATCTGCTGATAACTGAAAACTAAGTTGCTGAAATGTGTTCTGGGTTTCAAAATATTATATTATAGTTTGATAAGTTATGTACTTGTCAAATCTGGATATATTGGTGTTCTAGCATTCTTGTTTCTACTGTAGTACTAGGGTGATTACTTATGCATATAATAAATAGGTCTTATGGTGATACAATGATAAATGGTGCTAAGAGGCTGCTGTATATTACCGAATATTTTTGATTTTTGTGGTTTTTGAACATTAATAACTAATAGCCTGCTCTTAAGTTATCTGTAATCTCAACAACCTGCTGAAGAGCTAACACCACAAATCATGTAGGGAGCACATTCTTTAAGAAATGAATTTAGCACTATAATTTGCCATTGGTTACATTTTTATTCCTGAGATTTGTTAACCATATTTTTTTTTCTGAGTCCGTTCTCTTTAGTCTTTGTTCAGTCTTTGTTTGATTCACCAGGAGGCCACGGCTTGATTATAGGAGTGTGTTGCCATGGTTGCATTGCTACTGTCAAACTCTTTGACCGTATTTCACTCTACAGGGGCAAATTTGTTTCCGTAGCTTATAGGCTTATGTTGTTCATAAGTCATCTATCCACATCTTATTTGTCTAGCTGGGATAAGTACATGTGGCAGTGTTTTTATTAATTGAACCTGTAACGTTCCCTTTGTTAAATGCACTGACTGGGACATTGAAATGTAGCTGTCCGTGTCATTTGGCTTTCTAAGAGTTGGCAAAGAGCTCAAAATTCAGCCAGCTGGACTAGTGTTAACAAGCAGTTGATCATCATGGAGAAGTTCTGTGCATTTGTTCCAGACATACCTGTTACGTTAGGATCATTGAGCTTTGTGATGCCTAGGTAATCAGCCATAAGCATTGAATGTAGGGATGGATGGAGAACTTGCCTTGACACCAACAAAGCTAAGAATGACTAACTGTGTCCCTAAGCCGGTGTCTGTGATGTCCAGGGAGTGAGAGGTGCAGCTGTACTTCATACTTCAGGGCCTATCTGCTGACCCTGAATCCATCCTAATCCCCAAAGGATGTGATTGGGGACGTTCAGCTTCAGCTTTCAGGGAGAGCCCTGCTGTTTTACCCCTGAGTAGAGCACTTATCCTGTGTTTTTTAATCCGTATAAATAGCTCATATTTTACTTTGGCTAAGGCTTATTTCTTTGCACCTGAAGACTAAATGTATGCCAGGAAGTAAATGATGAAAATACAATGTGCATGTCACTGTGGTCATTGGGCTGAACTGTAAGGGGGCTGGAATGCAGGCTTGCTGAACACATGGTGAAGATCTGCAGCAAAAATGAGACGTTTTGTTAAAATGATTGGAGCAATACAGTATGTTGGCTTCCTTCTTTAGGCAGTGGCTAGTAAGTAATAATTTCTTTGTTCAGATGCTCATCCATTGGCTTCCTTTTTGTGTCATCTCAAGGGAACTGTCAGTCACTCCTCTGCCTTATCACCTTTTTTTAGTGGGCAGGTTACCAGGAGGCAGTATTCCCGAGTTGGTTTATCCACATGGTCTTAGATACAGCCCTGTTTTTCCCCAGCAGAGGGCACTGTTGCACCAGAGATGGCCAGTTGACGAATGGGCATTTTGACAGGAGGAATAATGTGTTTTCGCTACTGCTAATGATTGACACTTTTGGTTTCTACCCCCAGTTACTCACTCTGTCTGCGTTGTGTGAGGCAGAGCTTATAATTAAAGACTTTGCAGCCCAAAGCTGTAATTTTGAGGCAGTTGTCTTTGTTTTTGTCAGCGAGGTTGCAAAATTTGTTGACGAATTGCAGATTTGTGATTTGGCGATAATTGCTTTTTGTCCGTAACTGCTTCCTCTTTTTACATGTACTGAAAAGGAGGACCATGGCAGTGTGGTTGTACATATATCTCCTGTTTTGATACTGAAGAGCAAACTCGTATGTGAGTTTAAGTAGCCGAATACAATTCTGCAGTGAAGGGGTTGCAGATGCAGCATGTACTTTCACTATGTCTTATGACAAGATAACTGGAGGACTCTGGGTGATTTATTTTTAATTATTTTGCTCAGATATTTAGATACGTTAGCACCACTTTCGATAAAACAGGCCTCTTTAATGGGAACTTTTTTTAAAAAGACATTTTTTTCCCTCTCATCATGTCCAGATTGATATCATAAGTATTACTCTCTCATCCATATTGTAAATAACATTTGAAATGAGCAGAAATGCAAACTGCATTGGTCCATCCATTCACCCTCTCGCCATTCCATATACACAAATGAAACTTTTAATACGCATGACCAGTTATCAGAGGAGGAAAGTTGAGTACTCTGACTGTGACCCTGTATACTTAACTGGTTGGTTGAAACAAAACCCTGGTCCGAATTTCTGCTTTCTGAACCTGAACTTTCTACCTCTGCCAGTTGTAATATGTGAACAGGGTTTACTGCTGCAAATGTTGACGGTGACTGAATAGATAGGATGGTGTTACCAGGTGCCGATGCTGTGCCCTGGATGCCCTGCGATGTCACTGCAATGGGGCCAAGCACTGTGGCAGGAGCGTGTGTCTGGGAAAGATCGCTGGGGCCCCCCCCCCCCCCCCCCCCCGCGCCCGCCCGCGCCGCCGCCGCGGGGCGGGGCGCGCCGGGGGCCCCCGCCCGCC